>CM031582.1:15830763-16430763 GCA_018467065.1 Ephestia elutella
AGTTTCCTTATTGTCAGTAGGTATAGCCTGACCAGGGGGCCGATTCCACTAATTACAAACGTAAATGTCGTGTTTCAATTGTGTCTCAAGATCCAAGGAAATTTGAATAAAGTGACAAGATCTCTGTAAGACTTCTATGTTTTATTACGATTTCTTTGGCCTTTGAGACACAACTGAGGCACGACATCTACGTTGGTAATTTGTAGAATCAAGGGCCAGGAATATAAAATCCCTGGATTAGAGGCAGAACTTATGCGTTTTATATTGCAACATTATTGAAAGCAGTAACGGATAAGAGGGTGGGAGCACGGGGCACGTTCCGCTACGTTGACTGCTATTTTGGGTACATACTGTGGATGGAGCATAGATTACTATTGTTAGTGTACTGTAATGAAGGAGGTCTGTTAATAGTTTTAGACCTCTTTCAGTGCATTCCATAGAGAATAATAAATTAAAAAGAAGATTATTGAATGTTTGTATATTTGACACAGTCAAGTGGAATCTCTGAGCTGTGAGCTGGTCCTAGCAGCTCGCTTATATAATAAATAATATTCCAGAAGATACTGAGTATTATTGAAGAGTTCACCTAGCGAGGAGACTGCTGACAAGAGGCGGAGGATTGGATTATTAATTTTAGTCAAAGGTTTCTGTTATACTTTCTATGCAAGAAACAACTGCAATTTTGTTGTCAACATTGTGTTTATTTTTTATGGATTAGATGGTGACAGTAATGGAGCTCATTTTCTGTTAACTTATACTAATTTTCTTGTCAGTTACCCGTCACAAAAAAAGGTTCAGCTCTCCATAAAATAAATGTTTGTTCCTGTGGTAGGTAGGTCCTGGGATTTAATAGGAGTTAGTGGGGAATCTTCACATCGTGTTAACTAGGGATCGAGAAATGTATGTAGAAATAACAGAGTTGTTGAAAAGATACCTGGCACTTCATGCCTACAGGTATGAAATCTTTGCTGGATTTCTCAACATCTTCTTCTTAGTCGTTCACTCTTGACAGAGTGGTCGTGATTAAGGATCGGTCTTCTCGGATTTGGCCGCTGCTCTTGCGATGGCTCTCCATTTATCTCTATAGGCAGCTTTTCTGGAGCATTCTGTTGCCGGACACTGAGTTGCACTTCTGATGAGGTCGAGCCATCTGGTAGGAGATCGACCGCGCGACCGCTTGCCTTCAATACGGCCCTGGATTACCAAACGTTCCATAGCGTTATATTTACGGGTGACGGGTGTCCAAAGAATTTCAGGATTCGCAACTGCACAATCGACGATAGTCTCTGCTTTATACGCAATTCTTTCAGGATGGAGACGTTAGTACAGTGGGCTGTCCAACTTATTCTAAGAAGGCGTCGCCAGCACCACATTTCCAAGGCGTCGATTTTTCTCCTTTCGTTCAGTCTCAACGTCCAAGTTTCAGCACCATATAATAAAATTGGAAAAACCAAGCAGTACATCAGACGAACCTTTGTGTTTTTGGTTATCCTGCGGTCTCTCCAAATTTTCGTGAGCTTCTCTACTGCCACCCTCGTCACAGCGCAACGTCTTTTTATTTCGTCCTCACAATTTCCTACGTTTGATATTGTGGAACCAAGATAAATGTAGTTGTTTATCACTTGGCAATTTGTAACATTAGTGATCTCTGGTTTGTTGTCGTTTCCACGATCCACTATTATAACTTTGGTCTTATCGCGGTTGATTGTGAGTCTGAATTTCAAGCTTGTCGATTCCAGAAGTTGGAGAAAGCCCCTTAAGTCTTCTTCAGATTTTGCGAGAAGAGTAGTTGTCGTGTATAAAAAATAAAAAAATAAAAAAAAAAAAGTGTATTGTTGGGCGGTGTGCGCAGGGGTCCCCAACTATTTGAAGCGAAGACGGGCAATATCCCTGCGCAGTGCGATTATACACGAACAATTACTTTAGAGAGAGCCGGATGTAATGCTCAGGATAGAGCCTCGTACTTTTGAAGTACAAGGACCTCTTGTCTAGTAAGCCTTAGGTCCTGGGAGTCATGGGCAGGGTGATATCATTAATACAATATGGTTGGGATAGAATATAGCATTTTATTCCATAAACACACTAGCCGCTGAGGGCGGGCACATGTTATACTAATACCAAAATCTGATAAGTCTTTGCCGCAATTAAAAGTTAAAATTAACATAAACCAAATATAAGGTACCTGGCCAGGTCCGTACACAAACGTCTGTGCGCACTTATAACGTTGTTCCGTTCACCATTATGATCCGTTGGGTTCGAGCACTGGTGCTGGTCGCGTCATCAAAGCGGCGCGGCGCTCTTGCAACGCTCCGTTGTATGCGGGGTAGTAGACGCTGGCTGGACCTTCCAAGGTTTGCTCCGAGCCACAAGGACATCGGATCGGAGGCGGCGATGCGGCCTTTAGAAATAAGGTTAGGATCCGTGTGTTGCGCCTTGGGGTCGCCGACGACGGGGCCTGCGCCGTGGCATGCGGTCCACGGTCCGGGGAAACCGCACCCTCTGGCGATGGGGGGACACTCCAGGAAGCGTCGATTCATATGGCCGGACAGGCACGTGGACCTCAACAGCTCATGTTCCCGACGACTTCGTGGCGGCGAATATCCCCTGTGTCCTTGCGCGTATCGCGGATTTTAAAGCTAAAGGTTAAACTATAGTCCCATGACGGGAAGCCGAGGGCGGCGAAAGTGAAAAAAACCCCAAAAAATTAATAATTGCTCAAGCCATGTTACGTGTCGTGGCGGCCTCTCTAGGAAGAGAGCGAATCGACTCCACTCGATTTGACATTTCATCTTGTCACGCTCCTTTTCGCTTAATTCGGACGCACGTCAAACCAACCTTTAATATTCTTTAAAAGAACTAACGTTTAAATAAGGTATTTATTCGTTGAATATTATAATAATCTAAGTCGACGATATTAAAGGAGAATAATTAAAATTCTACAACAATCCTACCATGATTTCTTATTTTTTTATGATAAGAAAGGTTTGTTAGGACCCTGAGACGGAACGTGTGTCACCAGCTGTCAATGTCAGACGTCCAACTCTGCAGATTTTGTTGACAGTCTAATTTAATCATAGAATGTTTTGTTATGAATGTTTAGTTTTTGATATAATTCCGTAAGTACACAAAATCGCGTCGAGTTATTGCTACCAATGGTTTCGGCGTGACTCAAAGAACGTTTTGATGTGCGGGTCTCCCTGTTTTCTTAATAAGTATTGTAAAAACAACATATGAAATTTGTGTACTGGTGTGTCACTTTCCAATTCAATTTGTCTGGAAACTAATGGATTTGAATGCCTGCTATTGTGATGCGTCGAGAGCCTATCATGCAGGTAATACGCCATAGGAATAGTATCCCAATATATCAACTAATTCACCTAAAATATGACATGCAAAGTAGACCAGTTAGAAATTCAAAATAATTCTGTAGTTATCACTACAATACCCCCCTTTTCGGCAAAGAGGTTAAGTCGTACTTAGCCGAAACAGCCGGGGTAACCGGAGAAAACCTTCACCTATCCTACGGCAATATATTTCTAAATATAAAACTATCAGCTGATATGAAACTAACTCATGCTATTTCATATATTAAACTAAAATGTATGTTCTAGAGTTCTAAAACTAACTCAATTTATGTTGAGTGTCAGGAATACAGCGTCTGGCCAGACCGCTGCAATTCCCCTGCATTAAAAAAATCATACTTGGATTTCTAATGAGATAATCGCAAGTAGCATACTAATAATAAAGAATTATCTAAAGTAATATAGTTCTTACTTATGTATAATAAGAAAAACTATTTGAGATTTAATTAAAATATATGTAATCTAGCATTCCTACATAATTTACTAGTTAGTAATTAAATTGTAAACCTAATAAAGTCTTTAAACTAATGGAGAGATCTCACATAAATAGACATTTAAAATGTATAGCCGTTGGGCTGACATTGTATAAGGGAAAAAACTTATTTTCCTTTTTTTCTCAAAAATTAAGGAGTATTGATCCATATCCTTATGTTTACTCTGGCGCCTAGAGTGTGTAGTTACAAAAGAAATTGGTTTTCATGAAAACGCTTGACAAAAATTTCACATGTGAGTCATGTCATATGTGAAAAATGAGGCCTCTGATTGGTTATACCAATCCAAAATAATCAAGTTCAAGATAAGAAAGTTGCTAGCTAGGGGACACACCTTGTGAGACTTTTATTATGTCCTTGACATGATATTTTCCAACTTTACCGGTTTCTATCTCCTGAAGGTCGTAAACAACATCCGAATGCTTCCTGACAACTTTACATTTCACAAAGCGCGGTGCTAGTTTAGCGGAGAAGAAATGAGCTGAACGACTGGTCATTTGAAGGTATTAACGAATTTGGAATGCCGCCTCTTTTCGGCAACATGCCATCCGTCATTATCTCCCGACCTTTAGCTAACAAAAATGGTGTGTGCCCGGTGGCAACATTAATAATGCTATTCAAAGATAGCTACCACTAAATAAATCAAAAAAACATTTCAGTACTTTATGTTCTGAAGTATTCCGACTACGCCTAAAATCATCAATTCTAAGAAAAAAATCTGTGACGTCTGAGTCACCAGAAAATTTTAAATTCCACGACCTCAAATGGTCCTCCTTTAATATGTGAATAACGCGTTCATCATCTTCCCTAGTCTCCGTAACATAGGTAGTCCTACCCATTGAGTTGGCTTGACGTACTAAACCGGGAGCTCCTAGTTGAGACAATGTGGGTTGTAACACTTTAAGTGTGGAAGGGCCGGGTGGGTGGGTGTCAATTGCACCTCCCCGCGGTCGTGTATTAACAAATGAGGAAGTAGTAGTGGTAGGTGGTTTGTTTGCCTCCCCACTTACTTCGTGATATTGCTCTTCCCTTTCGCCGTCCGACATGTTGACAAAAATGTGAGGTTATATGTGTCAGGGTATGTAATAGGTTATAATAATTGATAAATTTCTAAATAGATACAGGTATATCCCTGTCAATAAATATAAATTAGCTCTCAAATTGAGATTAAATAGGAATTATGGCTGAGCGCTATGCTTTTTATTCATAGCGAAGCCCAAATAAAATATTAATTATTATATTATTAATTATAATATTATTTAGTAATATTATAATAATTACTATGAATTGTATTAAATGTATGCTTACAACCCTGTCGCATATAAACCTAACAAACACTAAAGTATAATAACTTTACAGTCAATGATATCACCAAAATTTCAAAATAACAAGTGAGCGAGTTTAAAAAATTTAAAAACTATTTTTTAGAAAAAACTGCCACTCTCACAGGACTCAAAGGCTCAAAAATATAGTAGTTCGGGCGCCATTGTCGTGTATAAAAAATAAAAAATAAATAAAAAGTGTATTGTTGATGTGGTGTGCGCAGGGGTCCCCAACTATTTGAAGCGAAGACGGGCAATATCCCTGCGCAGTGCGATTATACACGAACAATTACTTTAGAGAGAGCCGGATGTAATGCTCAGGATAGAGCCTCGTACTTTTGAAGTACAAGGACCTCTTGTCTAGTAAGCCTTAGGTCCTGGGAGTCATGGGCAGGGTGATATCATTAATACAATATGGTTGGGATAGAATATAGCATTTTATTCCATAAACACACTAGCCGCTGAGGGCGGGCACATGTTATACTAATACCAAAATCTGATAAGTCTTTGCCGCAATTAAGAGTTAAAATTAACATAAACCAAATATAAGGTACCTGGCCAGGTCCGTACACAAACGTCTGTGCGCACTTATAACGTTGTTCCGTTCACCATTATGATCCGTTGGGTTCGAGCACTGGTGCTGGTCGCGTCATCAAAGCGGCGCGGCGCTCTTGCAACGCTCCGTTGTATGCGGGGTAGTAGACGCTGGCTGGACCTTCCAAGGTTTGCTCCGAGCCACAAGGACATCGGATCGGAGGCGGCGATGCGGCCTTTAGAAATAAGGTTAGGATCCGTGTGTTGCGCCTTGGGGTCGCCGACGACGGGGCCTGCGCCGTGGCATGCGGTCCACGGTCCGGGGAAACCGCACCCTCTGGCGATGGGGGGACACTCCAGGAAGCGTCGATTCATATGGCCGGACAGGCACGTGGACCTCAACAGCTCATGTTCCCGACGACTTCGTGGCGGCGAATATCCCCTGTGTCCTTGCGCGTATCGCGGATTTTAAAGCTAAAGGTTAAACTATAGTCCCATGACGGGAAGCCGAGGGCGGCGAAAGTGAAAAAAACCCCAAAAAATTAATAATTGCTCAGGCCATGTTACGTGTCGTGGCGGCCTCTCTAGGAAGAGAGCGAATCGACTCCACTCGATTTGACATTTCATCTTGTCACGCTCCTTTTCGCTTAATTCGGACGCACGTCAAACCAACCTTTAATATTCATTAAAAGAACTAACGTTTAAATAAGGTATTTATTCGTTGAATATTATAATAATCTAAGTCGACGATATTAAAGGAGAATAATTAAAATTCTACAACAATCCTACCATGATTTCTTATTTTTTTATGATAAGAAAGGTTTGTTAGGACCCTGAGACGGAACGTGTGTCACCAGCTGTCAATGTCAGACGTCCAACTCTGCAGATTTTGTTGACAGTCTAATTTAATCATAGAATGTTTTGTTATGAATGTTTAGTTTTTGATATAATTCCGTAAGTACACAAAATCGCGTCGAGTTATTGCTACCAATGGTTTCGGCGTGACTCAAAGAACGTTTTGATGTGCGGGTCTCCCTGTTTTCTTAATAAGTATTGTAAAAACAACATATGAAATTTGTGTACTGGTGTGTCACTTTCCAATTCAATTTGTCTGGAAACTAATGGATTTGAATGCCTGCTATTGTGATGCGTCGAGAGCCTATCATGCAGGTAATACGCCATAGGAATAGTATCCCAATATATCAACTAATTCACCTAAAATATGACATGCAAAGTAGACCAGTTAGAAATTCGAAATAATTCTGTAGTTATCACTACATAGTGTCATCAGCATATCTCAGGTTTGAAATCACTTGCCCACCAATAGATATACCCTTATCCCAACTCTCAAGAACAATCCTCATGATGTATTCAGCGTATACCTATATTGAACAAGAGCGGTGAAAGTATACATCCTTGCCGTACGCCTGCCTGTGTTTTAAAGGGTTGTGATTCTACTCCATCAACTCTTACAGATGCTGAGCCCTCTGTATACAGCGATTGAATAAGGTTTACTAAATAGTGTGGTGCACCCATTTCTAAGAGTACATTCCATAATTTTGACACCACATTAAATCACTGTATCGAAAGCTTTGCGGAAATCCACAAAGCAAATATAAATGGGAGAGTTAAATTCTCTAGCTTTCTCGATCAGTTGCCTTAAGATTAAAATCTGCTCGCGCGTTCCACGTCCTTTAACGAAGCCGGCCTGTTCAGGGGCAATCTGAGAGCTAAGAAATGCCTGTAGTCTTGTGTTAATAATACGTAGAAGTATTTTGCTGGCATGCGAGATAAGTGAAATGAGCCTGTAGTTATTACATTTCCTGGTAGATCCTTTCTTGTGAAGAGGCATAAATAGAGAATGTGACCAGTCTTTAGGCCATTTGCCAGTACTCCATATTTTTGAACAAATAGTGTGCAAAATATTCACTCCAATCTCGCCCATATCTTGAATAACTTCTATAGGTATTTCATCAACACCCAAGGCCTTACCTCTTGGCAAGTGATTAAGAGCGGCACGAACCTCATCTTTGAGCAGGCTGGGCTCCTGTTCAGCTGGCGTTGCTAGTGTGTCCACTGGGATTGAAGAAGGGGCGCTCACGTACAGAGACTCACAATATTCTCTCCATACCTTGACAATTTCTTGAATTTCGGTAACGATATTTCCGGAGACATTTTCTCAACATACTTTTGGGTTTTTAGGAGGTAGATGTCACTTCGGAGAATAGTTTCATTTGGGTACTTTGTGTAGTTGAGATATGGGTTTTAGGGATGCTGTTGGAAAAGGTATCTTGGGGGTCATAAATCCCTATATAATATGAGGTTTTTGTTGGGCCTCTCCAAGAGTATTTCTGGGATCTAGATCAAAATAAATTGTTAAGTTAAGTTTGTTGATTCAGAGTTGAATCAGACAGTTTGGAAAGTGGTCTTGGGGTGATAATTTTTGGGACAGTTTTTTTATCACTCGAGCACGAGGGATGAGATTTCCCTCTTGCTGGTTTCTCTCTGTTTCCTGGGTCATTCTCCGAAAATATTAGATGTTAAGTAGGGATTCTGTCCATAGGTAGGTTAGGGTTTTGTATAACTGCTATAGGAAAAAAATAAGTTTCTCCCTTGATAAAGAAGCTTATTTTTTTGATGAGGAGGGGGATGACCCGATATATATATCGATAGGCCTATCGATATACAGCCTATTTTACAAGGTCAACTATCGATAGTCAAACTATCGGAAGTCCTGCAACGCTAAAATAAAATGTAGTGATTATATACTCTTTGATCACAAACTAAATAAAGTCCATTTATTCATAATTGTCCTATTATGTAAACGATCTTACCATGTCTTTTTATGATTTTACGACAATATAAATTAAAATAGACTTTTTAGGAAATTACTTTCGTGGTTAATTAATGTTTTATTTTAGAATGTTTAGGTTTGAACTAATATTTGATTTATTTTCAACAAAATTCAACAAAAAGTACTGTGAAGATTATTTACATAATAGGACAATGAAGAAAAAATGGAGTTTTGTGAACTAAATTATGAAAAAAAAAACGGTATAAAAAAGTCTCAACAGACGGCGTTTTATGAAAGCGGAGTGGTGATAATGGCAGTAGAGTATTCGATATTAATTTCAACTACAAGTTTGACAGACAGACGGACAACAAAGTGATCTTATAAGGGTTCCATTTGTACTTTTTGAGGTGCAGGACCCTAAAAATGAGGAAAACGCATCTCCGAAGATAGATTGCGCGTCGATTGAGACCTCTCCGAGTGAAATGTAAAATGACCTCCGACATAGCCGAATCTCACGTGTAATCTCCCCATTAATATGAACATTTTTCCCCAAGAAACCATGCCTAGGAAATCAGTAGTTTCCGAGATAATGAGGTTCAAAGTTGAATTGAAAATTTTATTTTTTTTGCAGATTTGTAAAATTTATCATGTAACCGTCATTTCATACTAAGAAACTTCATTAAAATTTTAAAGAATTCCCCATCAAAACTACCGCTTAAGTTTAAAACACGCAGTGAATAGTGCCCATCGCAGCTGATGTCGCCCGCAATCATCACCCCGCGCGGTCATTGACACGATAACGCGGCCGCGGTTCGCTATACACTGATTTTGATAATTTATGATGTTTTTAAATATCTAATTTATTTATTACTAGCCGCGCCCCGGAGCTTCGCTCCCGTGGGAATTTCGAGACAAAAAGTAGCCTATGTGCTATTCCAGGTCATTATCTACCTCTGTACCAAATTTCATCGAAATCGGTCCAGTAGATTTTGCGTGTTTGAGTAACAAACATCCTCACAAACTCACAGACTCACATCCAAACTTTCGCATTTATAATATTATTAGGAATATTAGGAATTAGGAATATTAGGAATTAGGAATATTAGGAATTAGGAATATTAGGAACTAGGAATATTAGGAATTAGGAATATTAGGAATTAGAATTTTTAGGATTTAGGATTTTTCCCAGTCAAATGTTTACTCTGAAGTGACTTTAATAAGTGTACCCTATGCATACGTAACGGCTATGTCAGACGTGATTTTACACCCTGTATACTTTTTGCGAAATTGGTTAATAATTGTGTCCTGTAAACTTTACATAATAGGACAATTATGAATAAATGGACTTTACAGTGTAAAGTCCATTTATTTATAATTGTCCTATTATGTAACCATCTTCCCATGTCTTTTTATGATTTTACAACAATATAAATTAAAATAGGCTTTTTAGGAAATTACTTTCGTGGTTAATAAATGTTTTACTTTAGAATGTTTAGGTTTGAACTAATATTTGAATTATTTTCAACAAAATTCAACAAAAAGTACTGTGAAGATGGTTTACATAATAGGACCATTATGAAAAAAACCGGCCAAGTGCGTGTCGGACCACGCATAAAGTAGGGTTCCGTAGTCATAAAAAACTTTTTAAGTTTATATTGTTTTTTTGGAAAAAAGTATATATTTTTATATTATTTATAATTCAAAAGTATTCATCACAGGATACCCGAAACAATTTTAAATAAGAGTTTCCGTGCCTGTTTCTTTACGTGAGTGATTTGAAGTTTATAGGTCCAAGACTTTAGAAATTTCAGGGACACCGTGTAAACGACTTTGGCGGGCTATATCTCGCAAATGGTAAAGCTGATAAAAAGTGTTGTATGGAAACCCTACCTCATTTTCATAGTCCTTTTCAACGATAACCCACACAAGGGGGTGCACTTAGAAAAAATAATTCACCCCCCCCCCCGTTACAAGTATGGGCCTCCCCATACATGTAAAGGGGGGGGGGGGTGATTTATTTTACCCTTAAAAAGTGGTAATTTTTTTATGATACTGAAAATGTCAAATGTCAAAAAGAGTAGTGTTGCAGCAATAATGTTGACTATCGATAGTATTATCAATAGTATTGTGACAGTCATTTCCCCTCTGGCAAAAGTACAAGAGCACACTCATACTCGTCGTTATATAAAAGGGGTATTACACCTTCCTGAATTCCGGATCCGATATTCAGTCGCTTCTGAATTCAGAGAAGTCTCGCATGTGAATCGCATTTAGGAAGGTAGCATCCGATTTAGCATCCGTTCTCAGGATAAGAGGCGGCGCGGCTAGTAATAATAAATCTACATAGGTATGTATTTGATGAAAATATAGTATCGTTGAGTTAGTATCCCGTACCACAATTCTCGAACTCGAAAATATAGAAGCATGGGCAAATACGTAACACGGATACTAACTCAACGATACTATATTTTATAACAAATACATATACTCGTAGATAAACATCCAAAGCCCAGGCCAATCTGAATATAATCATTTTCCATCTTGACCCAACCGGGGATCGAACCCGAGACCTGCAGTTTAACAGACCGGCATGATGACCGTTGGGCGACGGAGGCCGTCAAATGGGTAGCAAGTTTATACAATAATAATAGGTCGGCAACCATTGAATGCGATGCGGAGCGGTGGTGGCCGAGTAGGGCGCCCGCCTGTAGCTGCAAAGTTCCCAGGTTCAAATCCTGCCGGTGCTACAAGAGTTTGTATACCAATCTGACTCAAGTACCTACGTTAGTTTCAATCGACCTCCACTTGCTCCTGGTGAAGGAAAACATCGTGATGAAACCTGCACTCTACTTGATGATTATAAACTAGTGTGTGAAATGGTCAACTAGAGAGTGAAATAGAGAAGGCAATGGCAAACCATTCGATTAAAATTGCCAAGATAGTCGTTGTGTGTAGTTCATTCCATATAATGACCACGACCCTCAGTCATGAGGAATACGACTAAAGAGAGAGAATCATTGAATTTACTTTACATAAAGTAAAATCTTTTACTATCCTTCTCGATATTTACGTACTTTTGAACTTTTAGTACTTAAACACCGAAGAGTAAAATGAGACTTATTGCTTATTATTAAAATATTAGATATAATAATAAGATAATATTAGCATTAAGCCCTCCTATTGTAAGTTTACTCTGTATTTTTGTACAATAAAGGTTAAATAAATAAAGAATAGGCTATTTCATCATACAGAAATGGCAACACAGCAAATCACGTCAACTAATTTAGTGATGGGATGTCACAGTAACCACCATCCATATTATCGATATATTTAACAACTGCCTCAGGAGGGTCAGTTTTTTTAGTTTTAGGTAGGTAGTCACGATATGTACTGATTGGTGGGGTGGGTTATAAGGAAGATCTTTGTGTATTATTTGCGCGGGCTAAGCCGTGGGCAAATAATAATTTTCGAAACGGCATGTCAGATTTTTATGGGATTTTCGCTGGAGAGTTAAGGAAGTTATAAATGGGTATAATTTAAACGCTCACCAGAAATATTTTTTAAACCCTAAGCCTAAGTACCAAATAAATTAAATGACTCCAAAAAAAATAAAATGCCTTTATAAAGAGGGTCCTAAAATATACTGCATTATGGTCCAAAATAAATAAACAGACATCAGGCCCTTGATTCTACAAATTACAAACGTAGATGTCGTGCTTCAGTTGTATCTCAAAGGCCAAAGAAATCGTAATAAAACATAGAAGTATTACAGAGATTTTGTCACGTTATTTCAATTTCCTTGGATCTTGAGACACAATTGAAACACGACATTTACGTTTGTAATTAGTGGAATTGGCCCCCAGAATAATTGCATGTATTGTTCAAATATTATTTTTGCTCCCCAAAATGGATAAACGATCACCAAATAATGTCATACATAAATTTTATTATGAATACCTAAAATCATACTACAAATTCGATTGACTGTCATTCAAAAGTAATAAACTGAACCCAGATTACTTTAATGTAAGACTAATATTACAACTGCTTTCCTTTATTCCTTCACCCCGCAACCCGCACAGCCGCCACCGGAAAGCGACGATGCACAAGCCAGCTGCCGGTCGCAACCCCGCGCTCCTCTCTCAGTCGTCCCTGCCCAAGTAACACAATTGCGTCTAAAAACGGACTATTAGATATCTAATAGAATTTAATTTTATTGTCTACTTTAAGAGTAAAATATCTTCCAAGTAATGTTCAAGAATGCTTATAGACACAGTTTAGTAAAAGTGGGCACAACCTTATCCCTTCTCATAAAAATGAGTTAAGAAAACATGAATAGATAAAGTTAAGAGTTGTTAATTTACAAATCGTCTGTAGAGATTTTTCTAGTATCTCACCAAACTGTTTATTGATCACAAGTTTTATTAGTAAATAGTTTAGAGATAAAGTTGAAACCTTTAGAGAAGTCTTTACTCGTCAAGTTTTAAAACCAAAGTAACTCAAGACTAACAATTTTAAGCTACATTTGATTTGTAATAGACAACGACACATAAACAGAATAGCGCAGAAATACAAGAGTTATTTAAATTATTATTGCATCAGGGCGTAACAAATTTATTACTTCTTATTTTTTTACATTACTTGTTTAAGGTAGTTAATAATGGGTAAAGAAGCAAATCTATGTGCGATTGAAATTCTATCGTCGAATATTATGTCAAACTCTCTTAAAATAAGAGCGTAAATGTAAGATTTATTAAATACTAGCTTTCGCCCGCGTGAACTTCCCACGGGAACAGTGCTTTTTCCCGGGATGAAAGGTACCTAGGTAGGTAGGTATGTCCTTCTCCGTACTTCCAGCTATGTGTATGCGAAGTTTCAGAAAGATTGGTTCAGTAGATAAAGCGTGAAGAGGTAACAAACAAACAAACAAACAATCACTTTCACATTTATAATATTAGATAGGATTATTATTAAATACTAGCTTTCGCCCGCGGCTTCGCCCGCGTGAATTTCCCACGGGAACAGTGCTTTTTCCCGGGATGAAAGGTACCCTATGTCCTTCTCCGTACTTCTAACTATGTGTATGCAAAATTTCAGGAAGATTGGTTCAGTACATGAAGCGTGAAGAGGTAACAAACAAACAAACAAACAAACTCACTTTCGCTTTTATAATATTAGTTAGGATAGATATTTTATCAAATGTGAATATTATTAGGTATAAGATTTTTTTTACATTGCATTTTTAATGTGTAAAATACTCATTTTATATAAAATATAGTGATTTAAAACATATTAAATGTTTAATTAGACATAATTTAATAATAAAACCATAAAAATAAGCATTAAAATATGTAACGAATATCATTTGAAGCAAAAATAGGCAATAAAAATGGCGTCAAGATAAAATTTACTTGAAAAACGATTTCTATAGAACAAACTCTAGAGAATTTTCTGTAGTATGGCTTTAGTTAGATCTATGACAAGAATAATTTTACTTGCTACATAACTTAATGTTTTTAGTACCATTAAAATAAAACTATTAAAATTATTTTCATATTATCTTTGATTTTTTATTTCCCAGTAAAATTTACAGTGAAATATATATTTGATATGTTATCATATTTTAACTAATTTTTATTTAACAATAAAGAAGTGACATGATGTTTAAGAACCGTATTATAAAATTTGCTCTTTAAAAAAATATTCGATCGATAGTCAGCTTTTTTACATCAGCAAAAATTACCAAATTGAAACTCGAGAAAAAAAAATATTGGTATTATCTATTTGGTGACAATATGACATATTTGTTTAGAAATGCAATTAATGGTATTCATATATTTTTAAGGCATTGAATAAAAATATAAATTATATTCTTTTTATAATATTTTAGGAAACACCATTTGGTGATCGTTTATCCGTTTTGGTGAGCGTTTCTTTTTTTATTAGTAGTAAATTTGATACATTTTTGGTAGGCGTTTAAACACAAGCCGTTCTAAATTAACACATAGGGTAGTTTTATCTTGGAAACATTTAGGGATCGTTCGTGAAAATTAAAAAACTCTAAAACATATTCACGTGGGCGAAGCCACGGGCTAAAGCTAGTGATATAGTACATTGTAAACGAGTGGGTGAAAGTAACTTTTTTAAGACCCGAGACGGGGTTTGGCGCCCGAGCATAGCGAGGGCGCCGATAGTTCGAGGGACTTAAAAAAGTCTTTCACCCGAGGTAAACACAGTGCTATTCATTACGAATACAAGGAAAGTTAAAATAAAAGCATGAATTAGCTAAAGAAATGATGAGTGAATTATACGGAAGCATAAACAAAACTCTAAACTTGAAAAAAAATTATCGGATTACGGCTTTAGCTTACAGCATATATTTTTTCGGCTTAGCTATTAGATTCTTTTCATTTGGTTCATTGAAAAAATGATGAAAAAATCTATATTATAAAAAATTATAAAAAAATATATTCTTTAACTTCATGTTATTTCAATTTTACATAATATGTTGAATGGCCGTATAGAAAGTTGGAATATGGTTCAATAGAATGACGTGAATTTTTTTTTTTAAATAATTCGACAGCTGTCAGTTGAAAACGATTCTACCTAGGGCTGAAAAGTATTACTTTCTCCACGCTCCTCAGGCAACTTCAGACTTACTTTCAGAGTATGAGTAATGAAAAATATATTTTGTAACCCATAGTATAAAAACTATGAAACCGACCTCGTAACATTCTAGAATTAAATCGACGTTTCATCGACTATTCAACATCGATACATTCAAGTTAGTGTATAGAGAACCGGAGATGTTTCAAGAAACCAGGATTTTCGGTACTGGACTATTGTGGAACCGGGATTCCCGGGATTTTCGGTACTTAATTTTTTTTTCCACCCATAAATAATTTATCTTTAATTATAATTAATTACTAATTAACAATCAGTCTTTAGCAATAATAAAACTTAGTATTCATTAATTATCCAGTAAAAAACAGACTATAATTGAAAGTACTCTTAGTTAACGCCGTGAAAACAATAGGAACCCTTAGCTACTTCGATCATATATTTCAGAAATAAATGATCAAAGCTTAGCTACAATAAAATAACAAATAAAATTGAAATCAAATAGATATAAAAATCAAATAAAATCTACGCCAACAGATTAACATCTAACAATTAAATAAAATCTTGCGATCACAGATAACTATGTGGTCTTTTTAAAAGCTTTTTTTTTCTTTGTAATATATGTCATCAAAAAGATTAACGCGTCCGAAGTTACATCACCTAAACGCGATCTAATTTTATTACACCGCAGCGCAGGCCAGCCGAAGAAAAATCCATCTAGCTCAACACTGGTGGATGGAACACTCAGAAGATTGTAGTAAATGTCGCCAACGATCGCCTCCATTCTCGAAAAGAGCCACCTCGATTTTTACATTTGTTTCGAGGTCGTAATTCTGCGTCGATTTGACATCCTTCCGAATCGCCACAGAGTTCTGCTCTTGCACCGTTCGCCATGCATAGCGTCAATTGCCATATATTTTAACGGACTTGTCCGTGTAAACTATATACTTATATACTAATAAACTGTATTTTCAGCTTCTTAAAAACCAAACAATGAGTTCTATGCGGTTTTTAATGATGTCAATTAACGATTTGAATAATTATATAAGGAGATTGACAACTTGGGCGCTCTCTCATATATCTTTATGAACTTGTGTATTGCACAGCCAGTTGGCGAACCGAATAAATAAAAAATAAAAAAATCCCGAAAGTACCGAAAATCCCGGTTCTTGAATTTGAATTCCCGGTTCTATTACCGCCACAAAAAAACCGGGAAATCCCGGGATTTTCAGTACCGGGATTTCCCGGTTCTATACACTAATTCAAGTACTGGCTATTACGCGCGCAGCTTTCCCCCCACCGAAAGCGCCAGACTTTTTTGTTTGGAAGTTTGCGTTCATTTCTATTCCCGATCTGAGTGACTTCCAACGGCCCCGGCGGGCCGGCCCCGGTGATGGGGCCGTTGGAAAAAAAATTCCAACAGCCCCGGCGGGCCCAGATTTTGTGTGGACGGGGCCGTTGGAAAAAAAAATTACCAACGGCCCCGGCGTGTCTTTTAAATGGGACGGTTAGCATAAAAAAATTATATATACGCTCCGGTAGTGTTTAAAGGGGGGGAAATTGTGTATTATTTTGTAGACCTTAAATATGAAATGAAATTAAAAAAAGAGTTTGTATGTAACAATCAGTTTTTATTGTTGATAAAAAATAAATATCAACTAGGTATCAACATTCATATATATAAGAAAATAAAATACATGATGTTTGTTTTATATTATGACACAGAATACATAATAGTACAAGTAGGTATTAAGATAACAAACTGTTGACTACTAAATACCTTACTGTCTCTGTTGTATTTTTAATCCGTAAACAGTATTAATAATAACTAATTAACTGATTGTTATAAACAAACTCTTTTTTTAATTTCTTCCCTTTAAACACTACCGGAGCGTATGCTATATTTTTTTATGCTATCCGTCCCATTTAAAAGACACGCCGGGGCCGTTGGTATTTTTTTTTTCCAACGGCCCCGTCAACACAAAATCCTGGCCCGCCGGGTCCGCTAAAAGTCACTCTCCCGATCTTATTGTTCTGAGAAAAATAGTCATGTAGGTATTACACTAGACAATAGTTTGCAATACTATTGATGATGCCCAAAATTATATATTTTCTAATCAATACTATTGATAGTATCGACACTTATATTTCAACAAATAATCGATACTATTGCACTATCGATAGCTTGTAAAAATTCAATAGTATTGTATTCAATAGTATCAATACTATCGATTTTATCGCCAATAGTATATTGTTATCATCAATAGTATTGCTTTTATTGGCTATCAATACTATTGATTGTATCTATACTATCGATAGGCCTATCGATAGTGTGACTATTTTTCAAGGTCATAATACTATTGACAATACTATCGATAGTCAACACTATTGCTACAACATTACTTTGTGGGAGTCCCGGTCCGTCTCCATCTTCCTTCATCCAGAGTTCGTTGCGTTGAGTTCGTTCTCCACCCCACCCAATATTTATTTCTACTACTATACTCCACCCGTCGTGTTGTGATTGCGCATTCTCTTTGTATGTACGTTTTTATAGTTTACTTTTATTTATCTAGTTTTGAATTACTTTACTTATTTTCAAATATCTATGTAAGTACCACAGACGATTATTATTTTATTCTGTGTTGGTGAACAAAAGCTAACTAACCTTCGGTTTGCGGACGATATCGTCCTGTTCTTTTCATCGGCATCAGAACTTCAAGGACAGAATAGTACAAGTACTTCAAGATATGCTTATAGACCTGCATGCAGAAAGCCTCAAGGTCGGACTGAAGATGACTATGTCAAAGACCAAGCTAATGTCTAATAGTACCATTAGTACCAAGTACAAAATAGAAATTGAGGGCGAAAGGATGGAATATGTCAAGGCAATGACAATATTTACCTGGGCCAATTAGTATCCTTTCAGGCACGACGAGAAAAAGAAGTTGCAAGACGGTCCGAAAGTGCTTGGAGAAACTATTGGTCTATGAAAGGAAACCTTTCTTTATGACACAAAATAAAAAGCTCGTGGATATGTGCATCCTTCCGACTCTCAAATATGGTGCTCATACTTGGTTTTTTACAGAAGATCTGAAGTCCAGTCTTGGGGATTGCTAGTGTGGCGACGTTTCGTAGCACGGAACGCACCACGTAGACGGATGATGACAGACGTCAAGTAGACATAAGATAGCTAGGAGATAAATCGAGCGGTTGTCTCTTTGGATATTTGTAACTTTGTATCTCGCGCATTTAGTGATTGTGAAGCTTGTGAATCAATAAACATTTATAGTACAACGGAGTATTATTATTAATAGTGCATCGGATACCTACCATCAGATTCCGGACGTATCCTTCACTATATTGGTGACCCCGACTAATGTCGTAGCAGATACCATGTCCCGCATTGAAACCATTGCTTTAGAAGAGGATTACCTTGCTTTAGCAAATTCTCAAAATGATGACGAGGAGCTTAATTCGCTTATTCTTGGTGGTACTGCTCTTCGTTTGGAGAAGATTGCCATACCAGAGACTGATATCTTTATCACCTGCGACACCTCTACTGGTAAACCGCGTCCGTTCGTCACAACACCATTTCGTCGAAAATACTTCGACAAACTCCATCAGTTAAGTCATCCTGGCATACGTGCAACGTCGCGTCTTGTCACGGATAGGTTCGTTTGGCCCTCGATGCGCAAAGATATTTCGGAGTGGACGAGATCATGCTTGACTTGCCAACGCAACAAAATTACGAGGCACACATCTGCACCTTTAGGCGATTTTGACCCACCGTCTGGTCGCTTTCGACACATTCATATAGACATCGTCGGACCCTTACCTATATGTGATGGGTTTCGTTATCTCCTCACGGCGGTCGATCGGTTTACCCGATGGCCTGAAGCGTGGCCAATGCACAGTATCACAGCTGACGAAACAGCTGATACATTGCTCTTTGGGTGGATTTCCAGGTTCGGCATTCCCCAGCTCATAACGACCGATCAGGGGAGGCAGTTTGAGTCGGATCTTTTTCGTAGGCTCATGGAATCATTGGGAACCAAAAAGCTAAGAACAACTAGCTACCATCCTTGTGCCAATGGAATGGTTGAGCGTCTACACAGGCAACTCAAAGCTTCCCTGATGTGTCGTGATGAGTCTTGGATAAAAGCTTTACCCATTGTTCTACTGGGCTTACGCGCCGCGCTTAAAGATGATCTTTCAGCATCGTCAGCTGAACTTGTTTACGGCGAACCGCTTCACCTTCCTGGCGAGATGATTGCGGTTTCGTCCAAACCGTTTACTTCTGACCCCACTGATTTCGTTGCCCAACTTAGAAATACTATGTCGGATTTGAGACCAGTTCCCGCTTCGCGTCATTGCTCTCAAAAAGTTTTCATATTCAAAGATCTTGCTACTGCCTCACATGTTTTCCTCCGCGCTGACCATGTGAAACATCCTTTGGAATCTCCATACTCAGGACCTTACCCTGTGAAGAGTCGAACTGAGAAAACAGTCACGATCGTCATCGGCAACAGAGAGGTAGTCGTAAGTATAGACCGCGTTAAACCCGCATACTTTGACAATATTGCTCAATCGGCCGTCCCAACAACCACGAGCAACACAACTACGTCAGCTGATATACCTCTCACGCGCTCACATGAGTCCTTCACACCTGAGACCAATTATAAGTCATTCACACCTCACCTTTCTAAACCAATTACACCTTCCACTCGTAGCTCTACTATTCCTGACACTCACTTATCACTTCTTCCTCCAAGTTCACCTCCTAAATACACTACCCGTTCAGGCAGAAGAGTAAGATTTGCTCGTCCTTTCGATCTTTGATCGAACTGCCTTACTCCGTGGGGGGGTGATGTGGCGACGTTTCGTAGCACGGAACGCACCACGTAGACGGATGATGACAGACGTCAAGTAGACATAAGATAGCTAGGAGATAAATCGAGCGGTTGTCTCTTTGGATATTTGTAACTTTGTATCTCGCGCATTTAGTGATTGTGAAGCTTGTGAATCAATAAACATTCATAGTACAACGGAGTATTATTATTAATAGTGCATCGGATACCTACCATCAGATTCCGGACTTATCCTTCACTATATTAGCAAGCCATTGAACGCAGCATGGTTGGTGTCAAAATCATTGACCGAATCCGAAATACCATGCTGAGATCCATTACTAAAGTCGCTAATGTGCAAGTAACTGCTGCTGAGTTAAAATGGGATTAATGGGAAGATAAATGGAGGGAGGAGAGGGAGGCCTTTGCCCAGCAGTGGGATCTAAACATCTGATAATAAAATTTATTCTAGCCAAGCCCCGGGGCTTACCTGCGTGAATCTCAGGATAAAAAAAGCTATGTGCTATTTCCAGAATTTTTCTACCCGTGTAGGTAGGTGCCTTTCATCGAAATCCGTCCAGTAGATTTTGTGTGATTGAGTAACAAATTATATCCTCCCAAATTCACAAACTCACATCCAAACTTTCCCATTAATATATGATACCTATTGGTAGGTAAAGAAAGAAAAATTATTTATTCATCAAAAATAACAAAACTACTTAGGTATTCTATCTAAACACAAAAAACATACATTTGTCGAAAAGGCTAATGTTGAATGGTGGTATGCTCAGGCCGAAGCCAAAGCGCTGATTTTCAGCTGGTACCTACCATAACTAAAAGTATAGGAGATAAGGTGGTTAAAAGATTAAAGTAGTAAACTCCATTTATTCTTACCAGTCCTATCATGTGAACAATCTTACCATGTCTTTTTATGATTTTACAACAATATAAATTAAAATAGACTTTTTAGGAAATTACTTTCGTGGTTAATAAATGTTTTACTTTAGAATGTTTAGGTTTGAACTAATATTTGATTTATTTTCAACAAAATTCAACAAAAAGTACTGTGAAGATTGTTTACATGATAGGACTGGTAAGGATAAATGAAGTTTAGGTAGTAGTAGTATATCGAAGGCCAACACTCTTTTTGCTCGCTGTATCATAATTAGGTAGCTATATTATCAGTAAATTCCATTTTTTCTTACTTGTCCTATTATGTAAGCAATCGTCACAGTACTTTTTGTTGAATTTTGTTGAAAATAAATCAAATATTAGTTCAAACCTAAACATTCTAAAGTAAATAAAACATTTATTAACCCGGAAAATAATTTCTTGAAATGTCTATTTTAATTTATATTGTTGTACAATCATAAAAAGACATGGTAAGATTGTTTACATAATAGGACAATTATGAATAAACGGACTTTACTTCCTCTGGTTCCATATCTATAACTATACTATGAAATATATTAGGTAATTATTACCTATATAATTATACTATGTAATATATTAGGTAATTATTATATAATTAGGTAATCTATTATATTTTAAACTAACGGCCCGCCCGGCTTCGCTCGGGAGGTACATACATAAATTGTAGCCTTTGTCACTCAGGTATAATGTACAAAAGAATTTTTGAAATTGGTTCAATAGTTCTAAATATTACCCCCTACAAACAGACTCACAAACATACAAACACTTCCCCTGTATAATATTAGTATGATGATAACATTACGACTTCTGATATGTTTTTGTCTGTTCAGTAGATAACGAATTGATAAAAGTGATGCGAGGCAAACAATGTCAGACATTTTTAAATATGTTTTGTTTTTATTGTAGAGCATAAAGCAATAATAGTATAAGCATAAAGTAACTGCATGCCTCTCATGTTCCTGTTAGTGGACCTTCGAGCAACAATAAGGAGTCTGTGTTGCTCTATGTAGTGGACAAACTATGCATTTTCTTTCTGATAATATTGATTGATATCTTTATTTGTAGCCACAGTACATACACATTCTGAATAATTTGTATTGATATTTTTCAGATAAAATGGAAGCTGGAGTAGGCGATATGGCACTTAAATTGGATCCCATTGTAGTGGATGTTGCCTTGGCAAAGGTATAAAACTATTTTACTTTCGTTAGTGCTACAAAAGTATTTTTCAGCTCTTCTATTGGCTCTACACAAGGTGAATTCAAAATTATTCATCCTTGGCATACTTTCTTCTGGTGAAAGTAATCATTCATATGAACAACTTTGTAATTAGTATTGTATTTATGTTATTGTGCAATAAAGTTATTACAAACAAACAAATGAACAACTTTTAGTATGAGACACTGATATCTCAAAAGACGCTCTGTGTCGTTTCTGGCTCAGAGGCTCTCCTTAGCTGTTCAGCGTGGGAATGCGGCCAGCATCATGGGGACCTTTGGGCCAGGTTCGACACAGGGTCTAATAGAATTATTAGAAGTATTTTTTGTTTTGACGAAAAAAAGTCTCAAAAGTATCTCAGTATAGGATGCCTACCTACCTAATTTGTGTAAAATAAAGATTTTTCCGAAGATATAATTAAATGGCGGAATCGGACTTCCCCGAACATATAAAATGGACACTTATGTTAAAAACTGCCCGCCCTCCAAATCCGGGGAAACCCCGAAAGATGGATAAAGGTGGTACCTACATATATATTATGAATGTATGTTTTTGTTTTCAGAAATATTTAAAAGATCATAGACGTGATATTGAAAAAAAGGTATATCCTGAAGTCAATGAACAACTGAAAGAACTTCCAATACCTAAAAGATTAAAAGTATTGGCGGAAAAAATAAAGGAAAACTCAAAATTGTTCTGCCAGTTGGAATATTTGGAAAATAATGTTCCCATAGAGGTTTCTGAGATAAACATACAGTTGGTTTTGAAATGTCTTTCCTTAGATTGTTCTAAATATGTTACCAAATATTTTCCATGTAAGTATTATTAAATAATAATTTAATTAGCATCCTCATGATTACACCCTATGGGTAAAAGGAGTTGTTATTGTTATTGACTCATTAATTCAGGTTCCGATGGAGTGTAACAAGAATTCTATGTTTATTCTTATTACACACTAGCTTTTGCCCGCAGCTTCGCCCGCGTGAATTTCCCACGGAAACAGTGCTTTTTCCCAGGATGAAAAGTACCCTATATCCTTACTCAGTACTTTTAACTATGTGTATGCGAAATTTCAGGAAGATTGGTTAAGTAAATAAAGCGTGAAGAGGTAACAAACAAACTTAGTTTCGCATTTATAATATTAGTTTGGATTGTGTAACAACATAAAAACATGAATTTTATGTTTACACACATTGTAGTGAATCTCATACAGTCGTAGGTTCTACACAATTTAACGTAGTAATTATTTTGTCTATGTTGTTAACACCTAACAACTGTTTATAGTTAAACATTTGCTAAACACATCCGCCCATTTTAAGATAGGTACCTACTTAGTCCTCAGTATCATTTCATTTTGGGAGGATAATGTGATAAGCAAGCACGTGCTTGACTTTAGACATTGCCTTGTAGGCACATTACATAGTAAGACTGTTAAATGTTTATTACTGTTTTTAGAAGTTACAAACAGCTTCTAACAACTCTGTGCAGAGCAACTACGCTCTGTTGCCAGAAAATGTGCGCAGAGCGAATCCGGACAAACGAAGCGGCGGGAAGAATTCTGTACCGGAACTTTACCGGGAAAAAATCTACCGGTAAAATTAAGTACCGGGAAAAAATCTCCACGCGACACCACGCTTGTCCGACTAGAATCTAACTTAAGCTATACGCAGTCTGCTACCACCGTAGCTTATGAAGGGAGCTACAGGGCCCTATATGATAACCTAACCTATAAATTAACTAGAATTGAACACTTACCAAACTAAATCTTCTTTCTCTTCGGATCCAAACTTGAGTGTCTTCGGGAAGGGGGAATTCCTAATTACCCTACCTAACCCTTGAGATCTCAATTCCCCATAACAACTAAATAGATTTCTTCCCGTAGTTTCCCTCGGGAACAGCCAGATGTGAACAGCCAGCCACGTTTCACCTCTCACAAGAAAAAGTCACAATAACAGAGTTTTTCACAAACACAAATTCAATAGTTATTTAACAAACAGGAAATTCACAATTATCACTCAAACTAAACAACAAGCAAAAGACGCGAGACCGCTCCGCGTATTAAAATCAAACCGATATCGCCCTGGACAATGCAATGGCGGACCACACGATGCATTCCACGCTAGCAGTGTGAAAACCCCGAACGCCCTCTGGCGGCAGCAATGCGAAACGCCTGCGTTTAGTTTTACCCAATATATTACAAACATCCCCCCGTCCCGGTCTGAGAAGCAGACCGCTAGCTTACTCTACGGGAAGGCGGGCGAGAGAGGTCACACCTCTCCTTAAAATCGAACCGTCGACCAACACCTCAGCCACACGCGGAGTGCCATCTCCGCCAAGAATCAAACGTAATATGCGAGCTCGTCGCCAAAGCAATGAGGGCAAATTTGCCTCTTTTAACAATACTAAATCACCCTCCCTGGGAGGCTCAGTCCTGTCTGTCCACTTCACTCTTTGCTGCAGCAAATGCAAATATTCAAGCGACCAGCGACGCCAAAAGTCCTGGCTCATTTGCTGCAACATTTGAAAACGCGACAACCGATATACGCGTTCATCCTTCCACGGGTATTCGGGCAGGGCATTCAACGGCCCTCCCACCAAAAAATGACCAGGGGTGAGAGCTTCCAAGTCATTTGGATCTGGAGATAGCGGACAGAGAGGACGAGAGTTGAGGACCGCCTCAACTTTACAAAACACTGTGGCCAACTCTTCAAAAGTTAGAGCCGTTTCTCCGATAATGCGGCGGAGGTGGGTCTTTGCGGATTTCACAGCCGCTTCAAAAATCCCTCCCCAATGGGGGCAACTTGGGGGACTAAACTTCCAGGTTATTCCCCTTTGGGCAGCAATTTGACTTAAACTAGTACAATTTTTATCAATAAACACAGAAACATCCTTAAGATAATTTACAGTTCCTTTATAGTTTGTGCCATTGTCAGACCTAATAAGGGAAGGTAGACCTCGACGCGAAACAAAGCGATCCAACGCGGCGACGAAGGCCTCCGTAGTCAGAGCCGATACCACCTCCAAATGGACAGCCTTGGTGGCCAAACAAACAAATACACACAAATAGCCCTTCACAATACGGGCATTACGAAAGGGAGAAGCCTTGATCGAAAAGGGACCGGCAAAATCGGTTCCAACGCCGTCAAACGGTCTCGAAGGTCGGATTCGATCAGCGGGCAAATCACCCATCTGTGGTTGCATCGTGGATGCCTTCAACCTATAACATGCAATACATCGAAACAGGACACTACGGATTGCTCTTCGGGCTGACAAAATCCAAAACTCGCGTTGCAAAATAGCCAACAAAGCATTGCACCCAGCATGGGCGTTACGAATGTATCGATCAGACACCAAAAGCTGCACCAAGGGTCCGCCCTTGGGCAACAACAGAGGATGGCGAGTCTCATATGGAAGATCCGCCTTCCGGAGCCTGCCTCCAACCCGAAGAAGCCCATCCGAGTCGATGTACGGGTTCAAACGAGCGACCGCGCCCTTCAACTTAGCGCGTCCGTCGCGCAAAATACGAAGCTCTGACTCAAACCGTCCGGTCTGCACGACACGGACCCAATGCAACAATGCGCTCCGGCGCTCTTCTGCACCTGCAATCGGCTCCAACCGCTTTGCCTGTGGGTTTCTACAATTATGTATGAAACGCTTAATCCAACTGGTAACACCCAGAAGCTTATCCAAGCTGCTATACCGAGCAAGTAGCCAATCCGGCTCCGACGTCGTCTCAGCGACTACAGCATGTACACGGAGCCCAGTCAAACTCAAAGAAGTAACATCTGTCTGACAGACAGGCCAAGAAGTTTCTGATCCCATCAGCCACTCTGGACCCCACCAGAGCGGGTGTGACACCAATTCTGGTGCCGTACAACCTCGGGAAGCAGAGTCCGCTGGGTTAAGCTCTCCCGGCACATGTCTCCATGTTATATCAATTCCGATATTCTGGATTTGGGAAACCCGATTTCCCACAAAAACCTCCAAGGTATGTGGGGCCGTGCGCAACCATGCAAGCGCGACCTGGCTATCCGACCAGGCGAAGATGTCTCGTATCTCGACCGTGGCCGCCAGCTCACTGGCAACGTGATGCAACAATTTAGAGAGAAGGTGAGCTCCACTCAACTCAAGCTTGGGAATAGTCAGCCTAGTCCTGATGGGGGCGACCTTGCTCTTCCCTAACAAAAGCGAGACATTGACCCGGCCATCGGCGTCAACTGTCCGCATATAGACTGACGCGGCGTAGCCTCGCTCCGACGCGTCACAAAAGCCATGCAGGCTGGCTCGATATTTCCCGGGGGGCAATATTCGACGAGGCAAGGCAATCCGATTGACTTCCTTAATCGATGAAAACAACTCGAGCCAATCATCCAATGGAGAGCCAAACAGCGGCTCGTCCCACGAGACGCCCAAAGTCCAAAGTCTCTGAAGAAGACACTTTGCAGAGAATATCACTGGACTGATCCAACCGCTTGGATCAAACATACGGGCTATTACGGACAACACCGTTCTCTTAGTCCAGACCTTTGGTATTTCCAAGTCCACTTGGAATGTAAAAATATCGGTTAGCGGCTGGTACTGCATGCCCAGCACCGCTATCCTGTTGGGATCATCCACATCCTCAAACAGGTGAGGGTTCTGTTGGTGATCCTCCGGGATCCCTTCTAGAACTTTAGGCTCATTAGACAACCACTTACGTAGCTCGTAGCCACCTGTCTTCAATATTTCAATCAATTCATCCCGCAGTAGGAGGGCCTCCTCAATACTCTGGGCTCCGGTGCACACGTCATCTACATACAAGTCACGTGACAGCACGGAAGCCCCACGGGGAAAGCGGATCCGTTCCCGCTCTGCCAATTCAAGCAATGATCTGATGGCGATATAGGGACTAGATTTCAAACCATAGGTGTTTGTGTTGAGTTCATACACCGTCACAGGATCCTCAGGGCGCTCACGCCAGAGTATCAACTGGAATCGCCTGTCCTCAGGATGTATGACTGTCTGGCGGAACATCATCCGGATGTCCGTACCAAAAACCACTTGATGTCTTCTAAAGTTCAAGATGATGTCAATTATGTCCCTATGCAATTTGGGACCTGAATGCAAACATAGATTCAACGAAACTCCGTTCGAAGTGGGTGCGGACCCATCAAAGACAGTCCGCAACTTGCCCGTTGAGGCCTTCACCACCGCGTGGTGGGGCAAAAAATAATGCTCAGTTGAGCTCCAATCAACTCGAGCCGGAGACATGTGACCCAAATCCTCGTACTCGCGCATAAATTCAATATATTTATCGCGAAGTACGTGGTCACGCTGCATACGTCGCTCCATGGACAGCAGTCGTTTCTCCGCAAGCGCCCTACTTTGCCCTAGGCTAGGACGAGAGGCAACAAAGGGTAATCTAGTTACAAACCGACCGGAGGGCAACCTCTCCGTGGTCGATCGAAAAAGGGCTTCGCACTCAGCGTGTTCCGGATCCACCCTGGAACTCATAGGTGGCTCCTCCACCTCCCAAAACCTTTGCATGGTCTTGGCCAAGGACGCAGATGCGACGACCGGTGGCTCCTCCGCGGTGCCATTATCAAACACAGGGCCCATCAGGGCAAAACCAAAAATCGTAGACACTGCCATCAGTGAAGACGAACCCAGAGCCTTCTGTGTACCCAACAAAATCCAACCCAATACGTCCGAGCCCAGGAGCAAGTCCACTGGGCCGGGATGAAAGACAAAGGGGTCGGCCAAATCCAGACCCGAAACCAAAGACAACACACCCGGCGGTATGTCTGTCGAGGGTGCCAACCCGCAATGGTATCCATTACCATAGCCGAAGTCGTGATCCTCATTGTGGAGGACTTCAGCGAAGAAAAGGTGACAAGTGTCTGGCCCGTCAGACACTTCACTTGTATGCCACCAACTCCAAGAAGTGGCACAGGCGAGTCTTCCACGACTAAACCTAACTGGCGTGCCACTCGAGTGGTAACCAAACTGCTTTGAGCCCCTGAGTCCAACAGAGCTCTCACATTAATGGCTTCCCCACGACCCCATACGCGGACCACCGCGGTAGGGAGCAGAACCGTCCGCGGCTCTGTCCCAGCAAGGGAGCAAGCTAGTTACGGGCTCCCCACTCTCTCCAAACCAGGGGCGCGCCACTGACCCGGATAATATGGCGGGCGAGTGCACATCCCCATCTGAGGGGGCAGAACCCGCGGCCCGGCCATACATATGGTACGGCGGGTGGTACTCCAGCCGTGGGTACTCGTGCAGCGGCGGAGAAAACCGCTGCGGCTGCATGTGTTGGGCATTGGTAACCCGCGTGGAGGGGGGTGTCCCCACTCTCACGTCCGATCTAGGGCCCCCGCCCATGGGGGCCCTATCCGGGGCCTGGCCAGCTACATACTGGCCATGACCTTGGGTCGCGTGGTCCCGGTCCGCCAAGACCCGCGCAGGTACGCGACCCCCCTCCCGAGGGGGGGTGCGACGAGCGAAGCCGCGTCCTCCGTCCGGTGGTGGAGGGCTTCGCGCAGGAGCGCCCCCGCCCATAGGGGACCCCTGCCTCAACATCCGGGTGCCATCCCCGTTGCGGTTCATGCAAAGCATCGCGTGGTGCCGCCCTCGGCATGCACTGCATGGTATGGCACTGGGACAGTCACGTGCATAGTGACCGCCCAAACAATAAAAGCAAAGTTCATGCCGCTTTGCCATGCGGCGCCGATCTTGTACTGGCAGTCCCTGCCAGTCCCTGCATTGCAGCAGGCTGTGGCCCATCCGACCACATTGCAGGCAGTCCGCGTCCCTCGCGACTGCTGCCGTGTGTGCAACCCGCGCACCAGCTCCACGCGGTGGCGGTTGCCGTCCCTGTTGGGGCCTCCCTCGCCATGAGGGTTCCAAGGGCCTACGTTCAGGCGCTCTGGATGGCGCTGAGTCCGTCATGGTATTCTCAGCAGCCCGTGCCTCAAACTCCAAAAACTTCACCAAGTCAGTGAATGTTGGTAGGGTGGTGCTATCCCGCTCCGCATTTTCGCGCTCAAACCGCGAGCGGATGTCATTGGGCAATTTGCCCAATACAATGTGCACCAACAAAAAAGACCATTGGTCCACCGGCAGCCCCAGTGTGCGGAGCGCGTTACAGGCCACTGTAACGGGCGTGAGCAACTGCAGGCGCAACTGTGCCCTGTTGGCCACCTTGGGCAGGGCCATCAACTGTGCGGCGTGCGCATCCGCTAACAAACGTAAGTTTTGGTAGCGGGAGTTCAATAACTCCCAAGCCGTATCGTACTGGTCGTCCTCCACCCGGAGGTGCTGGATGAGCGACCGCGCTTCATCCTCAAGAGTGGAGAGGAGGTAGGCCATCTTCTGGGCCTTCGACAAATCCTGTCGTGCTACGACCAGGGACTCAAACATATTTTTATATGCTACCCACTCCTCCATCCTACCCCCAAAGTGGGACAGCTGAAGGGTGGGGAGCCGACCAGTAACCGCTGGTCCTTCCTGTCTAACAGGTGTGCGAGGGGCTGGTCCGCCAGCCTGTCTCGCCCTTATTGCGGTCACCGCCTCCGCGATATCATCGTGCAGACTCAGGATCTGGTCCATGTCCGCCATGTGACCTGCGTAGGCCTCCGGGGTAAGATCGGCTTCGGTAAGCGCCGCCATGGCCGCTTCCGCGCTAATCAATCGTGAGTGGAGGTGATCCGCTCTTAGCAGTATGGCGCCCTCCCTGTCCTTCCGGGACAGGAGTCCTCCGGCCGTCACAAACCATCTCAATTCGTTGGCGAGTGTCGCCCTAGCATTGGAGGCCTTCGCCATCGCGTCAAGTCACAAACAAAAAATAACAAAAGGTAAATAAAAAACAACAAAATCAAGCAACTACACGAAGAACCGCGGTAGGTATGAGAATGGCACAAACCCGGAACGCACGGTACAAACCGCAAACAAATACAAAAAAGGTTACAAATATTCTTATACAAACAAACTAAGAAAAATCTAATAATTTTTACAAACAATTAATTATTTTTTACAAACGAACAAATAGAGGGTAGATAAACTACGCTCTGCTACCAGAAAATGTGCAGAGCAACTACGCTCTGTTGCCAGAAAATGTGCGCAGAGCGAATCCGGACAAACGAAGCGGCGGGAAGAATTCTGTACCGGAACTTTACCGGGAAAAAATCTACCGGTAAAATTAAGTACCGGGAAAAAATCTCCACGCGACACCACGCTTGTCCGACTAGAATCTAACTTAAGCTATACGCAGTCTGCTACCACCGTAGCTTATGAAGGGAGCTACAGGGCCCTATATGATAACCTAACCTATAAATTAACTAGAATTGAACACTTACCAAACTAAATCTTCTTTCTCTTCGGATCCAAACTTGAGTGTCTTCGGGAAGGGGGAATTCCTAATTACCCTACCTAACCCTTGAGATCTCAATTCCCCATAACAACTAAATAGATTTCTTCCCGTAGTTTCCCTCGGGAACAGCCAGATGTGAACAGCCAGCCACGTTTCAACTCTCACAAGAAAAAGTCACAATAACAGAGTTTTTCACAAACACAAATTCAATAGTTATTTAACAAACAGGAAATTCACAATTATCACTCAAACTAAACAACAAGCAAAAGACGCGAGACCGCTCCGCGTATTAAAATCAAACCGATATCGCCCTGGACAATGCAATGGCGGACCACACGATGCATTCCACGCTAGCAGTGTGAAAACCCCGAACGCCCTCTGGCGGCAGCAATGCGAAACGCCTGCGTTTAGTTTTACCCAATATATTACAAACAACCAGTTATTTTATTACTGTTTGGTGGTAGCTATGGTGATGTAGACTAGACACACAAAAAAATATTTGAAGTTCAACACCTCTCGTTTTTACGTCGTGGTTAATAAAGTTGAGAAAAATTAAACCAGATAAAAACATAATTAATCCTCAAAAACTGTCGCATTTATTTACTTCACTTGATTTTGCCTGCGACGTCGTCTGCGTGAAATTTATTATTATTAATGTGAAATGTGCCCGATTTTAGTTGGCCTTCAGTACTACAACTATGAAAAGTCAAATTTCGTTCAGTAGTTATTGGAGACGAGACAAAAATAAAAAAAGCTCGGTTTTATGCGTAGGAGACTATAAAAACTAAATATTAAAATTGTTGACATTGCAGGGTTTCGCTTACCTCACTTTTGTAAAGACACCCCATTGGCCATACTTGGCCTTGTGGGTTTTTGGCCTTTTTATATATGTCCGGAAAGAGCTGCCGTATGTCATCTTTACCGCAAACTATATCGTGAATCTGGGTACGTACAACATCTTCCTTATACTTATGATGAAGCCAGCATCTGACTATTGAATAGTGTTTCGTTTATTAGAGGGAGAAAAATATTAGATAAAAAAAAATACCATAATAATAGCGTATTTGTCATACCGAACACAGAGTGCTAAAATACCGAACGGTTCGGTAAAATACCGAATACTTGGAACCTTGGCATTATGTTTTTTTTTATTGAATTACTAGCTTTTGCCCGCGGCTTCGTCCGCGTAAATTCCTCACGGGAACAGTGCTTTTTCCCGGGATGAAAAGTATCCTATATCTTTCTCAGTACTACTAACTATGTGTATGCGAAATATCAGGAAGATTGGTTCAGTAGATAGAGCGTGAAGAGGTAACAAACAAACTCTCTTTCGCTTTTATAATATTAGTTAGGTTAGGATAGGATTATATTTTCCACAAACCATCAAGTAACTTTAACAGTCGAACACATCTATTTGATATAATAACTTGAAATCTTTTTGATGATGATTTTTGCTCTGTTAATATTTTTGTTTTGTTTTCAGTTTTGACTTGTACGACATATATTTATGGAATCTTGGTAAGTGTATAGTGTATACTTTCCTCTTAGAGCATTTCCATTTAGGTATTTATTTATTTCATCACTTACAATAGTAGGTAGGTACAGTAGAAGCATTTATATTATATCTAATACCTATCTATACTAATACTAATAATAAATCTGATAGCAATTTAATCAATAGGAGACGACGACGCGAGCGCAAACTGTGCAAAAAGGTCTGCCACTTTCGGAGCGGGGGAATGCTCACTAACGAAATTTATACATAGTTTATACACGCACACACAGACAATGCCGACCACTAGCACAGAATACATAATAGTACAAGTACCACTAGTTTGAAAGCTACGCACACAATCACAATCCGGTATGAGCGTGATCTTGTACCTTTGGCAGAGGGGAATGCCCACAGATGCCTGTAGGTGGCCTCTCCCGTTGACATAGTATTACTTATTCTGTGCCGTTGGTTAAATGCTCAAGGGCTTTCCGTTTTATAGTATTTTATTCACTTTACAATATACAATACAATTTAACAGCATGGAGGCATCATGTTAACTATGGGAACGCATGGAGGAATAGACCAAAGAGTATATAATCACTACGTGCATAGACTACCAACTAGAAATAGTCTTTCATTTTAGTTAGGTAGGTACTGGTTTGACTTGTTCATCCATTATTATGATCACCGAAGTATATCGAGATTATCCCTCCTTAGAACTTCGTCATTTTCCTTTCTGGTCTCTTTTTAACTCGTATGATGTTCTTTCGTCAAAATCACCTATTTTTTTACAGAAGAGAGGAGGACAAACATAGGAGTTATATCCGAGAGATCTGATTTGGATTCTGCAGTAGACGCGTTCCTCACATCATCGTCCAACGTCTCGGTAAGTTTTGCTCTTTTTACCATCGCCCTCGTACGAAGCAGAATGTCTCTTTCGCAAAATGTCCCTCAGTTACGCCACTGACATTTAAACTTTTTATTATACTAGGTAAAATCATGTTTTAATCATTAGTTTGTATGAATATCTAGACTCTGGATATACTGGATGGATTGGATGCGTATCAAGATGAAACCAGCACCAGATTTTAAGTTAAACCTTCACCAAAAACCGCATCAAATTTTGTCCAGTATTTTTCCGTGATGCGCGTACAAACAACAGACAGAAAGACTGACAGAGAAAAAATTAAAATTAAGTTCCGAAACTGGTACAACTGTCACGAGTCGAGAGTTATGCACTTCGAGCTTGACGCTCGTTGTGCAAAATATTTTTTTTTCTTATTTCTTATGTACAGGCACGGCCCAGTTACAGTTTTATTATATGTATTGATTGATTGATGATTATGTTAGATCTTTTTCCGCCCCGTAGTGGGGAGTTTGCGCGTAAGAGTGCCCATTATCCATTCCATTATAATATTATTAGCAATGATTCAAAATAATGTGTGTGACGTTTGTCCTGATTCGTCAATAATCTTTTCAGTGCTTTTGGAGATTACATCGGATCTACGTACAAGAAAGTATATATGAGTCGTTCAATGAATTACTCGATATTAAGACTACATTGAAAGGCACAAACGGAACAGAAAATGTAGAATTAAAAGGATTGTGCACAGATTTGTTTGTGTACGAGGAGAAGTATATTTTGATCGACTACGCCGGTGATGTCCATGCTCCTCAGCTGGAAGGTAAACACGCGATATTGGTCGAGGCTTACAGGACGAATAAAGAACTTCTTTCGTTAGTCGGCCAGGCTGGCTGCGTGTCGCTGTGGGCATCAGACGTGGCTGAAGCTAACGAATTGGCTTACGGTATTCCCGCGTCCCTTGTATGGATCAACGACTATGGAAACTTCGATGGCCCTCCGGAAATATCAACAGTTTTGAATTCCCTTGTGAACTTTTCTAATAAACGTTTGGTCCCGAGTAGTTTCTGTAGTCGTTACAACATTTGGAGTACATATAGTAAGGATAAGCGTCTCAGTATTATTCGTGACGTACTGGAAAATGTGAAATTGAATAGTGAAGATACGAAAGTTCAAGAAGTTTCGGCTTTGCTGGAGAAAATTGACAAAGTAAAGTTTAATTCAGTAGACGTTGTCGATAACAAAATTTGTGTTACGTTGGATTATCCTGTTGGGATCCATTACGAGAGAGATTGTGATGTTGAAACGATTATACATAGCTTAGTGATAGGGAATGGGGTCATTGGTCTTACTCGTTTTGATTTGTCTAAGTTTCCTTTTTATAATGAGTTGACGCGCGTTGGGGTGCCTATTATGTCCGGAGAAGATAGATATGATAATAAGGAATCTGACAAAACAGATATAAATATTTGTTGGCGCCGCTATAGAACTAAAGTTGTTCTGACTAACTTTGGCACCATATTCGCCAACTAATACATAGAAATTGTACGATTTGCGCCAATTTTGACTGATTTATAACCGTCAAAACGATTGTTCAAAGTGCGACTTGTTTCAGTAGGTTCATATAAATATATTCTAAGCGTCTCATTTTTGTAAAATTAATTTTTCATAAAGACTTGGCTGTTACATAGGGCGATAGAATATATAATCTATACATAAACTAATATTATAAACACAAATTATACTAAATACTGGATGGGTTTAGACGGTTTTCATAGTTGCCTTCCTTTGCAATAGGATATTTATATTGTTTCCGTCAGATGAGCATAACCCCAGAATGTACCCAGCACTTAGTTGCTATTCTAATATTTTATAATAATAAGCTTAGTCTGATGTACACAAGTAAACAATTAGTACGGTAAAGTCACAAAAGTACAGTATGAGTAGAGGACTAGCGTACGGTGGAGTAGCAGAGTAGCTATGGCAAGTTACTATACCACGGAAATATGAATAAGAGATAACTCTTATTCATATTTCCGTGTACTACACCAATCTTGCCAGAGCCATTTCGAATTTTGCCATACTTATTTCGCTCGCATGTGCATTACTTTCATTTATTGTGGAAAACTCAGTGTTTTTTTAAAAATAGGAATGCTTTTTTCCACTACAATGCAGTAATTCGGATATTCGGTTCAATCCAGTATCAGTATTGGCAAAGAAAAAATGGTAAGAATTTGAAAGATTTTTTTTATAAGTAAGCTCGAAATTCTATTATTGTCCATGTTGGAATATGTTGAATTTATTTTAATAATGTATAAAATACTAGCCACGCCCCGGGGCTTTGCTCCCGTGGAAATTTCGGTATAAAAAGTACCCTATGTGCTTTTCCCGGTATTTTTCTACCTGTATACCAAATTTCATCGAAATCCGTCCAGTAGATTTTGCGTGATTGAGTAACAAACATCCTCACAAACTCACATCCGAACTTTCGCATTTATAATATTATTAGGATTAGGATACATCATAGTTAAAAATGCATTGCTTTTTGGAAAAAAGGCCTGAGTTTTCCACAATCTTTAAAAATGTGACATGATGCAAGATGCTCGCGCAGTTTGTGTTTAGTTGAAATGAACCATTTTCCTATAGACATAAAGTTCAGAATGAATGCATGCTGTAATTGCTCTCGTCATTAATTGCAACCTACTTTGAACTTTAGACCACTTGTAAATATGGTTTATTTTCGAAAATTTAACATAAACTGATGTGCGCTACGCGTTACTTGTGTACACCAGGCTTATTAAATTATCTGAATTACAAAATTCTATTGTGTGCAGTTTTCGATCATATAAAGTGCAGTGTATTTCAACATTTTGACAAGTTGCTAGAGAGCTGTTGTGGACTGAGATTTATTTTATCCATTTTTATTATTATTCTTGTTAATCTTAGTTTGATTTGGGCTCAACTTATTTAAGTACTGCTACGAATAAATGTTAGTAAGACATACTGTTATGGTTAAGTGCCTTAATGGGACCAATATGGAACTAAGTTACAATTTATCAAGCTATAGTTATTAATAATTATTATTCTTTAGTTGTAGGTAATTAGTTGTTTACATTTAAATTAGTATGACAAAAAAAAAACGTATTTTTTACCTGTCTGGAGGTACAGTCAAGAATCATAAGTGCAATCATACCACAGATCTTAATGCCTTGCCCTAAAGATCACATTGCCTTGTAGATTCTGACTGCACTTCTGAATACGTTTTTGTACGTTTGTTCGAGTGTACACCTCGTAATAGACGATTTTCTGACAGCTAAATTAAGAAAAAAAAATCAGTATAAAAAGTCTCAACAGATGGCGTTTTATGAAAGCCGAGTCGTCTTAAGAGATACCTATTGATACTTTTAGATGTTTTTGTTCATTAGGTTTTATTTAAAATGCCAATCCCGTGCATTTTTGCTTTTCATATGGACTTGCCTTTTACTAAGCGCCATCTATGAAGTCATCTGGAACTTTTTTTTTATTTGGGTCTCGGAAAATCTCCCATTCACAGAGTAGAAAAGAGCGCCACGCTCACCTCAACAACAGTCGGCAGTATACGTATTCACGCAGTAGCGTTGAACGCCACACGCTTTTAAGCGGACGTCAGTTTGGGAACACAAAACCTTGAATAAACTGTAAGGCCCTGCAGGTTTAGCCAAAGTTTCATTTGATTCGTACCGATACGATATAAGTTCGTAATCGTTTCGACAGATGACAAAAACAATTTTCTTCCGTCATCAAAGTGAAAGCGAACGTCAAATGTATGGAAGTAAGCGATAAAACAATTCGTTACTCTATGGTTTCGAATCGTTTACTCTATGAACTTGCGATGACGATGGTGATCGACCACGTGATTTAGCGTTACCTTATCCCATACATTTTAGTGATTGCGAACTTCGATTTCGATATTAAAATCTGACTTCGTCGAAGGGTCCTGATACCCTTGCTTTGTATAGAAAGTGACAAGCACGCCACCTGTATTTGAGGCGGACACGGCCTTTTTTCTGTTCTGTGGTGTGATTGAAACTGATGTTACGCGCGGCGACTACGCGTCAAGGCTTCTACGCACGTCCCGATTTAAGCTCTGCGTCGGAGCACACGTCAGTTAATTTCCGTTCTGAAATGTTAGATTCAGAGACCCGAATGCATGCTGTTCATACAAAATGTTCGACTGGCCGCACACGTCCGTTTTGATTTCCGAACGGAAAATGTAATTCAGGCCACTTGAACATTTTGTATGCGAAAGGTCTTCGGATCTGAAATTTCCGTATGGAAAAAAACTGACGTGAGCGGCCGGCTTTAGGGCCCTAAATCGAGAGTAGTGTTGCCAGATCCAATTTAAAAAAATCCTTTGACTTTGCTCTAAAGTCCGTAGATTGCCTCTACATAAATCCGTATACCTACGGCATTTTTGTAGCGTTGTAGAGGCAAGCTACGGATTTTCAACAAAGACTTACGGATTTTTAAAAATTGGACCTGGCAACACTGCTCCCGATTTAGGGTCCTAAATCGGACCGGGGCGGTGGGTCAAAGAGGCCTTCACTGACACTCAGAAAGTTGTGCCATACTATTAATTTTTTTTTAAATAAATATGTTGTTTCTTACGTTTTTTTATTAGCCCATTGCCGGGCAAAGTTATGTTTTTATATTCTTTCAATTGTAATTAGGATTAAGAATACTTTATTACAGTGTTAATTGATCAACTGTTGAATTTTTATTTTAGATTCCTCAAGCTCGGAGTTATTACCTATTTAGTTTGTGTGCCCCCGTATCTGTCTGTCTATCGGATGTAGGTTTCATCATTATCAGCTATTTTATGTCCCCACTGCCGGGGCATTGGCGGGGACAGGCCATGACCGCCATGGCCCATCACGCGAGCTGACCGGATTGGTGGCAGGGCCGTCTGAGACTATGCTGGAACCCTTGGCACACAAGAATTTGGGGCCCTTTTGGAATGTAAAGAAATCGAACTATCCAATTTTTTTTACTATGACTATGATCTGCTTTATTATGGGTAATCAAATATAATATTATAATAAAATATGTAATTAATGATATTAGTATGCTGCTGTTTTTTATTATGACGATTACGATAAAATCAAAATCAAAATTTTTTATTGCAATATCTGTGTTACAACATTTGGTGGTAATCATGAACAATAGTTTCAACAGATTGCCCTTCCAGGCATGCAATAAATATTAAAATATGGCACAATTTTAACTTTTTACTTACTTTAAATAATATTCTAACTTTTTACTTACTTTAAATAATATTCTAAAATTAAGTATATCAATATTCATGGCATCTTATTTCTAATGGTATCATAATCAAAATATTCATCAATATCGTAGAAAACATGTTCTAATAGCCAACTTTTTAGTTTACGTTTAAAAAATTGACAATTATAAATAGACTTTATGTCCATAGGTAGGTGATTAAATATTTTTATACCAGAAATAAAGGCACTTTTTTTATACGTTTCATTATTTACACTAGGCAAATATAATATAATAATAATTTTTTATAAGTTTCATTATTTACACTAGGCAAATATAATATAATAATTATTTCATTATTTACACTAGGCAAATATAATATATAGATAATAGTTTCTTTCGAGATTTCTGGGGAGCAAAATCTTCTATTAAATCCTCAAGCTCAATTTTCTGAAGAATATCACTTTCTATGTAATTGACAATTTACTTTAGTCAAGAGCCAACGACACGCGCGACCAATCCTTTGGGGCCTTCTGAGGATGGACCCGTGTGCCCTTATGGTAAGGACGGTACTGATTGGTGGGTTTCAATTCAGCGATTACAAATACATCCATCCAGGCCCAATGGACTAACGTGGCTTCCGAAACACGGAGGAGCTCGAGATAATACATTTTTGGTCAATCTAACCTTCGATCAACAATACACCTCCATACCGACAAATCATAGCGGAAGTTGCTTAAAGGGACAACAGGTACAAAGCTTCATCAGTCCCCTCGGAAGATACAGCCAAGGTTGCAGACGACATCTGTGTTTGGAACGCCGCACAGTGGTTCAATTTTTAAAAATACTGGACATTCGCATGAAAGTCGAAATTTGAAGTTTATATTTTTTTACGTACCTCTGTTGTAGCGCAGTAAATAGACGAGAATCAAATTACATACGGTCCAGTCATTGTGAATTTTTTGAAATGTCGTGTAGGATTAGTGTGAGTACTTATTCAAAATAAAAAGGGCACAATTGCCAAGTTTTCGCGCCCGCAGTAATCTTAAAAAAACTTAAAAAGTAAAAAAACTTTCTTCAGATTTAGGCTCATATTTTCGTTTAGATGCATTTTTTGCTAGGAAAGTGTTCTATAAATCTTGTAGATAATTAATATGATTTCTTGTAATTTTTCTGTGGCAAATTGAAAACAATTCAAATGCTTACGATAAACTTACGATATGAATTCTAACATAGGGAACAATTTGTCTTGTCTCTTTCATGTAAAAAGTATTAATTTATGAAAGATCAAAATGTCTACCGTAATGTGGGGCTTTTTGCAATCATGGGGATAATTGGAATTTTATGAAAAAAAGATTTGGTTACGAATATTTTTTTATCTGGCTATAGTAGGAAACGTATTTTATAACTTGGCAATACAACAATTTCTTATGTCAATGTCAAATAAGTTTTTTATACGTTGCCGGCGCCGAACATTGAGCAGTGACTTATTTTATAAACTCCGGAAATTCGTAGTATTTCGAGGCCTGGAAACTTTCGTCGGGTACACCACATATTGAAAGGTATGTACAAAGTAATCTAAACTGCGTAAAAGTGTATTTCATCCGCTTTCCAGGGCTTCAGTTAGAATGTTCCTATCTCTCACTGTTGGTCTGCTTTTTGGTGGTTTTTGAAATGGGGCTTTTTGGTTTTTGTTTGGGGCTAATTGAAACATAGTTTTAAATAGCCCCCTTTGAAGCTTGTAAAATATTGTTTTGTCTTTTGTTCGTCGTTTCAAATAGCCCCAAAAGCAGATTTTGACTCAATTAAGGGTAAGTTATTTACCAAATGACAATACGAAAAGTGTATTTATTATTTATAAGGTTGTGATCTATTGCTAAAATTTCATCATCATCCCAATTAAATCTCTAGCGGTAAATCTGTAGAACCCAGGGTTCGCTACCTATCTTAGGTATATACATATAGTATACAGAGCGACTGTCGTGTGACATTTATTTTTTCGATATAATCGGTTTTGAACTACATTTAGTTTTCACATTGTAATTACTTTTCATTTTCGAATAAAATTATTAAAAATTAAATCCGATGTATTTTTAAGTAAATATTTATTATAGAACCCTTTAAAACCTTAAAAGGGGCAATTTCGTTCGTCAGTACGAAGGACTATATCAACGGAACCAATTAAAAAAAGGTCTCCGCATATATTTGCCCCTTTGGCGGAACATTGTTGTATGGAAATCTCAATTTTATTTTCGATTTCCCAGCATTGGTTCCATACAAAAAGTTCGTAAACTGACTGAATCACCCCTTTAACGGTTGGACAGGGCTTTTTCTATAGCCCGAATATGTAAAAATACTCCTCAGTGACATAGGCTATGGCTATATTATTTGTAAATGTAGCCATTGATAGTCTATGTCACCCAGGTCATTACGTAGTAGGAATCTAATAAAATCTAATTTATTAAAATCAGTTCAGTAGTTTAGGCACTACGATGAACATACTCTTACAAATATAATTACTATAAAAACCAAAAGGTAATAATTTTCGCAGTCTATGTATGTAACATAGACTGCGAAAATCATTACCTTTTGGTTTTGCCAGTCGGTTAAAAATACAAAGCACTTCGCCTTAAATATTCCAAATATTGCTTGATACTTTACGAATAATACATTTGATATTCTACATGAAATTCCAAATATCCCCAAATTAGTGATGGTATATATTATTGAATAAATAATAAATGGTGGATTATTTCCTTTTCAGTGTTGCAAGTAGTGAAATTGAGATAGTCTCAAGAGAGTATCTTTCCCTTTAACCGTTCCAAATAACGCTTATTGTTTTTTTTAACATGAAGTTGAAAAAAATGAGAAACCACAAAGCAATGAAGTCAGATACCAAATAACCCCATTAAAGCGATATTTGGAAAGGCACATTTAAAACATTATATCTTCTAAATTATTTATAGAAAATAAAAAGTTATTATTGTGATTCCGAGAAAAATAAAAAAACTACCCTAAAAAATATAGTTTATATCTGCAAAGTAACTAGTGTTTTTGTAAACACCAGTTTTATGAAAAAACTGGTCCAATTAGCCCCACTTTACGGTATTACATTATACATATTCTATTCCCTATACATTATTCAGTGTTTATTTTACATTAAACCGATGATTAAACAAAAGATAAGCAATCTTAATTTTCAATTACACGGTGTCTAAGCCTATATACCACATGAGTAGTTAAACCTATACCATAGATTACTAAAAACTATAGTAAAAACCGGTTTGGCGCTGTAGGTGACAGACAGCGCGTGTGTGCGTAAGCGCTTGTATGAAGCTTACTCTCTGTACCCTTTTTAACTACTCATGTGCCTATACTCTCAATAATTTTCCCCATGTTATCCCTCCTTGGGGTGGAAATTCCAAAAACCCTTTTAGTGTCAGTTTATATGCTTTAAGAACCTCTGCAAAATGTCAAGTTTCTATGATCATCAGCATCCAAAGTTTTACCTGTGTATAGAAGATAAAGAAAAGAGTATAAATTATAAATTGTTTATTTGTTTAAGATTCACCAACAAATTACATGTTCACATATACCTATATAAATATAAATTGTTAATCATTCATTGAATATAAAAGCAGCAGTTTTTATCAAATATATATATTTGTATAAAAAGTAAAAATCACGAAATGATATTAAAATAATGAAGTAAAATAATCTAATCATGATATTAAGTGAGAGAATTAATTCTCAGTGCCAGATTATAATAAGTATTGGCTTAAAATGGACCTTTTTCGTTGAATTTCGTGTAAAGGTAAATATAGCCAAGGGATTCCTTGGTAAGCATTATGTGCTTTTGTTTTTATTTTCGTATGTCCTTCTCTAACCCCTCGTTTACACTAAAAACATGTTGTCAAGTGGACTGTAGAAAACAAGTTTTATTCATGTGTGGGGCTATTGTGTTGCTCGATGTTGTTTGGTAGATGGCGCCACGTGAACCTTTAGTATGAACGAGGGAGTTAAAATTTGTTGCTTAAAAATCTGATGTCCGCCTTTTCTTTATGACGAAAATAAGTTGTGTATAATTTATATTTAGTTACATACATAGGTATATAGAATCTTAATCATGATTCGTATACAGTGTAGGAAATGTGTAGGTACCTTTGTTTAGCCACTCTCTGCTACCACAAGTTAACTAAAAAAAATACAGACATCTACATTTTATCGACTGTTTCCTTTGGAGGTAAGCATCAGAATATGGATTAAAAAATAAAATTATGTGTGATGAAATAACATACTCCCTGTTGTTCCTTTTTAAGATGCCACGTCGTCGGATAAGTTAATCCTTCTAAGGGATTTTGTGCCATTAAAGCCCCAATTAAACCATTAGACAATAAAAAAATTCTAAAGTATATATTTTTGATCTCTTTGCTACAGCGTTAAGGACCGAATTTGTTGTTTCATTCCTAATGTATGTGTAAATGCAATAAAGATTTACTACTAAAATAATAGTTTCTATTCTATATTTTGTTATGAGCACCATAACCACCAGCATCTTAACCACCACCAAAAATTATTTTGAACATCGTATTTATTTTCCTAGGCAAAGGCCTCCCCTTTTTTTTATATAATAGTAGGCAAACGAGCATGCGGGTTGCCTGATGGTAAGCAATCACCGCAGTCCATAGATACCAACAACCCTAAAAAGGTCACTGATGCGTTGCCGACTCTTTGAGAAAGCGATAGGCTCTTTTCTTGAAGGTCCCAATGTCGAACCTATTCGGGAACACCGCTGAGGGAAGCTTATTCCACAGCTTAGTGCAGCGCAATAAAAAGCTGCGCGAAAAACGGGCAGTGGTTGAACACCAACCATCAAGGTGGTGGGGGTGGTACTTCTCCTTAAAGCTTTTTCCTTCCACAATTCTCAAGATCTCTTGACAGAGAATTTGAACATCTATAAGTACGAAATATTTTTTTGGTCTACAAATTATAAGCTAGGGACAGTTTGTAATGTTTTTACATGACCAGAACAGGTACATATACTTATTAAAAAATGAAATAAACAAAAATATTCGAATAAAATATAAATCGTACTAACATACTATGTACCGCACCTCAAGTTACCCTGCATGATCTCTTATGCCGCGGCCGCAGAGTCGAATTTGCAATGAATTTGAGTAGGTTGATGTGCTGTTGACTGTAGTGTTACTTGAGTATCAAACATCCTCACGAACTCACATCCGAACTTTCGCATTTATAATATTAGGATTAGGATACATCATAGTTAAAAATGCATTGCTTTTTGGAAAAAAGGCCTCAGTTTTCCACAATCTTTAAAAATGTTACATGATGCAAGATGCTCGCGCAGTTTGTGTTTAGTTGAAATGAACCTTGTTCCTATAGACATAAAGTTCAGAATGAATGCATGCTGTAATTGCTCTCGTCATTAATTGCAACCTACTTTGAACTTTAGACCACTTGTGAGTATGGTACATTTTCGAATATTTAACATAAACTGATGTGCGCTACGCGTTACTTGTGTACACTAGGCTTATTAAATTATCTGAATTACAAAATTCTATTGTGTGCAGTTTTCGATCATATATATATAGTGCAGTTCAGTATATAGTGTTTAATGTACACTGGGATTTCAACATTTTGACAAGTTGCTAGAGAGCTGTTGTGGACTGAGATTTATTTTATCCATTTTTATTATTATTCTTGTTTGATTTGGGCTCAACTTATTTAAGTACTGCTACGAATAAATGTTAGTAAGACATACTGTTATGGTTAAGTGCCTTAATGGGACCAATATGGAACTAAGTTACAATTTATCAAGCTATAGTTATTAATAATTATTATTCTTTAGTTGTAGGTATTTAGTTGTTTACATTTAAATTAGTATGACAAAAAAAAAACGTATTTTTTACCTGTCTGGAGGTACAGTCAAGAATCATAAGTGCAATCATACCACAGATCTTAATGCCTTGCCCTAAAAATCACATTGCCTTGTAGAGTCTGACTGCACTTGAAGTACCGTACGTGCCTTCAGGTAAAAAAATACGTTTTTTTGTACGTTAGTACGTGTGTACACCTTGTAATTCTCAGAGCAGAAAAGAGCTTCACGCCCGCCTCAACAACAGTCGGCAGTAAGTATACGTATTCACGCAGTAGCGTTGAACGCCACACGCTTTCAATCGGACGTCAGTTTGGGAACACAAACCCTTGAATAAACTGTAAGGCCCTGATGCCCTTGCTTTATATAGAAAGTGACAAGCACGCCACCTGTATATGAGGCGGACGCGGCCTTTTTCTGTTCTGTGGTGTGATTGAAACGGATGTTACGCGCGGCGACTACGCGTCAAGGCTTCTACGCACGTCCCGATTTAAGCTCTGCGTCGGAGCACACGTCAGTTAATTTCCGTTCTGAAATGTTAGATTCAGAGAGCCGAACGCATGCTGTTCATACAAAATGTTCGACTGGCCGCACACGTCCGTTTTGATTTCCGAACGGAAAATGTAATTCAGGCTACTTGAACATTTTGTATGCGAAAGGTCTTCGGATCTGAAATTTCCGTATGGAAATAAACTGACGTGAGCGGCCGGCTTTAGGGCCCTAAATCGAGAGTAGTGTTGCCAGATCCAATTTTAAAAAATCCTTTGACTTTGCTCTAAAGTCCGTAGATTGCCTCTACATAAATCCGTATACCTACGGCATTTTTGTAGCGTTGTAGAGGCAAGCTACGGATTTTCAACTAAGACTAAAAATCCGTATTTAAAAATTGGACCCGGCAACACTGCTCCCGATTTAGGGTCCTAAATCGGACCGGGGCGGTGGGTCAAAGAGGCCTTCACTAACACTCAGAAAGTTGTGCCATACCATACTATTAATTTTTTTTTAAATAAATATGTTGTTTCTTACGTTTTTTTATTAGCCCATTGCCGGGCAAAGTTATGTTTTTATATTCTTTCAATTGTAATTAGGATTAAGAATACTTTATTACAGTGTTAATCGATCAACTGTTGAATTTTTATTTTAGATTCCTCAAGCTCGGAGTTATTACCTATTTAGTTTGTGTGCCCCCGTGTCTGTCTGTCTATCGGATGTAGGTTTCATCATTATCAGCCATTTTATGTCTCCACTGCTGGGGCATTGGCGGGGACAGGCCATGACCGCCATGACCCACCACGCGAGCTGAACGGATTGGTGGCAGGGCCGTCTGAGACTATGCTGGAACCCTTGGCACACAAGAATTTGGGGCCCTTTTGGAATGTAAAGAAATCGAACTATACAATTTTTTTTCACTACGATCTGCTTTATTATGGGTAATCAAATATAATATTATAATACAATATGTCATTAATGATATTAGTATCTATGCTGCTGTTTTATATTATGATGATTACGATAAAATCAAAATCAAAAATTTTTATTGCAATATCTGTGTTACAACATTTGGTGGTAATCATGAACAATAGTTTCAACAGATTGCCCTTCCAGGCATGCAATAAATATTAAAATATGGCACAATTTTAACTTTTTACTTACTTTAAATAATATTCTAAAATTAAGTATATCAATATTCATGGCATCTTATTTCTAATGGTATCATAATCAAAATATTCATCAATATCGTAGAAAACATGTTCTAATAGCCAACTTTTTAGTTTACGTTTAAAAAATTGACAATTATAAATAGACTTTATGTCCATAGGTAGGTGATTAAATATTTTTATACCAGAAATAAAGGCACTTTTTTTATACGTTTCATTATTTACACTAGGCAAATATAATATAATAATAATTTTTTATAAGTTTCATTATTTACACTAGGCAAATATAATATAATAATTATTTCATTATTTACACTAGGCAAATATAATATATAGATAATAGTTTCTTTCGAGATTTCTGGGGAGCAAAATCTTCTATTAAATCCTCAAGCTCAATTTTCTGAAGAATATCACTTTCTATGTAATTGACAATTTACTTTAGTCAAGAGCCAACGACACGCGCGACCAATCCTTTGGGGCCTTCTGAGGATGGACCCGTGTGCCCTTATGGTAAGGACGGTACTGATTGGTGGGTTTCAATTCAGCGATTACAAATACATCCATCCAGGCCCAATGGACTAACGTGGCTTCCGAAACACGGAGGAGCTCGAGATAATACATTTTTGGTCAATCTAACCTTCGATCAACAATACACCTCCATACCGACAAATCATAGCGGAAGTTGCTTAAAGGGACAACAGGTACAAAGCTTCATCAGTCCCCTCGGAAGATACAGCCAAGGTTGCAGACGACATCTGTGTTTGGAACGCCGCACAGTGGTTCAATTTTTAAAAATACTGGACATTCGCATGAAAGTCGAAATTTGAAGTTTATATTTTTTTACGTACCTCTGTTGTAGCGCAGTAAATAGACGAGAATCAAATTACATACGGTCCAGTAATTGTGAATTTTTTGAAATGTTGTGTAGGATTATTGTGAGTATTCAAAATAAAAACGGCACAATTGCCAAGTTTCCGCGCCCGCAGTAATCTTAAAAAAACTTTCTTCAGATTTAGGCTCATATTTTCGTTTAGATGCATTTTTGCTAGGAAAGTGTTCTATAAATCTTGTAGATAATTAATATGATTTCTTGTAATTTTTCTGTGGCAAATTGAAAACAATTCAAATGCTTACGATAAACTTACGATATGAATTCTAACATAGGGAACAATTTGTCTTGTCTCTTTCATGTAAAAAGTATTAATTTATGAAAGATCAAAATGTCTATTACATTATACATATTCTATTCCCTATACATTATTCAGTGTTTATTTTACATTAAACCGATGATTAAACAAAAGATAAGCAATCTTAATTTTCAATTACACGGTGTCTAAGCCTATATACCACATGAGTAGTTAAACCTATACCATAGATTACTAAAAACTATAGTAAAAACCGGTTTGGCGCTGTAGGTGACAGACAGCGCGTGTGTGCGTAAGCGCTTGTATGAAGCTTACTCTCTGTACCCTTTTTAACTACTCATGTGCCTATACTCTCAATAATTTTCCCCATGTTATCCCTCCTTGGGGTGGAAATTCCAAAAACCCTTTTAGTGTCAGTTTATATGCTTTAAGAACCTCTGCAAAATGTCAAGTTTCTATGATCATCAGCATCCAAAGTTTTACCTGTGTATAGAAGATAAAGAAAAGAGTATAAATTATAAATTGTTTATTTGTTTAAGATTCACCAACAAATTACATGTTCACATATACCTATATAAATATAAATTGTTAATCATTCATTGAATATAAAAGCAGCAGTTTTTATCAAATATGACTATTTGTATAAAAAGTAAAAATCACGAAATGATATTAAAATAATGAAGTAAAATAATCTAATCATGATATTAAGTGAGAGAATTAATTCTCAGTGCCAGATTATAATAAGTATTGGCTTAAAATGGACCTTTTTCGTTGAATTTCGTGTAAAGGTAAATATAGCCAAGGGATTCCTTGGTAAGCATTATGTGCTTTTGTTTTTATTTTCGTATGTCCTTCTCTAACCCCTCGTTTACACTAAAAACATGTTGTCAAGTGGACTGTAGAAAACAAGTTTTATTCATGTGTGGGGCTATTGTGTTGCTCGATGTTGTTTGGTAGATGGCGCCACGTGAACCTTTAGTATGAACGAGGGGGTTAAAATTTGTTGCTTAAAAATCGGATGTCCGCCTTTTCTTTATGACGAAAATAAGTTGTGTATAATTTATATTTAGTTACATACATAGGTACATAAAATCTTAATCATGATTCGTATACAGGGAGTATACGTTGTTCCTTTTAAGATGCCGTCGTCGGATAAGTTAATCCCTCTAAGGGATTTTGTGCCATTAAAGCCCCAATTAAACCATTAGACAATAAAAAAATTCTAAATTCTATTTTTGATCTCTTTGCTTCAGCGTTAAGGACCGAATTTGTTGTTTCATTCCTAATGTATGTGTAAATGCAATAAAGATTTACTACTAATATAATAGTTTCTATTCTATATTTTGTTATGAGCACCATAACCACCAGCATCTTAACCACCACCAAAAATTATTTTGAACATCGTATTTTTTTTCCTAGGCAAAGGCCTCCCCTTTTTTTTATATAATAGTAGGCAAACGAGCATGCGGGTTGCCTGATGGTAAGCAATCACCGCAGTCCATAGACACCAACGACCCTAAAAAGATCACTGATGCGTTGCCGACTCTTTGAGAAAGCGATAGGCTCTTTTCTTGAAGGTCCCAATGTCGAACCTATTCGGGAACACCGAAGCTTATTCCACAGCTTAGTGCAGCGCAATAAAAAGCTGCGCGAAAAACGGGCAGTGGTTGAACACCAACCATCAAGGTGGTGGGGGTGGTACTTCTCCTTAAAGCTTTTTCCTTCCACAATTCTCAAGATCTCTTGACAGAGAATTTGAACATCTATAGGTACGAAATATTTTTTTGGTCTACAAATTATAAGCTAGGGACAGGTTGTAATGTTTTTACATGCCCGGAACAGGTACATATATTTAAAAATGAAATAAACAAAAATATTCGAATAAAATATAAATCGTACTAACATACTATGTACAACTTTGTAGGCTCGGTCAGACCGCGAATTCGAGCCAGACTGGAGTGAGCGGGACGCACATATATAAATTTCGCACGCAGAGCGGAATTCGCGTCAGTCTGTCCCATTGGTCCCACTGTTAGATAGATAAATAGATCAACACTATTGCACCATTTACAGAAAAGAAATACAAAGTAGTAATAAAAGTAAATTATTTCTTATGCCGATGATACTGCCCTGCTGTTCTCGTCAAAAACTTGGGATGAAACATATCGTCTAGCTCAAATAGGTTTCAACACTGTAACACAATGGCTCAATGATAACCTCTTGACACTTAATATAGATAAAACGAAGTATATTCCTTTTTCAATCCGAAATCCCCCCACCCTGATAATGAAACCCTCAAAATTTTTTAAACATGTAACACAACAAACAGACAACCTATTGATAAAGTAGTTTCTATAAAATATCTTGGCATCATATTGAATAATAACCTAACTTTTCAACCACATATTGATATACTTTCTACTCGAATTAGGAAACTCCTATATATATTTAAACTTCTCCGTAACTCAGCCGATGGTAGTGTACTGAAAATGGTCTACTTTGCGTTGTGCCAGTCACTGCTTACCTACTGCATTACAACATGGGAGGCGCTGCCAAAACCAATTTCATCCAAATCGAGCGAGCCCAACGGGCAGTTCTTAAAGTCTGTTTCAAAAAACCAATTTTGTATCCAACTGAGGATCTTTATAAGCAATGTCAAGTCCTAACCGTTAGACAACTCTTTATACAGGCAGCCACTGTATTACAAAACAGATTAACTCCTTATAACCCTAACTCAATTAGACGTAACCATCTTGTTGCCAAAAGCACTTTGTATAATAAATCCTTCACACAACGTTTTCTCTGCTTTCTTGGTCCCTTTTTGTATAATAAACTGCACAAAACACTCAATATCTATCCATTAAACAGATACAAGTGTAAAAAGGTTATAACTGAATGGCTTCTTAGCCTTAATTATGATTCTACTGAAAATCTGCTTTGTGTAACGGTCTAACCAAAATCATATTTTATGGAATTTCATTCATGCATCGCCTATTATCTATCTATAACTATTATTTATATATACACGTATTTATATTTATTAATCATATTTATTTACATTTACCTCACACTACGACAACCTACATTGTTAAATTTATCTACTTACAAAGTAAGAGTTTCCTCCAGCTTATTGTACCTCTCCGAGAGGTGGGGCCTGGGGTCTTGTAGTACAGGTTTTTTACCTAGTTCAAGCTCCAGTCCCCACAAAATTGTACGGTCCCTAGATACTAAGCTTTGCCTGTAAGTGCTACATTTAATTAATTTTGTGGTGGAAAAATAAAGGATTTTATTATTATGTTGGTACGCTTTTCAGAGCCACGGGTCCATTGGGACCCGGTCCTTTGAGGCGTTCATGGGGCCAAAGCCAACATGAAGAGGCCTTTTTGTACCTTTTTAATCAAAAAGTGAGATGGCTGCATCTGCGGAGATCTGTCCCTTAGTGTACCATAGGGATATACTAACGGACAGTCCTCCACAGCTGCCGAACTATTGCCAGGTAGGGATTAACAAGGTTTGGGCTATGTGGATGGGATGCTAGTGGACCGGATTGCTGGGTTATGGAGTGAGATACGGACATCTACCTTTAAATCTCTCACAACAATTTAAGTTAGGCAGATGGTGACTTGCTGCTCTTTGGCTGTACAGCCTGTGGGCCTCCCTAATTAAGCCACCAGTTGGCGGCCAGGGCGCAACACAGTGTGAGCAGCTAAGGGTGTCGAGAGGTGCGGCTCCGGTTTCACCTTCACGGGGCTCACCCCCGAGAGCGGGTTTCCCCGTTATTACGCCATTACGTGCAATACACTTCCACCCTGGAGCGAGTGTTCTGCTCTTGCTACTCCACTCTGAGCCGGCCGGCTAAGGCAAGCCAGAGGCGGGGGTGTGTCACTGTGTGTATGTGTGTGTGTAGGTGCGTGTGTGTGTGGTCCCCCTGGAGATCGGGTCCGTGGTGACGCCACTCACCAACAGCTCGCCACAAGCTGCCCCTGCGTTGACTGATTGCACTGGAGATCCAGCGGGCGATGGGGTCGTCACATCCCGACGCCTTTTTATTATTATGTTGGTACGCTTTTCAGAGCCACGGGTCCATTGGGACCCGGTCCTTTGAGGCGTTCATGGGGCCAAAGCCAACATGAAGAGGCCTTTTTGTACCTTTTTAATCAAAAAGTGAGATGGCTGCATCTGCGGAGATCTGTCCCTTAGTGTACCATAGGGATATACTAACGGACAGTCCTCCACAGCTGCCGAACTATTGCCAGGTAGGGATTAACAAGGTTTGGGCTATGTGGATGGGATGCTAGTGGACCGGATTGCTGGGTTATGGAGTGAGATACGGACATCTACCTTTAAATCTCTCACAACAATTTAAGTTAGGCAGATGGTGACTTGCTGCTCTTTGGCTGTACAGCCTGTGGGCCTCCCTAATTAAGCCACCAGTTGGCGGCCAGGGCGCAACACAGTGTGAGCAGCTAAGGGTGTCGAGAGGTGCGGCTCCGGTTTCACCTTCACGGGGCTCACTCCCGAGAGCGGGTTTCCCCGTTATTACGCCATTACGTGCAATACACTTCCACCCTGGAGCGAGTGTTCTGCTCTTGCTACTCCACTCTGAGCCGGCCGGCTAAGGCAAGCCAGAGGCGGGGGGTGTGTCACTGTGTGTATGTGTGTGTGTAGGTGCGTGTGTGTGTGGTCCCCCTGGAGATCGGGTCCGTGGTGACGCCACTCACCAACAGCTCGCCACAAGCTGCCCCTGCGTTGACTGATTGCACTGGAGATCCAGCGGGCGATGGGGTCGTCACATCCCGACGCCTTTTTATTATTATTATTATTATTAAATACATATATAAATGAGCGCAAAGGCGGGCTTATCGCAAATGCAATTTCTTCCAGACAACCTTTGGGTGGAAGGAAATATACGTGAAAAAATGTAGGTTGCAGTAGATATTATTAATTATAAAGGAAGAAATAAATTAATATAAAATAAACATTGATGAAATAAATATACACACTCATTCAAAACACAGCCATGAAAAAGAGAATATGCTCGGACTAAATAAAATTAAAGATTCAGATAGTGAGACTTTACCTGCTTTCTGAAGGATGACAGAGTTTGGGCCAACGTAAAAAAAAAAATTACTGTTGGGTAAAAGCATTGCTTGGGGCGATTCTACTAATAACAAACGTAGATGTCGTGTCTCGAGAGCCAAAGATTGAACTAAAGCGAAAATATCTCTATGCTTCATTACAATTTCTTTAGCTTTTGAGACTCAATTGAGGAACGATATTTATTTTATATTTAACGTTAAAAGTCAAAGTCAAATTTTTTTATTGAAATTTGGCCTTCAAAGAAGGCTCTTTTTCACGTCGATAACTAATTATTTAATCATAATATATTATGTCTCAAAGCTACAAACTACTAGCATTTCGGAACGACCACTGCTGAGAAGAAATGCCGAAAGAAACTGAAACAGTCTTGGTCGCCTAATATGCCAGAGGGGCTATTTATTAACTTTATACATACACTAGATTGTGTAGTCAAAAATAAAATATAAGAAAAAAAATATATAATAAAACATGTTATGTTTGTGATCAAGTAACCACAATAATAAATGGCCTGTGGTGTGGCCCTAGAATAGCACCAACCCATCTCTTCCCGTGGGTGTCGTAAGAGGCGACTAAGGGATTAAAATCACCGGAGGATGGGCAGCAGCATCTTTCCGCGTACTATGCCATCACACTGCGATCGCCAACCCGCCTGCCAAGCGTGGCGATTACGGCAAAACCCCCCACGGATAAAATCCTTGGGGGAGGCCTTTGTCCAGTAGTGGACGTCTTTAGGCTGAGAGAGAGAGAGAGAGAGAACCACAATAAATAAAAATAAAATTCGAATCAGGATCGAAGCAGGATCCCCCTGGCAACACCCGTTCACGAGTTGACGCGAGGGTCAGCCATCGCAAAGCTCAACCATAATAGAGGGAACCTTACGACCCGGCCCACGACGCCGTCAACAGTTTGAACATTTTAGAAAAATAAATACTTTCAGTCACTTGAAGATCACAATACACGTACATGTTATTATATTGTCTGACGTTTATTTATTTTTTATTTAAAATTTTATTGCACAAAATTACAAATTTTATGTACAAATGGTGGACTTAACGCCATGTGGTATTCTCTACCAGTTAATTATTAGACCAAACAGAGAGTAGTAAGGTGGTGCAATAAAGTACGTTATTACTTAGTAGAATCATTGCCCTGCCTGTGGCCTAATTCTCGTATTCAAAGTCGCTGCGCTGCGAAACAGGTACGGATGAGATGGAAATAGTCGGCCATCAAAATGCTACTCCGTTTGATAGATCAGTTTTTCCTTTACAGTTGCGACCACCTGGCAGCGACTTTGCATACGAGAATTAGGCCACTGTCTGTCACACCCGTGACACTCCCTGTACGTGAGAGTTTGAGGCCGGTGACCATAGAGATAAAAAAAACACTCCTTGAGCCGGATTTTCAACGCTAGGGTTGAGGAGTATATCACGTGAAAAGGCCGCTGGTAGGGTGAGGTGGGGGTGAAACTTGCGCATGGGTACGACTGACGAACCAATCGCGCGCGCCGGATGAGACCCGCCCGACCCCCACTCACCGCATAGACCGATATATCGCCTACTGCGCTACTTAACCGCCAGCGATCTTTTTATGTGACGGCAACTATAATAAACAATAGCTAAATTTTGGCTCAACTCTAAATTCTATAGTATTTGACAACAGTGCCCACCGGTCATGATTGACATGAGTGACAGACCGCGTCAAAGCAGCCCTGAGGAAAAACATTATAATATACATCGAGATATTATGTACCAATAATATACAATAAACATCAGGTGGAGGTTGCCACCCCGTCCCGCACCCCCTGAACGCCCGCGCGCACATCCAGTCACCAACACATAGTCGTAAGCGGTTTTACGGCACACATACTTAAGTGTCGCTTCTTCGCGTAGTGTATTCTTTCTTTGCCACTGTGGTGTCTACAACTTGGCTTTTCTAAGATCTCTGGCCAAGAAGTCAGCGATGGTGTCTGCTATCCCCCCCGGCGCGAGGTGCGCATCGTGCCCCCTCCAGCGAGTGAACCGTGGCGCCGGCGCGCTGCAGCGTTTCCAACAACTGCAGCGCGGCTTCGCGACCCTCCATCACACCCTAGAGATTTGCAGATCACTTTATCCCTAAACTCCTAATTTAATTGTCCTATTATGTAAACAATCTTCACAGTACTTTTTTTTGGAATATTGTTGAAAATAAATCAAATATTAGTTCAAAAACATTCTAAAGTAAAACATTTATTAACCACGAAAGTAATTTCCTAAAAAGTCTATTTTAATTTACATTGTTGTAAAATCATAAAAAGACATGGTAAGATTGTTAACATAATAGGACAATTATGAAAAAATGGACTTTAGGCCCATTTAGACGGTGCCTGTTGCATACAATGGGCGATTTTCTGACAGGTCAAATTAAAAAAAAAAAAACGATGTTATATAAAATCTCAATAGATGGCGTTTTATGAAAGTCGAGTCGTAATAATGGCTGTACCTATACTATTGTGCGCTTTTTCTTGTCAACCAGAGGCAGAAAAAATCAACAGTTTGGCAGTTGCACAAATCACAATAGTGATACTTTTTAGATGTATTTTTTATAGGTTTTTAAAAAAAAAATGCCAATTCCGTGCATTTTTGCTTTTTGTATGGACTCGCCTTTTACTAAGCGCCATCTGTTTTGTTTTTTAATTTGGGTCTCGGGAAATCGCTTATTAAATTGAAGGTAAATACTTGCATCGTCTAAACAAAAGCTGCTGCTTGCAATTATTCATTAGTATATTGTTACAAGAAACATACACCGACTAAATGGGACAGACAGAAAATAAAAAATCTAAAAAAAACATTCTGGCTTCAATTGGCCTTAAAAAAATCCTCATGTTTTTTCCTAAACATCTTAAGTACAGACATACCAATTACAGTTTTATTATATGTGTTGATGAATTGTTTTGTAAATCTCAAAAATACAAAGCCTACAAAACTAGCATTTCGGAACGATCACTGCTGAGAAGAAATGCCGAAAGAAGCTCAGAATGAAAGTTGAAATTAGCCTTTTCTTATACGGACAAATCACACAGATTGAGTTAACCCCAAAGTAAGTTCGAGACTTGTGTTATGGGATACTAAAGGGCCATTTAGACTGTGCAAGTTTCTTAATCATACAAGAGCAATAATTGCAGTGCAAGAATTGACTTTCAATAAATTGCAAGCAACTGTTTACATAGTGATATAAATAAAAAACTTGAATGTAATTATTGAATGCAAATCTTGACATACAATAAATAATAGCCAATGTGTTTTGTTTACACCTTTACATTGTTAAGGCAATCATTGCTTGCCATTTTTGAAACACAAGACTTGAATGTGCATGTGCAATTTTTGGCGGGTTGCTTCAAGAATTGCACGTATTTGCGTTGTCAAATTTTTCATGCAAGAGTTGAATGAAATTTTATTGCATGTATTGTTTACACCAAGAAAAGTTTTGAATCAAAACTTGCATACCAGATCAAGAATGTTACGTGTTGTTTAGACCATGCAAGTGAATTATTGGTTCAAATTCATTGTATGCAACAGGCAAGAAACTTGCACCGTCTAAATGTCCCTTAACTCAAGGAACTTTTGTAATGGTAACAACTTACCTTATGGCCATAAAGCTACAAACTACTAGCATTTCGTAACGACCATGTAATACCATGTTTTTGAGCAAATAAAGATATGAATATGAATGAATGAATGACCACTGCTGAGAAGAAATGCCGAAAGATACTTAGTTTAAATTAGCCTTAGGAACTTTGGTAATGGTAACAACTTACCTTATGGCCATGGGACATGTGGAAGACGACGAGGGGCGGAGCAGAGCAGAACAGGTCTGCGTAGTACTCGTTGGGGAAGTTCTGGGGCACGCACTCGGCCGTGCGACGGTCCCACGACAGCCTGCAACCACCGCCATAGGGAACTTCAAATAGGTACTTATTTTTGGATTTTTGAGCATCTCGGATGCAATTAGTACTAAAGTACTTTCATATAGAAATTAGATATGGTGAAAAATTCCATGCGAGCAGGACTTGAACCCGCGACCAGGTCTTTATAAATAATTATTAATCTTTTTATTTTATATGGTGAAGATTTTCGCTGTGCAGGATTGAAATGCGATGCTCAGTTGGAAGAGCAAGGTCGTATAAGACCTGGTCGCGGGTTCGAGTTCTGCTCACATGGAATTTTTTCACCATATCTAATTTCTATATGAGAGTACTTTAACTTCGAATACTACTCAAAATAGCAGTCTGGGAGGGACCACGTGCCACTGTGCCCTCTCCCCTATATCCGCTACTGTACATATTCAACAGGTTATTTGATGCTACAAACCACGCGGGCGAAGCAGAGGAAAAAGCTAGTTTTTAGGGTTCCGTATCTCAAAAGGCAAAAACGGAACCCTTATAAGATCACTTTGTTTTCCGTCTGTCTGTCAAACTTTTTTTTGTCAGGAACGCTTAAAAGTATCAAGTTGAAATTAATATGAATACTCGGATCCAGTCTCTTTTAGGAGATACGCGTTTAGGAGATTGTAAATGTTGCGAATTTTCGCATATTTTACGATTTTAGACAGCAATCAAAAGCTATAGGGTACTTTTCGTTGACCTAAAATTATGAAATTTGGCAAAAAGCAAGATCTAAAAGTACTTGTATTGTACAGGAATAAATCTGAAAATTGTAAATATATTGTTGGAAGTCTAAAAAAAGTGTTACAAACTTTTTTGCGCTCGATGTAGTATGAATCCTAGGGATCGAACTGCAAAGTTAAGTTTGTTTTTGAAACTAGTTGATCTTTTAGTTATACGGAACCTTCGGTGCGCGAGTTTGACTCGCACTTGGCCGGTTTTTATATGTTAAACGGGCAGGTGGCCCAGAAGCGAGTTGCCTACTAACCCACTATTCAATACCTATAATGGCCATCCCCGAGTGCGATGAGGTTCCGTTCCAGTACAATTTCAGCCAGTTCCTCTGTCAGCTGTCTCGCTCGCTTCACGGCATCCAGGGCTTTCCTTTTCGTGTAGACCTGGAATAACAATTCAATTTTATGATGTACCTGAGCTGAAGAAATTGTTTAAACTCTTTAAAAGCAACTACTTAAGAGGTCATTCCTTGAAATTGTATTGCACACCAGCGAAGAGAAAACCAAAAAGAAATTTCCTATAAAACCGTGTGGTCAGAGACTGGAACAAATTAAATGAGAATGTTGTCACTGCACCTTCTGTCAACAGTTTTAAGAACAGATTGGACAAAGTCTCCAAACTTCAAGATATACACGCATCAGCTTATTAAGCTGCTAGTGTGTTCAAAATATAATATATATAATATTCATTTATTTTTGCTTCCATGGTTAAGTACATAGATCACACAATACAGAAAATAGAAGCACCTCATGGACCCTGGTACGGCACTACAATAAATAATAGTGTTACTAATATTATAAATGCGAAAGTTTGGATGTGAGTTTGTGAATTTGTGAGTTTGTGAGGATGTTTGTTACTCAATCACGCGAAATCTACTGGACGGATTTCGATGAAATTTGGTACAGAGGTAGATAATGACCTGGAATAGCACATAGGCTACTTTTTATCCCGGGAAAAAGCACTGTTCCCGTGGGAAATTCACGCGGGCGAAGCCGCGGGCAAAAGCTAGTATAATATATATAATACTAGCTTTTGCCCGCGGCTTCGCCCGCGTGAATTTCCCACGGGAACAGTGCTTTTTCCCGGGATAAAAAGTAGCCTATGTGCTATTCCAGGTCATTATCTACCTCTGTACCAAATTTCATCGAAATCCGTCCAGTAGATTTTGCGTGATTGAGTAACAAACATCCTCACAAACTCACAAATTCACAAACTCACATCCAAACTTTCGCATTTATAATATTAGTATGGATTCATTTATTTTTGCTTTCATGGTTAAGTACATAGATCACACAATACAGAAAATAGAAGCACCTCATGGACCCTGGTACGGCACTACAATAAATAACAATTCTCTTATTACTAAGTTGGCAAACAGGCTTGAGGAACAAATTAACTGATCTGTCACCGTTCTGGTTTCTCCTATTTTGATAACTTACATACATACTACATATTATGACGGCAGAGACTAGCGATTTCGACTTGCTATGATCTTTACAGATCTCTCTCGCTTCCTCTACACACTTTTTTTAAGGTCTGCTATAAAAAAAAAATTGAAAAAAAATTAAAAATTGCTATTAAAAAGATTGTTACAAATTTTCGTTACCATCTCCTCAGACGTAAATCCCTTGGGAAAGGTACGATGGGGCTGACATATCTCAAAATATAAAAACGTCAAAAAAAAAAAAAAAAGAGAGAAAAAAAGTCTGCTATTGTCTAAACTACGTTTATTCTTACTTGTCCTATTATGTAAACAATCTTCACAGTACTTTTTGTTGAAAATAAATAAAATATTAGTTCAAACCTAAACATTCTAAAGTAAAACATTTACCACGAAAGTAATTTCCTAAAAAGTCTATTTTAATTTATATTGTTGTAAAATCATAAAAAGACATGGTAAGATTGTTTACATAATGGGACAAGTAGGAAAAAGGAGTTCACGTTTGTAATAATATAAGTGGAATAAGCCCCCAGGGTAGGCACCTTCAAAATCCTACATTATATTCCTCCGACATACATCATTTGGTTTGAAGAAAGCTGTCTGCAATCTTACCTTGTTTATGGTAAAAACATACCGAATTGTCGCTGGTTCGTTTGTTTCACTGCTAACTCACCAGAGGGCGATCATCGCATTAGCGCCTCGTCACGTTTGACATTTGACACTCATAGCGTTTGTGATTTTACCGCGAAAGGTTTATGCTTTTTGTAAAATAAGTGAAAAGTGGTTTAAAAAGTGATTTTTTCACAAGTGAATGACGAAAGATCGATTATATTCACTTCTGCTGCTCCGGAGGCACAGCAGAACGCGACCGCTGCGGCGGTTTTCAGCGAGCTTAAACATCCAGACTTTCGCCGAAACTCAGCATTCTACGGAAAAAATGGCGGCAGACTTATTATTATGTCTGATTCGCAGTTCAGGGGAGCGGTGTGAACTTGTAAGTTTATTTAACTTTTATAAGTATCACGACACTTCGTGAATACATTAGAATAACAATGAGGTGGCTTATCTATCTAGCTCCTGCAGCTCCCAATACCTATAAGCCTCGAGCCGAATTTTTTGACAAATCCTTGAAACAAGAAAGTCAAAACTTTATCCTTGGGAGGCTAAGCCAGATGAACTAACAATTTAGTACACAGGCCTGGATGCGGGTTTATATAACGGTTTAGTGGAAATTTATATTAGATAAGTTTGAAAATAATTCTTAATACCTACCTACTTTGAACACATAAGTCCTATGTGTGGTTAGATACAAGAGCTTAGAAGAAGGACAAAAATACACTAGTTACAAAGATCTTATTACAATAATAAAGATTAAGTTGATAATTGGAAATACAACTCTTATAAATTGAGTTATAAGTCCAATATTAGAAAGACTGTCCTTTAGTTGCAAATATATGGCCAACACCAAAAGTCCATTTTCAGGGCAGCAATAACTCACTTTTCAGAAGGGGTTGTTTAAAAATTTTCATGTAGAGGCATAAAGACAGGCAAACAAAAACAGAGGGGCTTATCCCTTCAATACAGTCTTTCACAACAACTCAATCCAAACATATTGATAATTAAAAATTAAAAATCCAAACATTCTTTGGAACATCCTCTAACATTGAACACAGGGTTTTATTCAATGATGTTCTTGGTTCAGAAACAAGATTGAGGAACAATTTAATAAAAAAAAAAAAAAAAAAAAGCATTTTTAGCTAGTCTCTCAAACAGATACAGATTGGCTTGCAACAAGCTTTATGCCATATGGCAATTAGGTACCTACTCTTCCTATTGGTCGCTTTTCAGCCTTTAAAACTGTTGCTGCAATGTCGAATTGGATTGCGGAAATCCTTCGAGCATGAGTTGTTTACTTGGACAACTACCCCATGTCCCATCAGGACAAAATAATATTGACATCTCAGATAGTTAACAAATACTGGACACATAAATTACTAAAAGTCAGTCTAAGAGAACTAGCTTGCTCAGTTTTACCTAATTACTAAATAAAGGGCTTACTAAGTTGCAAATCATACAACAGAAAGGGTTTCCCCTTTATTGTACCGCTGCATTCTACAAAGGTTCATGAAATCCTTCTGGTCTCGGAGACCTAAGGAATGTAAAGTATCAACATAATAACTCCAAATTTAAAATAGTGGTTAGAAGCAATAAAGCAAAGTTTCTTACCACTGAACATAACTCACTTTCTGACCTCAGACGCAGCGGATGCGGACTGGGATGCTCACTTATCAAAAAATGGACTGATTCTCAGAAAGTAGGGCATTAAAACATAAATGCACGTTTGCAGTGTGTACTGCAATAAATTACCATCAGGAGGACTTGTTTCCATATTCATTGAACCAAACTCGTAGCATATAATTTTCAATTCCGTTTTAAATATTATTTATTTTTTATTTTAATTTAATTGAATGGTAAATAAACAATGTCATATGAGAAATATAATATACAAGATATGGGACTTGTAAACCTGAAATAAATTTTATTTTATTTTATAATTTATTAATCAGACATGAACACAAGGCGTATTCGTTTGATGGTTTTTTTAGAACTAACAACAAAATTGTTGAAACTGACTGACAGGTTGAACATAATGCTGTTGGCATGTTACTGTTGAAACAAGGTTGAAATACTGTTGTAACTGACTGACAGGTTGAACATAATGCTGTCAGCATGTTGCTGTTGAAACTGACCGACAGGTTGAACATAACGCTGTCGGCATGTTACCTCCCAGGGAGGTTAAACAAATCAAAGACTGCCTGTCAAGGAGTCAACCAGTACCTCAGGCCTCGGAGGCCATGGAAGACTACTACCTAAGGTCACGGAGTCCTACCTGTCAGGCCACGGAGGCCTACCTCTCCAGGCCACGGAGGCCTACCTCTCAGGCCACGGAGGCCTACTACCTCAGGCCACGGAAGCCTACTACCTCAGGCTACAGAGGCCTACTATCTCAGGCCACGGAGGCCTACTACCTCAGGCCACGGAGGCCTACTACCTCAGGCCACGGAGGCCTACTACCTCAGGTCACGGGGACCTACCTTCCAGGCACGGAGGCCTACTACCTCAGGCCACGGAGGACTACTCCCTCAGGCCATGACGGCCTACTTCCTCAGGCCACAAAGGCCTACTCCCTCTCAAGCTCAGAGGTCTACTACCTCAGGCCACGAAGGCTTACTACCTCAGGCCAACTCTCTTGATATGACCACGGATGGATCAGCTCATTTCTGTGACCCCTTTAGTTAGGGGGGGGGGGGCAGGGGAGTACTATTTAGGTTGGCTCGGTAGTATAATCATTAGGTATATCTTGGTTGTATATTTCCATTGTTGTTATTTGTTATTACTAACTACTAACTCATTATTGTTATTAATAATCATTATTATCTTTTTGTTTCACTATCTTTTTTATTTTTCTTGTGTGTATGTTATAAAACAAACTAATAGGGTACGTCAGTGCAAGCATCACATAGCAACAAAAAAGACATCAGTCCCCTTATTCTGTGACAATTTTACCCACTTCCCCGAGTCCCAACCTCATACTAAGAGTACTAGCACATCTAGACAGTGCAAAGGGCGAAGATATAATAGCCCCCAGTAGACTCTTATGTTTTTACCAGCTACCAGATCTTCAGATCTTCAGGACACACCCCTGTCTGAAATAATACCAATACTGAACCTGCGGAAGGTTTAAATCAGATTATAGGATTGCGCCTACAGTTGGAGGCCTAATTATCGTTCTAAGCCTGAAGGTTTGAGGCTAATTCAGTCAAATATACTGGCAATATTATTATACATATTTAAAAGTAGTTGGTGCTCCTCTACTTTATCAACTCATAGAGCACCTATAAGAAGTTAAGTTTCATGGTGTGTGTAAATTAAAATAAATTTTATAATAAATCTCAAGAGGCCAAGGGTATTGCTCACATTTTTATTTTATTTATAGGCAGTCTATTGCTGAAGAAAGATGTAGCTTACATCAGTTATCCTAACTTTCTAGTGATAACTATATTTAATTATTTAAAACTTTTTTAAAAGTCGGTTATTAAAAGCAATATCTGTGTCTAAAGCTCTCAGGCCACAAGATTTCCCATTTGGGACTCTAAGCTTCCTTTTTAATTGGCTTATCAGAACCTGTTATACAGATTCATTAATTTACATTTCAAGCAGCTTTCATTCTGTAGTATCTACATTAGACCTTGAATTTATTAGAGATATCTCAGGAATGTTGTTCATTTAAAAGATGATAAAAATTATCATCGGTTCAGGTTTAGTCCTAAAGCTGATTTAGGAACTTACCAGCAATCAATTTGGCGACTATTACGTCATGAAGATATGCACGTCTAGCCAGTGTATATATATATAAAGTTAGCTTTCAATAAATTGCAGAAGCGAGGGTAATAATTTGAAATCTCTCGTTATTTGCATTACTGGAGAAATGTATAGCCTACCTCAAGCAAGAACCATAGCTGGATGGACATAGACTATTTTTAGGTCAATGGTAGCCTCTAGGGGCAGGATAGAAAACAGTTAAAGTATTAATACTACAAGTATTAATTATTACCTTCGCTGATAAATAATTAGTGCAGGTCCTATTTATTGGATCTCAGATTAATAATTCTATTCTCAGATTCATAATTATTTTATAAATATTTGCAATAACTAATTGTGTTGTTACAAAGTTTTTAATTTTACCTAAATAAGTATTTATTTAAGTTAGTTGAGGAGTAAACTAACAAAAATGTTTTGTCTCGTTTTTTTATACTTTTGTGATTCAAAGAGTGGTATCAAAAAACTAGATTTATTGAGAAATGTAGTCAATTTCTACATAAATTAATTTATTTGAGTGTTTCTCAGCTTAAATATCTTCTGTTCACATAGCGTTTGTGTACCTAGTTTATTCACTTTCTATCACCAGCAGATAACAAACAGATCTTCAAACCAAATGATGTATGTCGGAGGAATATAATATGACTGTTTTGCATTACAACAAAACAGATATTATATGACGAAAGACATACATCATTTGAGCAAGGGTCTTGCTGTTGAAGACAAACTATGAGTGTCAAATGTCAAACGTGACGAGGCGCTAATGCGATGATCGCCCTCTGGTGAGTTAGCAGTGAAACAAACGAACCAGCGACAATTCGGTATGTTTTTACCATAAACAAGGTAAGATTGCAGACAGCTTTCTTCAAACCAAATGATGTATGTCTTTCGTCATATAATATCTGTTTTGTTGTAATGCAAAACAGTCATATTGCGCGTGGCCCGACACACACTTGACTTATTATAATTAGATGCTTGTACAGTTACATGCATAGAATCACGTCTTTATCCCTTACGGGGTAGACAGAGCCAAGAGTCGTGAGACTCGAATGCCATGCTTAGCTGAATAGTGGGCTTTCTGATGGAATGGAAATTCAGATATAGGACAGGTTGCAAGCCCATCACCTATGAGTGGAGGAATCCCCAGTTTAAAGCCCTTTCCTATGACTTTTACAATCTGCGCGGGAAGAGAAGCAGCTGGCACATTCTATGTTTTTTCTTCGCTTCCAGACTAGCATGGAAGCAAAGTTTGTCTTTTACTAAGGTAAAACTGCTTCACATACCTTAAAATAATAGTTCTTATTCTCGTAATCTGTATAAAAATCTTCAAAAAATCTTTTAAAGTACTGTTCGGGGACATCACTGTTCTGTAGTCGTTGAAAAGTAGGCACTGGGTCCAGGTGGACCATTTTGGTGATCATACCAGGTCTCACAGCGTTGAAGAAAAGCCCTGGAATAAACCATCTAGTTAGCCAAATGTTAAGTGTCACATAAGTAAGCCTCCTAGCATATAACTAACTGTCGCCCAGAGCGAAAAGTATATCTTCTTACCTATCATGTATGTATGTACGGTATGTACCCATCTTTATCAAACAAACTTTAACCCCTCATTGCAACTTATTTGGCGGTAACATTTTGAAAAAATGTAGCCTATAATTTCCAACTATGTCCATAGCAAATTTCATCGAAATTGGTCTAGCGGTTTAGCCGTGCAAGACAAGACAGACAGACTTTCACATTATCCTAAGCCTAACTAATATTATAAATGCGAAAGTGAGTTTGTTTGTTTATTTGTTACCTCTTCACGCTTTATCTACCTACTGAACCAATCTTCCTGAAATTTCGCATACACATAGCTGGAAGTACGGAGAAGGACATAGGGTACCTTTCATCCCGGGAAAAAGCACTGTTCCCGTGGGAAATTCACGCGGGCGAAAGTTAGTTGCACATAAAAAAAGAGCAATGTAAATTTTAAAACAATTAGATTCGCAAAAGGCTGCCTTATCGCAATTCCTTCCAGGCAACATTTTAAAGAATATCTTCAATATAGATAAGTGGGAAAGAAGAATAATATTGGCACATCCTAATCCTAACTAATATTATAAATGCGAAAGTGAGTTTGTTTGTTTGTTACCTCTTCATGCTTTATCTACTAAACCAATCTTCCTGAAATTTCGCATACACATAGCTGGTAGTACGGAGAAGGACATAGGGTACCTTTCATCCCGGGAAAAAGCACTGTTCCCGTGGGAAATTCACGCGGGCGAAAGCTAGTAGTAGATACAGAACAATAGGACTCACCCAATTCACAGCCCATAGAATGTCCCACATAGATGAACTTGATCCATTGCAGATGCTTTACAACCATATCTATGGCTCCAAGGTAATAATACCTCCAAATGGGCAGACCTGAACATGAAAACTAACATCATCAATCATCAATATAAATAAAATTCTTCCATTACTGACTAAGTAACTGACAGTCAACACACAGCCAATACTACTGGGTGTAGGAAGTTGAAATTTGGCATGTAGGTTCCTTAGGGAGTGTAGGGGAGCACTAAGAGAGGATTTCCCGGAATAGGGGACCGGACAACTTTTTTTTTGATGCTTCTTTAAAATATCTCACAATATCAAATCATGAGTGAAAGAATCACATCAGTAACCAAAGTATTTCCCAACATAAAATGAAAAACAATTCACATTTTTAAGTTTTTAAGCAATGTTTGGAGTGACTTCCAACGTCCGTTTGGAAAAAAAAACCAACGGCCCTGGCGTGTTTTTTAAAAGGGACGGATAGCATAAAAAATTTATAGCATACGCTCCAGTAGTAGATGTTAGTAGATGTTGAAATCGGTGATTATTAGTACTGTTTTTGGAGTAAAAATACAACAGAGACAGTAAGATATTAAGTAGTTGACAGTTTGTTATCTTAATACTTGTACTATTATGTATTCTGTGTCATAATATAAAACGAACATCATGTATTTCATTTTCTTATATATATGATTGTTGATACCTAGTTGATATTTATTTTTTATCAACAATAAAAACTGATTGTTACATGTATACAAACTCTTTTTTAAATTTCATTTCATATTTAAGGGCTATAAAATAATACACAATTTCCCCCCTTTAAACACTACGGGAACGTATGATGCCATTAATGCTATCCGTATTTTTTTGTTCCAACGGCCCCGTCAACGGGGCTGGCCCGCCGGGGCCGTTGGAAGTCACTCGATGTTTGGACATACCTACCAAAACACCCCATAATAAACACACATTCATATGACATCACCCGTAGAAAAAGGACTTTCCCAAAAAGTTTATGCTCTAATAAATTAGCTCAGGAGAATAAACTTGTGCTCAAACATAACAATAGGACATGCATTTTACTTACCAGCAGGCAAAGGGTCAGACTTCCCATTGCCTGGCAGATCTATCGCTACAAAGTAATATTGATCAGGCAAACGCTCCACTAGTGGTATAAATGTTGCAGCACTGTCCTGGCGACCGTGAACCATTAAGACAGGGATGCCATTTGGAGAGCCCCACGAAACCACTGAAAAAAGGAAGGTAATAGTTATTGGCTGTTCACTTCGACTAGATGGCTGTTCACTAGTGTGGGGCTTTGACTTTGTAGAAATCTTGGGATTGAAAAAGCCTTAATATGCTTAAAAGTTAATGCCTAAATCAAAATTTATTTATTGAAACTAGGCCTTCAAAGAAGGCACTTACTAATTACGTATAATCATAGTGTATTATAGTCAATCAGTGTAATTGTAAACGCTTTTGTTGTTTTGGTTACGATCATAAATATTATGAATCATATATTTTTTTTTCATTAACAACATATATTAAAAATATAATACAAAAAAATATATACGACTAGCTTTTGCCCGCGGCTTCGCCCGCGTGAATTTCCCACGGGAACAGTGCTTTTTCCCGGGATAAAAAGTAGCCTATGTGCTATTCCAGGTCATTATCTACCTCTGTACCAAATTTCATCGAAATCCGTCCAGTAGATTTTGCGTGATTGAGTAACAAACATCCTCACAAACTCACAAATTCACAAACTCACATCCAAACATTCGCATTTATAATATTAGTATGGATTTACGATTAATATTTGACGACCTCCGTGGCCTAATGGTCACTGTTGGAGGATGAATTTTATTTATGGTTCTTTGTTAATGCTGGTGTGAAATAAGTTTGTCATTTTAAATAAAAGGAAGAAATAGGGATTTGATTAGTATTATGTCAGAGGCAGTCTGGTCAGGAATTTTATAGGAGTAACAATGGTTTTGTAAGAGATAGTGTATTAAATATTGTGATGAAGTTATTCAAGTGGTTTTAATATGGATTAATGAGAAGACTCCCCTCTCAGACCACCGCAATAGGTGATGGGCCTCGCTACGTTTCGGAAAATGATTTGATATGTAAAGGTATTTTTTTTGTGATATTTTTTTGTTTTTTACCTATTTTGTAATCAAGAAACCAAGATGGTTGACAGCAAATTAGAATTTACAAGGAGCTAATATTAATAGAAGTGACAAATATATAAAAATAAAAGATGGATAAAAACGAAGTAAATTTAAATAAATTAGACAATGAAAAAGATTACCACTACTGGAAAATGAAATTAAAATTATTGATTGAATTAAAAGGCATAGATTTAGAAAATATTACAGACAAAGATTTTGTTAAAAACAATGCTAAAGTTAAATATTGGATTTTAAATTCAGTAAACGACAAATATATTAATTATATTATGGAGTGCAAAACAGCAAAAGATATGTTAGAAAAATTTGACAAAATATTTTTAGGGAGTAAAGATACGCAAATTTGTCATACATTAGAAGAATTTTATAATTATAAATTTAATGATGGAGATATAATGAACGATATAAGCAAACTGGAAAACATAGCAAATAATATCAGAAAATTAGGAAGCAATATCTCAGATCAACAAATCATTTCAAAGATTTTATGTAGTCTGCCTGAAAACATGAAACATTTTAGAACATCTTGGGAAGCAACAAGTGCTTCGGAAAAAACATTAATAAATTTAACATCGAGACTATTATTTGAAAAGAAAATACAGGAAAAAACAAATGAAAATGACAGAAATGAAACAAAAGTTGACAGAACAGAAACAAAAGAGAAAGCAGAAAATAAAATAATTGGAAAACCGGTATATTTTGATAACTTTTTAGTAAAAACCTGTTATAACTGTGGACGGAGAGGACATTTATCAAAATTTTGTAGGGATAGAGGAAGAAATTATAATAAAATGTCAAATTGTTACAAATGTTTGGAAGAAGGACATAAAGTGGAAGCATGTAAAGCTAAATATAATTGCATGTATTGTAAAAGATCGACACACTACACAAAATTTTGTCTGAACAAAGAATATACACATTTTGGGAATTATTCGGTAAGAAATTTTAATAATTTTTATGAAGAAGAAGTCGAATTCATCATAGATTCTGGAGCAACGTGTCATACAATAAATTCTTTAAATTATTTTTGCAATAAAGAGGAATGCAGTTACAAAATAATGACAGCTGACGGAAATATTCACTGCATTGATATTTGTGGCGATCTGGAATGCAAACCAAACCATTTAAGATTGGAAAATGTTTTATATGTCCCGAAATTAAAGAAGAACTTAATATCGGTATCAACTTTAACAAAAAATAATTGCAAAATTGAATTTTTCAGAAATAAATGCTTCATTAAAGACGAAAATGACAAGACATGCATTGCTACAGGCTTGAGAAGCAGTGACGGGCTGTACAGCGTGAGTTTACGGGTGTGCAGGTACGACAGCTGTAATGAGTCACAAAGGAGGTCAGTCAATTTGATAACCAATAATAAACATTTTTGGCATAGAGCTTTAGCCCATACTCCGATTTCTAAAACAAAAGATTTAGTCAGAGGTATCAATATTAAAGGTAACAATCTGTCTGTAGACAACTGCGAAGTCTGCATCCAGTCAAAATTATGTAGACACCCATTCAACACAGAGAGAAAAAGAGCATCAAAACCATTAGAAATTATTCATACTGATGTTTGTGGACCTTTTAGTCTAGAAACATGGGATGGTTATAGGTATTACGTTTCATTTATCGATGATTTTACTAATTTTTCAAAAGTATATTTATTAAAAACAAAGAGTGAGGTTTTTTCAAAAGTTATACACTACGGAAATTTCGTGGAAAATCATTTTGACAGGAAAATAAAAATGTTTAGATGTGATAATGGTGGTGAATATAGTAGCAATGAATTTCGGAAATTTTGCGAAAAGAAAGGAATTATAATTGATTATACTATTCCATATACACCTCAACATAATGGAAAAGCTGAGCGTTTTAATCGCACCATAATGGAGCGAACTAGAGCTTTATTGTTAGATAACAATTTACCAAAAGAATTGTGGGGTGAAGCAGTGTTGACGGCAACATATATTACAAATAGATGTTCAAATACAGTCAATAACAAAACAGCAGCGGAAATGTGGTTCGGTAGAATTCCTAATTTAAAACATTTAAAAATTTTTGGCTCTTTGGCATATTTCAAAATAAATACGAAAATAGATAAACTAAGCTCAAGATGTAACAAAGGTTTGCTTGTTGGTTTTACTAACAATGGTTACAAAATATGGGATCCAGTGAATAATAGAGTTCATTATTCTAGAGATGTGTCATTCATTGATGATAGTGCGGAAATTGTGGAATATTTAAAAGAATGTGGAAAATATACGAAGAGTAGTGAGTTTAATAATTTTTAAGAATAGGGAAGCTACACAAGGAAGAAATAGTAGCAAAAATATGAATTTTATAAGGAATAGAAATGAAGATGTTAAGTTTGAGAGGGGAATCACAAATATAGAAGAAAGTGAAGAAGATGTTAGTGAAGATGAAGAAGATATTGAGAATCAAGATGTTTTTGAAGGAAATGTTGATGAAATGGAAGAAAATATTGAAGAAATTGAAGAAGAAGATGAAGTAAATGTTGAAGAACAGGATATTTTTGAAGATAGTGTAGAGGAAATGGATATTAGAAGGAATATTGGAGAAGATTCGGAGAATGACGTGAATAATAGTGTTTCTTTAGGACATGAAGATGTTGTTGAACATAATCGGAATAATATAGTTAGAACAGAGGATAGAGATGATTTATTTGAGGATGCAGTTGAATTAGTAGATGAAAATATCGTTAGAAGAATTTTACCAGAAAGAGAGAGGAGACTACCTACAAGATTGAATGATTACGATTTAGAAACGTCATTCTTAACGTATAAAGAAGTACTAAAGAGTGAAGAAAAGGAACATTGGGAAAAAGCAATTCAAGTGGAAAAAGATTCTTTGGAAAAGAATGAAACGTGGGAAATTGTGGATAAATCGGAAGCAAAAAATAGTAAAATTTTGACGAGCAAGTGGATTTTTACAATCAAACCTGGCGGAATTTATAAAGCAAGATTGGTTGTTAGGGGATTTTTACAAAAATATAATATTGATTACAAGGAAACGTATAGCCCTGTGGTGAATATTACAAGCGTAAGGTTATTGTTATCGATTGTGGCGAAAAAAGGGTACAAAATGAAACAGTTTGACGTGAAAACAGCATTTTTATATGGGAATTTAAATGAAAATATTTACATGGAAATACCATTAGGCTATAATTACGGGAACAATAAAGTTTGTAAACTTAAAAAGAGTTTGTATGGTTTAAAACAAGCTCCATTAATGTGGAATAAAAGATTGACAGATTATTTGAAAAAATTAGGGTTTACGCAACTAAAATTAGATCCATGTTTATTTTTATGTAAAGAAAAAGATATTTATTTAGCCATTTATGTTGATGATGGAATTTTGGTAGGAAACAGTGTATTAGAATTGAATAAAATAATTTCAGGTTTAGAAAAAGAATTTGAAATAAAGAAATTTGATAAAGTTGAAAGGTTTATAGGAATTGACGTCTTAGTTAAAGATAATTATTTGAAAATTTATCAAAAAACATATATAGAAAAAATGTTGGAAAATGGAAAATATAATCATCTGAGGGAAAGTTATCATCCTGATTTATTAATTGATGTTCATCAAGAGGGGAAGGGTAATGATAATGATGTACATCAATTTAGGCAATATATTGGCTCGCTCTTATATTTAGTCAACAAAACAAGACTGGATATTTCTTTTCATGTAGGTTATTGTAGTAGGCATCAAGAAAATCCGAATTTGAATGATTTTAGTAACGTTAAAAATATTTTTAGGTATCTCAAAGGCACAAAAGGTACAGGAATTTGTTATCATAGAGATAGGGATTTAAGTTTGACAGCATACTGTGATGCAGATTTCGCAGGTGACCCAGACACAAGAAAGAGTACGACCGGCTTTGTGATTTTTTATGGTGGCGGGCCCGTACACTGGTGCTCACGTAAGCAGTCCGTTACTGCTCTTTCAAGTACTGAGGCTGAATACATATCTGCCGCAGAATGTATCAAAGACTTGATTTACATACAAAGTTTGATTAAAGAATTAACGGCAAAAGTTCCAAAAAACGCAATTATTTGTCGATAATCAGTCAGCCATAGTTTTAATTAAGAACGGAATATTGAATAGAAGGAGTAAACATATCGATGTCAAATTTCATTTTATAAAGGAAAAATAGAACAAAACCTAATAGAGGTTTCATACTGTCCCACTAATTCTAACTTAGCGGATATTTTAACAAAGGGACTAGATAGAACGAAGTTTTTACGGTTGAAGAAATGTATTACTAGTGATTAGTGATGTTTATGAACTCAGTGAGAGTGATGTAGTTTAATTTAATGTTAAATAGTGAGGTAGGTTTGGAGGAAATAAGTTATCTCGATGATAGGTTAGTTTAAGGTTTTGGAGTTAATTTAAAATTGTTTTAATTGATGATTATCTTATATGTTTGTTTGGTTGATATTTGAAATTGTTTAATAAGGGGGTAGTTAATATTTATTTAGATGTGTAAGGTAGGTAGGGAAATAGTTTATGGGGTTTTAATAGTTGGAGATGTGGAATTTTGATTTTAGGTTTTATATTTCATAGTTATTAATGTTATAAAATTCAGAGGGGATGTTGGAGGATGAATTTTATTTATGGTTCTTTGTTAATGCTGGTGTGAAATAAGTTTGTCATTTTAAATAAAAGGAAGAAATAGGGATTTGATTAGTATTATGTCAGAGGCAGTCTGGTCAGGAATTTTATAGGAGTAACAATGTTTTTGTAAGAGATAGTGTATTAAATATTGTGATGAAGTTATTCAAGTGGTTTTAATATGGATTAATGAGAAGATTCCCTCTCAGACCACCGCAAGAGTCACCACACCGGACTGCCACACCGGAGGTCCCGGGTTCGATCCCCGGTCAGGTCAAGATGGAAAATGATCTTTTCAGATTGACCTGGGTCTTGGATGTTTATCTATATATGTATTTGTTATAAAATATAGTATCGTTGAGTTAGTATCCCATAACACAAGTCTCGAACTTACTTTGGGGCTAGCGCAATCTGTGTGATTTGTCCATATATATTTATTTATTATTTATATCAATGTTAAACATTTGCGCATTTCTGCACAAGGGGGGCAAAATACCCCTCCCTCCTAAAACCTATATTCCTAAAACAGGTGGGAGGTTCAGTTTTAGGTCAGTTAATTTCTCCAGAAAATTAGATTGTTGGAATGGCATCGACACGCCAAAGAGAAGAAGCGCAGATGATATCAGATCAGACAACGTAAAGTGGAAGGTGCTGACGGACAGACTCTCCTCTTCCTAAAGAAATGAAAACGTTCTGAAAATACTTACCAGCAATATTGCCCCATGGAGCCGAAACAAACCATTCTTTAGTTAGTTTCATTTTAAAAGTTTCTGCAATAACTTTTGTTCACCATCACCATACTTTCAATCACAAACTAAATAGAGAACTAGGTTCTTTCTTTCAATCACAAACTAAATAGAGAACTAGGTAAATAGAGAACCAGTGTTGCCAACAGGTGAACGAGCTGTCCACCAGATTCGACTTCTAAAACCACCAGAAAATCACTAACAAAAACCACCAAAGTTAAAAAGCCACTAAATTTGACACTAAATCTTTTTTATTGTTAATATGAAAGAAAATAAGCAGGAATATATGAAAAACGCAGCCAAGAATCCCGAAACTTTTGAGAATTCTGAGGTTTCGGCATATTTTTCATCAAGTGACCTATCCCTCGCGAACAAATTTCAGACAGTGAATAAGACCAACAGTGTGACCGTTTTAAAATTTGACAAAATACTAAAACATAGTGCTGTCAGTACTAAAAAATACTAAAAAGCAAAAATACAAAAATACCAAAATTGTACTAACATTTTTTTCAGAAATATGCTACATAAAACACACATTATATAACAAACCTCAATGAACAAACCCGAATAATCTTTTGAAAATTTTATCAGATGAGCAAAAAAAAAAAAAAAAAAAGGACGCGAACGGGACAATTGTGCGGAGGAGCAAAAGAAGGAACCGTACGGGTAGTGATATGTTTCAAGGAAAAAGGGGAAACTTTCTTGGAAATATTCACGTGAACGGAAAAATTTCTTAAAAACCCGAGGAATTCCGAAATTTTCAACGGAAGAAATTTTTGAGAGGAGGGAGGGAGGGGTTTTTACGTGAAAACACGCGAAAATACCAAAATAGACAAAATAGTTAAAATTCTACCAATATTATACTAAAATTTTGTTAAGTACTAAAATTATACTAACATCATTCTGAGATGCCTCAATTATACTAAATTAGTACTGAAAATACCAAAAACGGTCACACTGAAGACCAATTTGAGAAAGGAGAAAGTTTAGAATATAAAAAATAATTTGCTGGAAATCCCCGCTTCACCTGACAGAAAACTGCTATAAACATAAACATATTTTACGGGAAATCCCCGTAAAATATGAAAAAAAAAGAAAAGGAAAAATTCTATTCCACTAAACCACCAGCCACTAAACGCAATATTTCCCCCACTAAAAGGGAATCCAATTTTAGTGGTAAATCCACTAAGTCGGCAACACTGTAGAGAACTAGGTTCAGTCAGTCAGACCTCAGACAATAACTAAAGCATAGAAGTAAGGTATTAATAAGAACCGTTGACACGTTGGATGCACAGAAGTAAAATTTTTTTTTAAATATAAGCAGAAGGAACACAAATTTCACACACACACTGATGATATTTGACAATATTTGCATCCTGTTCATGATAAGGACTGTCACATAACTCTGTCCCTTTCCTTCCTTAGCATTGCAATGTATTGCAACACGAACCACTACACTGAAAGATTTATCATCCAAGAAGCCGGATTTTTCATGCGAAATGATCCTTAACTGTCATATTTGTTGTGTTGTCACAGTTGTCATAAATATTTAAAATTATTTTTTACTGTTTTGTGCTTTTAAACTCAATAGAAATGATAAAATGCAACGTGTACAATATGTGGAAGTGTTTCATAAAAAAAAATTCGTGGAATATCGTTCCTTCGGTAAGCAATACATGTTTTTTTGACGTGCCCAATGATAATATACAATTTCGTGTTATTTTTGAAACAATAACCATTATTAGACTTTTGAATGCTATTTATCAGCAATATCATTATTTATTTTATAAAGTAGTGTATTAATTATAACCATTTCATAAGAAATACTACAAGTAATTTAATAATTTCGTAAATAGCATAGATCATTTGACAGATCCAGTTTTGTTTACTATGGCTGGGCCGAATCAAGGCAAATATACGAATTTAGTACCTATTCTATAAAAATCTCAGGAATTCTTTCTTGAAGATTAAAATGCACATTTTATAAAAATACTGACAGTGAATTTTATTTCAGGACAAGGAAAATATGCCAGAAAATAATACCTCAAGAAAGAGAACTGTTATGGGGAGTATTTCTCTTACGTACTACGAGTACCAGGACAGTGAATGGACGCCAGCAACCATTAACATCATTGCAATGTTTCATTGCACGTGATTTTTAATAATTTAAAATAAATTTTATTGATTTAATGACTAGTATTTTTTCCCAAAAGATGCAGATCCGTCCGCATACCGCGCACGGCTTAAGATTCAGCGTCTCAAAATTTTTGGTTTTGCTACACTGTACCGAATATAATTAATTATCTTAGATCCGACCCTGTATTCTGTCGTTGTGTGAATAATAATCTTAGTGTGTGTTTTTGCCATGCAATTTCAAATGACATGTTCAGTCTGCTTACTATTATTATATGTCTGTGCGTTGGATGCACTCTTTCGTCTTAAGTACTAAACGCTGTGCTAAAAAGAGGCGAACACAGTTCCATCACTTTCTTATTTTGTAAGGTTGTACCAGGGCTATGTACTTGTAGGTCCCAAAGTCCCAATATACTACAGACAAATTAAAAAGTAAGTCACAGTCTATGATTGCGTCAGATAAAGTAGCTGTCATAAATTTGACGTATAATGTTTACATGGCGTCGCATCAGGGCGTCAATTCCACTAGTTTACTTAAAATCACCGACCAACTGCCACACAATACTCATAAGACATCAATAGGTCTTATAAAGGGTATTCTGCAACAAGTTATTCATGTTCCTATAGTGTGGGAATAAAGTGTCTATAGGATGTCAGTCTAGGTGTTGTTGATTAATCTTTGGTGTTTCCGTCGCTGCTAGAAAAAACTACTATTATTTAATAATAAAATTCAAACTCTTTTTTTCCGCTAAAAACGTATGAAATATTATCAATTAGAACTAACATTGATATTTTGACATAAATTTAAAGACATATAGCCATGTTTCGCGCTTATATCTGAAAAAAACCGAAAATTAGTTAATGTGTGTCTTTGATGCCTTTGCCTGCAATGTAAACTGTCTGTCTATGTCAAAGTCATGTTTTATAGATTATAGGTAATCGTTCTATTGTTTACTGTAAAATTATTTTTAATTTATTTATAATTTAAATTAAATTAATTTGTACAAAGAAAATATGCTTGAAAATAATAAGTCAAACTCCCGTGTCAAATAAGTCGGACTTCACCCGAGGAGGGTCTCATCCAGTCAAGCAGTTATAGATTGAGTTCTTAAAAGTTTTATTTGCGTCTAAGGTGAGATTTTCTTTGTAAGTACAATAAATTATCCTATTTATTAAGTACTAGCTTTCGCCCACGGGAACAGTGCTTTTTCCCGGGATGAAAGGTACCCTTCTCAGTACTTCTAACTAGGTAAGTGTATGCGAAATTTCAGAAAGATTGGTTCAATAAATAAGTTGCGAAGAGGTAACAAACACATAAATAAACAAACTCACTTTCGCATTTATAATATTAGTTAGGATAGGATTAAGATGCTTGACTTTTACATGAGTCCTCAAACAAATATAATATTTTTTTACAGTCACCTAAGAGCGGAGCTTTGAAAATATAACAGTATTGATCAACTGGCTGGAGTTTCACAAGGAGACTGGGCTGATTAACACAGTGAAATGAAAGGGCGACCCCTAACTCAATAAATAAAGCATATTGACATGTTTCAATTGTACAATACCTGGCATGTAAGTTGACCTAAGACTTTCAATGTGCAGTAACAGATAATAAAGAAAGATGATAATTTCAATGTTGACTTAATTGCAAACAGACATGGCAGGAGTCTTTATTTTAATTAGCTTGCTTTTTAACGTGGGGACACTAGAGTAAATTATATACTTACTTTCTTCCTCATGACTCGCCCTGTTCATTGGTGAAAACTGCATGAAAATCTGTTCAATACTTTTCTAGGTTATCACTTTTCAGTTTATAACAGACATGGCAGGGGACGTTATTTTTTAATATGTTAAGATAAAGATATTATGTAAGGTAGTAATGAATAATACAAGAATATTATTATTATTTTGTTTATTAGTCTTTAAAATATATCCTAAACTAGACCACACTGTTTCCTCCACAGTTTTTCAACAAGCTATGGATGTCAGCTCGTTTCTCAAGCAGGCAACCGCCATCAGTTGATCGTCCCTGCAAGAATGACAAATAATTTTTACTGCTGTTATAATTCTTTAGTTATCTAAAGAATAACTTTTATTTAAGTCTGCCTATTATGTAAACAAACTCTTCAGCTTTACAATATTGGTACTATATTGTTGGTTTTTTAAAGTAAAGACAAAGAAAGGAAAAGCATGTTGTTGATTTAAAATATTTTTTTTAGTTGTTCCTTAATTGAGATATTTTTGAACTAGTAACTATGTTGACTTAGTTAAGGAAGTTGTAAATAAAAAAACCTTTTTTCATCCCCTTAGGAGTGCAATTTCCTAAATATACTTATCCTACTTACTACTAATATTATAATTGTTTAAGTTTTGGATGTTTGTTACTTATCACAAAATATTACTGAATGGATTTCATTGAAATATGGTACACGAGTAGAAAAATACTGAAAATGGCATAGGGTTCTTTTTATCTCTATATTCTCAAGGGAGTAAAGCCCCAGGGTGCAGCATATGCTATATAAAGAACCTCTACACAAGTTCAAGTTTCTACTTACAGCAGTTTTTTCTCTGCATTGATATACCACTCGGTCAGTGTTGAATTCAATACTACAATTTTTATTTATATTTATATGGATGAGAATACTAACATAGTCTTTCAACAAGCTATGGATGACACCTTTTTCTGAAGCACATTACTCCAGTTGATCGAGCCTGCAAATAATAATTACAGAACTTGTACCAAAAATTACTAAGCATACTGTTATTTTGTGACATTCTGAAAATTTTATTTCTTTATATTATTTGTAGATAGAAACAGATGTAGTATCTTCTTCATATTTACCAATTCCTACTTATGTGGGGTTGGCATAGTATTGAAAGTATAAAGTATAGTTATTATTTAAATATCATTTGACAATTTAAGCATCAACCAGTTTCAAAGATGTTAAAAACTGATTATATAATACATTTTACCGCTTTTTTAATACTTACTTATTCTGCTAATTCTACTATAATATTTATAAATGCGATGCAAAAGATTGGATGTTTGTTACTCATAATAAATCTACTGGATGAATTTTAATGAAATTTGGTACACGAGTTGAAAAATACCGGACATACTTAGCACAAAAGGTAGGTACTTTTTATCCCTAAATTGTAATAGGAGCAAAGCCCCAGGGTATAGCTTGTGCTATTGAAACACCCTCTACAAAATTTCAAGTTTCTACTTTCAGCGGTTATGTCTATAATTTTGTATGTACAGAAATATAGACTTGCCTGATGGTGCCTTCCCATAGGAAAACGATAATATGTATGTATGATGCTGTCTTTAGTTCTTTGCTTCGACCTACACAGGTAACAGGGGTATCACTGCACACACACAGCATTTAATTTTCAATATTGCTTGAAATGTGAGAACAGGAACAGCTGAAAAGACATTTTTACATAGTATTACCAAATACAATTTATACACTAGGCATTAAAGTACGTTTATTATTGTTCTGAGTACCACATTACACTCATATATAGGTTATATACCTAATCATAGAGCGGGGTCTACTGGCATAAGTATTCAGCTTATGTAGACCCTAACATGAATTAAATTATAAAGAGCTAGCATCCCGCCCCAGTTTCGGGAGGAAGCCTATGTCACTCAGGTATAATATAGCTTTCTAATAATGAAAGACTTTTTGAAATCGGTTCAGTAATTCTGAAGAATACCCCCTGCAAACGAACTCACATGCATTCAAGTGATGTGGGTCCTTTTAAATTGAATGCACAGAGTACCTACCTACATTTGTATGTTTGTGAGTTTGGATTTATGTTACATACTGTCACACAAAATCTACCAGACGGATTTCAATAAAATTTTGTACAAGGGTAGAAAATTTAAGGAATAGCAACATAAGGTGCTTTTTATTACAAAGTTTCCACATCATTTCCGGGGCACAACTATTATAGTATTCTTATATGTATGATCATAAGATCATACATATAAGAATACTATAATAGTTGTGTAGTATGTATAAACATACTATATATACTTAACCTTTAATATAAAAAATATCAGCGGTTCATTGAATTACGTGCAGTCACAATAGTTACAAGTGCATTTACCTCGGAAACTCTTACTAACCTTTAAATTTGTCAATTTTTCCATCTCGACAAAGTATCCTTTTTAGTAATGGGGTTACCTCTTTGTTGAGGTCTATAACTTGAGCATTTTAAGCCGAAATGTCTTTAATATCTCGTCGGCTATATAGGTACGACATTTGTAATGAATAAGAGCCACCAATGAAGAGGTAAAATTATGGGATTCATCACTAAATGTAACAATGTAAACCATACTACTTTACAATTTGATCTTAAAAGGTGTTGTTGCTCAATGGCCAAAAAGCAATTGAGATCCGACAGATCTACCTGACAAACTCCTGTCAAATAGCAAAGAGAATACCAATACTTCAACAATCGACGTGCCAATGGCACGTTTGATAACGTGCAGAATACCGAAATGGGCTAATAGTATGTCGGTATCATGTCCTCAGGCATCAAATAAGGTGCAGAATACCAAATGGCGTAAATTTGGCATTTGAGACACAACTGAAATACAATAAAGCACGTTTGTTAGTTACAGAATTGAGCCCCAGAAGTGGCTGTGACTCTCTTGTGTTAAAATATTATTTTTGATTAACGAAAGCCCTATTTCGATTATATTAATAGTTTTAATTAATTGCGAGTGAAGTTAAAAATGGCCTGTTATGTTGCTGGTTGCAATTCACACGCTTCCAAGAAAGAAAATGAGCGTGAAATATTATCATTCCATCGGTAAGATGTTTTTCTTGATAAAGTTATTGTGAATGTTTTACGTAGTAATTAAAATGATATTATTAATGTAAAATTCCATTATTTTTGCTATAAATGTGACCGGAATGTTAAAATACAACCGTTTAAGAAAGTTATTCTGAATGTTTACATTGTGTGATAGTGATGTCCCAACTGCTAGTGTAAAGTATCGATATACTCGTATGTGGAATTTCACGCAAAAATTTTATAATAAGCTTTTACCGCTGGGAATTTCCGGATATCTTCCCGTAGTAAAAGTTAATTGCATTAGGATATATGTCACAATGAAAATTAAAATAATGAATTTTTGACTCGGTGGCTTGGCCTGTTCATATTATGTATTGATGTTGACTTCAATATATACCTTAGTCGCCTTATACGGCCATATGATAAAAAGTGTTCTGCCGCAATTATAATTTAGTGTTCCTGTACTCTATTCTGCATTATAGGTACGGCTAATCTATATTTGAGTTCTACTAGGTACTGGTTTATTAATTTGAGTTAATAAAATATACTGAGTGTCAGTTAAATAATTCAATAGTAGTATATTAGTTATACAAAAACAATAATGCTTATTTGCTATATACTATTGATTTCAGAATTCCTGAGGATGACGCTTTGAGGAAAAAATGGCTGGATGCAATTTCAATAACTCATTTAAGTTCTAAAACAAAAGGCAGGAAAGTTTGCTCTAAACATTTTACTACATCATGTTTCTACAACATACAAACAGGTTTTAAAAATAGAAGACTTAAACGTGATGCAATACCAACAATGTTTTTGCCACCGGTGAGATGTTTTTTTGTATTTATGCATTATAACTGTGTATTAACCCATAGGATCGATTGTTGTAGATGTTTTTAGGAGACATTTTTTGTAGCAATAGACATCCTTTGTCTGAAATAATGGTTTACCTGTTTGTTACATACATGTTGCAGTCTTTTTAAAGTTAAAAACTATGCTCTCAGTACGTTAATGGGGTTAATGGGTGTTCCCGCCAGTGAATCCTTTCTTTTTTGTTTTTGATCTCTGTATAATGAGTAGGACATGGAGCCTGCATGCCCAACTGCATTAAAGTTGCTAAATTAAAACCATTATGATACAAATATAATTTCTTACTGTTTTTAGGTGACAAGGGCTCAAGGTATTAGTGCAACACTACCGAGTACGAGCTGCCTACAGGCTTTTACTCATGCTAATCCAGTAAGACCATTATAATTTTTAAACAATTAATATTTATTATAATTATTATTAAATGTGCGCAGAGAATCCGGGCAAACGAAATGGCGGGAGGGTTCGGTACCGAAAAATTTACCGGGTAAAAAAATACCGGTAAAAACCTCGACCCGGCACTACGTCTGTCCGACTAAAACCTAACTTAACCTATACGCAGACTGCTACCACCATAGTTTATAACGGGAGCTACAGGGCCCTTTACACTAAACCTAACTTAATAACTAATCTTCAACTCACCAATTTGAATCTCCTGATCCAACTTCGAGTGTCTTCGGGGAGGGGGGGGTTGGTCCCTAATCACCCAAACTACCCCTTGAGATCTCAGTCCCCAGAACAAATACCTGTCTTTCTTCTAGAAGGTCCACTCGACGACGGCTGGATGTGAGCAGGTAGCCACAATTCCCGTCTCACAGCAAACAGTCTAAATACATTTCTTTCGCACAACACAAATTATCGCGAGCTTATTAGTTATTTAACAACGATGAAATACACAATTACAATTCAAACTAACAATTAAACAATCACAAGTCAAACTAGTTAACAGACCGTTCACACGCGGTCGTAAAACTGACCAACAAGATGGTCGACCCGCACCGGCGGGGATATATCACGCAGTATGACCTCACACACGCGCGATCCAAACGCTACTGACCGTCGACCCGGGCGGAAGCCGCTCGCGCAATGTTGCCAGCAAGCAAAGCAAAATGGCCGTGCATAAGGCCAGCCATGCACGGCACGGATACTATGCGACAATGCACAGAGTTTATAAGCATCAACAATTTTATTACAAACATCCCCCCGTCCCGGTCTGAGAAGCAGACCGCTAGCTTACTCTACGGGAAGGCGGGCGAGAGAAGTCACACCTCTCCTTAAAATCGAACCGTCGACCAACACCTCAGCCACACGCGGAGTGCCATCTCCGCCAAGAATCAAACGTAATATGCGAGCTCGTCGCCAAAGCAATGAGGGCAAATTTGCCTCTTTTAACAATACTAAATCACCCTCCCTGGGAGGCTCAGTCCTGTCTGTCCACTTCACTCTTTGCTGCAGCAAATGCAAATATTCAAGCGACCAGCGACGCCAAAAGTCCTGGCTCATTTGCTGCAACATTTGAAAACGCGACAACCGATATACGCGTTCGTCCTTCCACGGGTATTCGGGCAGGGCATTCAAAGGCCCTCCCACCAAAAAATGACCAGGGGTGAGAGCTTCCAAGTCATTTGGATCTGGAGATAGCGGACAGAGAGGACGAGAGTAGAGGACCGCCTCAACTTTACAAAACACTGTGGCCAGCTCTTCAAAAGTTAGAGCCGTTTCTCCGATAATGCGGCGGAGGTGGGTCTTTGCGGATTTCACAGCCGCTTCAAAAATCCCTCCCCAATGGGGGCAACTTGGGGGACTAAACTTCCAGGTTATTCCCCTTTGGGCAGCAATTTGACTTAAACTAGTACAATTTTTATCGATAAACACAGAAACATCCTTAAGATAATTTACAGTTCCCTTATAGTTTGTGCCATTATCAGACCTAATAAGGGAAGGTAGACCTCGACGCGAAACAAAGCGATCCAACGCGGCGACGAAGGCCTCCGTAGTCAGAGCCGATACCACCTCCAAATGGACAGCCTTGGTGGCCAAACAAACAAATACACACAAATAGCCCTTCACAATACGGGCATTACGAAAGGGAGAAGCCTTGATCGAAAAGGGACCGGCAAAATCGGTTCCAACGCCGTCAAACGGTCTCGAAGGTCGGATTCGATCAGCGGGCAAATCACCCATCTGTGGTTGCATCGTGGATGCCTTCAACCTATAACATGCAATACATCGAAACAGAACACTACGGATTGCTCTTCGGGCAGACAAAATCCAAAATTCGCGTTGCAAAATAGCCAGCAAAGCATTGCACCCAGCATGGGCGTTACGAATGTGTCGATCAGACACCAAAAGCTGCACCAAGGGTCCGCCCTTGGGCAACAACAGAGGATGGCGAGTCTCATATGGAAGATCCGCCTTCCGGAGCCTGCCTCCAGCCCGAAGAAGCCCATCCGAGTCGATGTACGGGTTCAAACGAGCGACCGCGCCCTTCAACTTAGCGCGTCCGTCGCGCAAAATACGAAGCTCTGACTCAAACCGTCCGGTCTGCACGACACGGACCCAATGCAACAATGCGCTCCGGCGCTCTTCTGCACCTGCAATCGGCTCCAACCGCTTTGCCTGTGGGTTTCTACAATTATGTATGAAACGCTTAATCCAACTGGTAACACCCAGAAGCTTATCCAAGCTGCTATACCGAGCAAGTAGCCAATCCGGCTCCGACGTCGTCTCAGCGACTACAGCATGTACACGGAGCCCAGTCAAACTCAAAGAAGTAACATCTGTCTGACAGACAGGCCAAGAAGTTTCTGATCCCATCAGCCACTCTGGACCCCACCAGAGCGGGTGTGACACCAATTCTGGTGCCGTACAACCTCGGGAAGCACAGTCCGCTGGGTTAAGCTCTCCCGGCACATGTCTCCATGTTATATCAATTCCAATGTTCTGGATTTGGGAAACCCGATTTCCCACAAAAACCTCCAAGGTATGTGGGGCCGCGCGCAACCATGCAAGCGCGACCTGGCTATCCGACCAGGCGAAGATGTCTCGTATCTCGACCGTGGTCGCCAGCTCACAGGCAACGTGATGCAACAATTTAGAGAGAAGGTGAGCTCCACTCAATTCAAGCTTGGGAATAGTCAGCCTAGTCCTGATGGGGGCGACCTTGCTCTTCCCTAACAAAAGCGAGACATTGACCCGGCCATCGGCGTCAACTGTCCGCATATAGACTGACGCGGCGTAGCCTCGCTCCGACGCGTCACAAAAGCCATGCAGGCTGGCTCGATCTTTCCCGGGTGGCAATATTCGACGAGGCAAGGCAATCCGATTGACTTCCTTAATCGATGAAAACAACTCGAGCCAATCATCCAATGGAGAACCAAACAGCGGCTCGTCCCACGAGACGCCCAAAGTCCAAAGTCTCTGAAGAAGACACTTTGCAGAGAATATCACTGGACTGATCCAACCGCTTGGATCAAACATACGGGCTATTACGGACAACACCGTTCTCTTAGTCCAGACCTTTGGTATTTCCAAGTCCACTTGGAATGTAAAAATATCGGTTAGCGGCTGGTACGGCATGCCCAGCACCGCTATCCTGTTGGGATCATCCACATCCTCAAACAGGTGAGGGTTCTGTTGGTGATCCTCCGGGATCCCTTCTAGAACTCTAGGCTCATTGGACAACCACTTACGTAACTCGTAGCCACCCGTTTTCAATATTTCAATCAATTCATCCCGCAGTAGGAGGGCCTCCTCAATACTTTGGGCTCCGGTGCAGACGTCATCGACATACAAGTCACGTGACAGCACGGAAGCCCCACGGGGAAAGCGGATCCGTTCCCGCTCTGCCAATTCAAGCAATGATCTGATGGCGATATAGGGACTAGATTTCAAACCATACGTGTTTGTATTGAGTTCATACACCGTCACAGGATCCTCAGGGCGCTCACGCCAGAGTATCAACTGGAATCGCCTGTCCTCAGGATGTATGACTGTCTGGCGGAACATCATCCGGATGTCCGCGCCAAAAACCACTTGATGTCTTCTAAAGTTCAAGATGATGTCAATTATGTCCCTATGCAATTTGGGACCTGAATGCAAACATAGATTCAACGAAACTCCGTTCGAAGTGGGTGCGGACCCATCAAAGACAGTCCGCAACTTGCCCGTTGAGGCCTTCACCACCGCGTGGTGGGGCAAAAAATAATGCTCAGTTGAGCTCCAATCAACTCGAGCCGGAGACATGTGACCCAAATCCTCGTACTCGCGCATAAATTCAATATATTTATCGCGAAGTACGTGGTCACGCTGCATACGTCGCTCCATGGACAGCAGTCGTTTCTCCGCAAGCGCCCTACTTTGCCCTAGGCTAGGACGAGAGGCAACAAAAGGTAACCTAGTTACAAACCGACCGGAGGGCAACCTCTCCGTGGTCGATCGAAAAAGGGCTTCGCACTCAGCGTGTTCCGGATCCATCCTGGAACTCATAGGTGGCTCCTCCACCTCCCAAAACCTTTGCATGGTCTTGGCCAAGGACGCAGATGCGACGACCGGTGGCTCCTCCACGGTGCTATTATCAAACACAGGGCCCATCAGGGCGAAACCAAAGATAGTAGACACTGCCATCAGTGAAGACGAACCCAGAGCTTTCTGGGTACCCAACAAAATCCAACCCAATACGTCCGAGCCCAGGAGCAAGTCCACTGGGCCGGGATGAAAGACAAAGGGGTCGGCCAAATCCAGACCCGAAACCAAAGACAACACACCCGGCGGTATGTCTGTCGAGGGGTGCCAACCCGCAATGGTATCCATTACCATAGCCGAAGTCGTGATCCACATTGTGGAGGACTTCAGCGAAGAAAAGGTGACAAGTGTCTGGCCCGTCAGACACTTCACTTGTATGCCACCAACTCCAAGAAGTGGCACAGGCGAGTCTTCCACGACTAAACCTAACTGGTGTGCCACTCGAGTGGTAACCAAACTGCTTTGAGCCCCTGAGTCCAACAGAGCTCTCAAATTCATGGCTTCCCCCCTACGACCCCATACGCGGACCACCGCGGTAGGGAGCAGAACCGTCCGCGGCTCTGTCCCAGCAAGGGAGCAAGCTAGTTACGGGCTCCCCACTCTCTCCAAACCAGGGGCGCGCCACTGACCCGGATAATATGTCGGGCGAGTGCACATCCCCATCTGAGGGGGCATAACCCGCGGCCCGGCCATACCTATGGTACGGCGGGTGGTACTCCAGCCGTGGGTACTCGTGCAGCGGCGGAGAAAACCGCTGCGGCTGCATGTGGTGGGTAGTGGTAACCCGCGTGGAGGGGGGTGTCCCCACTCTCACGTCCGATCTAGGACCCCCGCCCATGGGGGCCTTATCCGGGGCCTGGCCAGCCACATACTGGCCATGACCTTGGGGCGCGTGGTCCCGGTCCGCCAAGACCCGCGCAGGTACGCGACCCCCTCCCGAGGGGGTGCGACGAGCGAAGCCGCGTCCTTCTTCCAAAGGTGGAGGGCTTCGCGCAGGAGCGCCCCCGCCCATAGGGGACCCCTGCCTCAGGCGCTCTGGATGGCGCTGAGTCCGTCATGGTATTCTCAGCCGCCCGTGCCTCAAACTCCAAAACCTTCACCAAGTCAGTGAATGTTGGTAGGGTGGTGCTATCCCGTTCCGCATTCTCGCGCTCAAACCGCGAGCGGATGTCATTGGGTAATTTGCCCAATACAATGTGCACCAGCAAAAAGGACCATTGGTCCACCGGCAGCCCCAGTGTGCGGAGCGCGTTACAGGCCACTGTAACGGGCGTGAGCAACTGCAGGCGCAACTGTGCCCTGTTGGCCACCTTGGGCAGGGCCATCAACTGTGCGGCGTGCGCATCCGCTAACAAACGTAAATTTTGGTAGCGGGAGTTCAATAACTCCCAAGCCGTATCGTACTGGTCGTCCTCCACCCGGAGGTGCTGGATGAGCGACCGCGCTTCATCCTCCAGAGTGGAGAGGAGGTAGGCCATCTTCTGGGCCTTCGACAAATCCTGTCGTGCTACGACCAGGGACTCAAACATATTCTTGTAGGCTACCCACTCCTCCATCCTACCCCCAAAGTGGGACAGCTGAAGGGTGGGGAGCCGACCAGTAACCGCTGGTCCTTCCTGTCTAACAGGTGTGCGAGGGGCTGGTCCGCCAGCCTGTCTCGCCCTTATTGCGGCCGCCGCCTCCGCGATATCATCGTGGAGATTCAGGATCTGGTCCATGTCCGCCATGTGACCTGTATAGACCTCCGCGGCAAGTTCGGCTTCGGTAAGCACCGCCATGGCCGCTTCCGCGCTACTCAATCGTGAGTGGAGGTGATCCGCTCTTAGCAGTGTGGCGCCCTCCCTGTCCTTCCGGGACAGGAGTCCTCCGGCCGTCACAAACCATCTCAGTTCGTTGGCGAGTGTCGCCTTAGCATTGGAGACCTTCGCCATCGCGTCAAGTCACAACCAAAATAAAAAAAAACAATTAATTATTTTTTACAAACGAACAAATAGAGGGTAGAACTACGCTCTGCTACCAGAAAATGTGCGCAGAGAATCCGGGCAAACGAAATGGCGGGAGGGTTCGGTACCGAAAAATTTACCGGGTAAAAAAATACCGGTAAAAACCTCGACCCGGCACTACGTCTGTCCGACTAAAACCTAACTTAACCTATACGCAGACTGCTACCACCATAGCTTATAACGGGAGCTACAGGGCCCTTTACACTAAACCTAACTTAATAACTAATCTTCAACTCACCAATTTGAATCTCCCTGATCCAACTTCGAGTGTCTTCGGAGAGGGGGGGGGGTTGGTCCCTAATCACCCAAACTACCCCCTTGAGATCTCAGTCCCCAGAACAAATACCTGTCTTTCTTCTAGAAGGTCCACTCGACGACGGCTGGATGTGAGCAGGTAGCCACAATTCCCGTCTCACAGCAAACAGTCTAAATACATTTCTTTCGCACAACACAAATTATCGCGAGCTTATTAGTTATTTAACAACGATGAAATACACAATTACAATTCAAACTAACAATTAAACAATCACAAGTCAAACTAGTTAACAGACCGTTCACACGCGGTCGTAAAACTGACCAACAAGATGGTCGACCCGCACCGGCGGGGATATATCACGCGGTATGACCTCACACGCGCCCGATCCAAACGATACTGAGCGTCGACCCGGGCGGAAGCCGCCCGCGCAATGTTGCCAGCAGGCAAAGCAAAATGGCCGTGCATAAGGCCAGCCATGCACGGCACAGATACTATGCGACAATGCACAGAGTTTATAAGCATCAACAATTTTATTACAAACATTAAAAGTAAATAATTTTTATTCTATTTGTTTTTAGGTGCCAAGTATACAAGGTATTAGTGCAGCATTACCGAGTACGAGCAGCTTACAGGCTATTACCGATGCTAATCCAGTAAGTCCAATATAATTTTTAAACTTTTAAGTATTTTATCATTATTATTTAAACTAATTTTTATTCAATTTGTTTTTAGATAACGAGTATACAAGGTATTAGTGCAGCATTACCGAGTACGAGCAGCTTACAGGCTATTACTGATGATAATCCAGTAAGACCATTATAATTTTTAAACTATTTGCATTAATAATACATAAAATATATCGATTAAGAGGCTTACACCACCTAAAGAAATTATTTTTCTCAGAAATCAGATCAAACCGTATTTCTCTAGTAAATGACCTGTAGTATTTTTTGCGGTAAGCCGTAATTTTTTATTTGTCACGTGCAACATAATGAAAATCATTTATAAAAAAAAAAATAGGTCATAAATAGCGAAATACGGTTTGGATTTTTTACGAATTAAACAGTTAATATTAAGACCATAAACATAAATTCAGTGTCTACGAAAATTAACAACTTATATTCACTTACTTACCTATTTTATAAAGTATGATGCATTTTCCAATGTGCGTCGTACCAGGATAATATAGAATATACTTACAGCTATAGCATAAAATTGAGACCTCCCTCCCTCATCTTAAGCCTAAAAAATTTACAAAGTAACGATGCCTTTTAATTTTAGGAGGCCGCAAGGAGACACAAGCCCAGCGCGGTGCTGCCAAACTCGAATGCTTCCGAGAGTGAAATTTTGAAAAAGAAAGTCCAGGGTCTTGAGAAAAAGCTTGATTTGATATCTGAAATTGCTAAACGTCGTTTACGAGTAATTAATAAATATAAACAACGAGCGAGACGTCTACAAAAGAAGACCAGCAATTTATATACACTTTTACATTCTCTGGTGGATAAAAATACAATTAATGAAGAGCAGTTGCTCACATTGCAGAACTTAAAGGGATATAGTCTCTTAGACAGGATTATTAAAAAAAAACAAGGTGATGTTTTTTGTAAAGAGTTTCCCTTAGAATTAAAAAAGTTTGCAGTAACGCTTCACTTTCTGTCTCCGAAGGCATACACTTTTGTAAGAGATTACTTCGAATGTGCTCTTCCTCACCCGAAAACTATTTCATCTTGGTACAAAGCTATTAACTGTGATCCAGGATTTACTTCAGAGTCATTCGAGACAATACGATTGACAACCTATTCGATCACTGCTTAGAACAATGTATTCAGTATGGTGATGATCACAGAAATTTGTTAATAAAAACTATTTGTCATGCATATTTAAAAATAAGAATTCACCACATTGCAAAGAATGTAGCGGAACCCAAAGAAAAAATTAGAACGTTTTTAACAAAAACAATACTATTTAAAGGGCAATAAATAATTAAATTTATATACAGTGTTTTGATTAACTTTATCCCATACTCTACACCCTTAAATAATTATTTTATTCTGTTTTTTTAGTATTTGTTGTTATTAGAGGTGTTAGGGTCATATTTCTATATTCATATTATTGAATATATTAGTGAACTCATATTAGCATACCGTAGTTATTACTGGGTATTAGCCAAATATTAGTCACCACGTCAACACATTACTGTCCCGGTAAATTAAGTTCAGCTAAAAAAACGTCGTCGCGTCGGGGATCGCCGGTCACCGGATCGCTGAATCGCTGTATTCATTAGCTCGCGCCGTGATGGCATCGCTGCCTAATATTATAATACGATCGCCGTCACCGGTTGGCTACCTATTATTTGGCTAATACGTGATAACCTAATAAGAGATGTCGTATATTCATAATATGAATATACCTTGCGTGTATTATGATACTTTAACAGTTATTGATATATTAGTCACACCTCTATCTGTTATAGCGGCAACAAAAATACAATCACAGTTCGTCACAGAAATATAAAGGTAAAATGTTCTTATATCTGTGCGAGTTCTTATATGAGATACATCGTGGTGACAGACGTCCGTCTATCCGTCTGTGCGTCAGCACAGCGGAATCTCGTAAAAAGGGTTCCGTTTCTACAGTTTGAGATACCCAAACATATAAAAGATATCTTTCACTTCCATAGCGGTTGGTACTGTGTCACCCCCACCCACAAGATAAAGGCCCGAATAAGATCCACAAAGGTTGTTAATATAATGCTTGTTTGTCAAATTGTGGTATAAAAAAAAACAATCATCGATAAAAATATTTTTAGTTCGATAAAATGCCACGCACTACGCAAAAATGACATATACACAATAGATAAATTGTATAGCTAACCCTGGTACAACCCTGTGAATTTGGAAGCTATAGTAAATATGTCTGACTCTTTTTAGCACAGCGTTTAGTACCTAAGACAAAAGAGTGAATCCAACGTGTCAACGGTTCTTATTAATACCTTACTTCTATGCTTTAGAGATTCTGAGAGTCAGACGGACGACTTCGAACAAAATTTCTGTACCGTAAGTGGCGCTGCTCTTATTGGCCAACTAGCGGCCCGCCCCGGCTTCGCTCGGGTGGACAATATTTGTTTTTTAGGGTTCCGTACCTCAAAAGGCAATAACGGAACTCTTATAAGATAACTTTGTTGTCCGTCTGTCTGCCAAACTTTTTTTTCTCATGAACGCTTAAAGATATCAAGTTGAAATTAATAACGAATAATCGGATCCACGTTGTCTTTCAGCAAAAAAATAATTAAAATTATACGTCAACGCGATCAAGAGATAATACCGTAAATATTGCAAATTTTCGCATATATTGCAATTTCAGGCAGCAATCAAAATTATGAAAATTGGCAAAAAGCAAGGTAGAACAGCCGGTTCACGACTTTCCCGCTCCGAGTGATAGCTGCGCGCGGGAGCGGCGAGCGGCGTAACACAGAAGTCGAAAGATCTTTGACAACGCCACTGGTTTATTTCTTGCCTTCTTCTTTGCCCATCTGCTCCTTCTGCAGTGGCGTAGTGAGACCCCGGCAGGCGGGCGGCAACAGTATCAGGGCGGACGTCGATTTGTTGCACTCCCGCCCCCCAACATGCATAGTCCGCCTCTGTCCTTGTGCCCTCCTAGAAAAAATCCTGTATCCGCCCTTGTGCTATAGAATGTAGTCAAACGTTTCCACACTCATTCTAGTGTCATAAAACTTATTCGGATGTTTCCTGTAATCTTGGTATAAATTACGAAATTCGCCGCGAAGGTATATATTTTTATTTAGTTCGTGCTACTTTGAAAACAAAAAGGGATCATGAATACATCCACCTAAACCGCTCCGCTAATCGCTACCACAGAATTAATATCCGCTACTGAGAGTACGTGGCGTGCTATAGATAAGCCCCGCCCGCCGCCGCTTAGACTCCCGCGCCGCGCCCCGCTTAGACCGAACGCGCAAAGTCGTGTACCAACCGTATTAACACTACTTATATAGAAATAAATCAGAAAATTAAATAAATAAATATATACGGACAAATCACACAAATTGAGTTAGCCCCAAAGTAAGTTCGAGACTTGTGTTATGGGATACTAACTCAACGATACTATATTTTATAACAAATACATATATAGATAAACATCCAAGACTCGGGTCAATCTGAAAAAGATTATTTTTCATCTTGACCCGACCGGGGATCGAACCCGGGCCCTCCGGTGTGGCAGTCCGGCGTGATGACCGTTGGGCCACGGAGGTCGTCAAAATTGTAAAGTTGTTGGAAGTCAAAAAAAAATGTTACAAACTTATTTTTGCGCTGAATTCAGTATGAGTCTTAGGGATCGAACTGCAAAGTTAAGTTTGTTTTTGAAATTAGTAGGTCTTTTAGTGATATCTTATAATGTGAGATGCTTTGCGTGTACGGAAGTTTGACTCGTACTTGGCCGGTTTTTGTATGATATTTACGTTATTGACTCCTATTAAAATTTAATACATACCAAAACGCGCCCGGCCCGCTCAGAGATTACTGCGCCTTGCGCCTTTGCTAGCTAGCGCTAGTATAGGTGATTTCGGGGCGGATTGTCGTTTTTTAAATAACTCGTAGTATTTCGTAAACTATTGATCCAAATTACATGCAGTAAAAACCAAATATTAAGTATATTAAGTACTTGTGACGATAGACTTGTTTAATTTGATAAGGATTAATAAATTGTGATTAATATCACCAGTTAAAAAACATTTAACGATTTTGATTATTTTTAAAACATAAAAGTGGTTACTGTGGCTGAAGTATAAAAGCTAGATATATGCTATCGCGGACTTTTTTTGTAGATCTATTAAAGATACACAATTCCTCCATACATTGTTTTGTTACATCTCTAAGGGATTGGACAGCGTTTTCGATGAAAGCAGCCGGGCGGCAATTTTTTTTCCGACTTCCTTAACAATTATCGTCATATTTCAACTAATATACACAAAACCTACACAAATTATACACTAAAACCTTCCTCAAGAATCACTCTATCTATTAGTGAAAACCGCATGAAAATCCGTTGCGTAGTTTCAAAGATTTAAGCATACAAAGGGACATAGGGACAGAGAAAGCGACTTTGTTTTATACTATGTAGTGAAGTGATAGTGATAGTGATGCAAAGAATGAGTACCAAAATGATTATGACATATTTGAAAATTGACTATGACAGTTTATTGAACGAAAAATTGAACCACTAAATAAAGGCCGCGTTCCGTTTTGCGATTACACAGCAACACAGCGCACACTATGGATTCATAAAATTCGTAAGCGGTATAGGGCATTTTCATTATTTTGTTACCACCCCATTTTTTATCTGTCCCTTGAATTCAAATTTTTTTTCTATATCCCTTTAATCATTTTTATGAATAATTTTAATTTATTATGATTCTACATACAATAAATTATCAAATCGAAATTTCAATAATAAGTTTAATCAAACAACATGAAAAGAAAAGAAATTAAAAAAGAGTCAGGTATGTCAAATTCGGGTGTCCCCAAGTCAGTTTGCTCAAAAAAACTTGTGATTTTACTTTTTCTGAACAGTTACCCCGCATAATGTTTTATTCAATTTAAATATAAAAGTATATTCTTCTAAAAACTTAAAATTAAAGTATTTTTCTAGCAATAATATTTTAATAAAACTTTAAATTCTGAAATGCAAAATATCGGTCTCACCGGACATGTCCGACTTGTCACGAAATTTCTACCCAAGCTTGAAAAGTAAAGAGTATGTTTTTCCTATTATTTAAATGGCAACAATATCTCCGCTGTCGGTGCTGCTTTTAAAAAGTACGTTCAGTGTTCAAAACACGGTGTACGTTGCGATGTTGTGTGACTCGAAAACGGTGTCATTTGTGGAGTCAGGTTTGTACATTTTACTGTATTTTTTACATTATGATTATCATATCGTTGTGTTGTTCTCCAAATGCGTTAGGCAACTAATGACTTTAATGTACTTACACATGCCCATTACAAATTTAAAATGATTTATCGTGATTATTTCAAAATCTTTCCTGCGAAAATGTGACGTCCGTAATGTGACATATTCGACCGTCACATATACACCGACCTGGAAATGTCACAAAACTGACGCCATAAAGCTTAGTTCACAAGATGTCTCATTGCTTTTATATTTACCTTCCGACATTAATTATCAGTTTTAGTGCAAATTGTATTGCACTAAAACTGGCAATTAATTTGAAAACAACATTTATACTATAATTATTTTTTATAAATTATTTAAACTTAACTATTTAATTACACCGTTGTTTGTTTATTTTTGCTAAACTGATAGCAACGTAAGTCTGTCGGTATTTTTTCATTACAGAATTATTAAAACAGTAAAACAACGCTATATAATCATATATTGATGAATAAACTAACATTTTGCAAAAAAAGGTTGTTTTATTCATAACTTGATTTGTCTTAGATATATAAATATGAAAAAGAAACAACTTACAATAGTAACATATCGACATCATAAAATTATATTTATATTTTTGTTATTTCTGAACTCGCCCTAATAATTATGTGACAGTCCGTTTTGTCACTGTCCCCAAAATAACGTGAAATATTTTATTTTTATTTAATGGATATTTATTAGGAAGTAATTTTATTTTATATAATTCTTGTAGTATTTTTTCTTAAGTTTACGTTTTTAATACTCATTTGATAAAATCATAAAGTATTATCCAATGATTCTAAAAAATATCTTATAGCTTGGCATCAATTATGGCAAAACTGACAGTTAAAGGATGTTAATTTACTAAATTACTGAAAGAAAAAATAACTTTTCCTAATAAATTAGTTTATAAATGTAATTAGAACAAGATAAGGCATAGGAAATTTAGAAGATTGAAATAGTTAAATAACTACGATTTTTTTAAAATTGGCACAATACGGACATAATTTTGCCACAGCGTCGGCTATTATTTATTTTTTAGCCAAAACTAAATAATATTTTACTGTATTTCATATTTCACATAAATCTATAATAATTGGACTATACAATTTCATTTAAACAAATACATAAAACACGTTTTTGAAAAAAATACGAGCGGTTACTAATTAATGAAAATGCCCTATAACGTAAAACGGAACGGAGCCGTAGTATTGTTTATGCTTAGGTGTGTGTAATGTAAATATAAATAGGTACATATGTGTGTGTGCGTCGTAATTGAATTGGGGAATTTTAAATTATTCCTATATTGCCTTGATTTAAATACTGCCAGGCAGGTCATTTGGAGGCTTGGAAAAAATAAAACAATTTTAATTAGACGATTTATTTTAATAATTTTCTTACATACATTTTACAAATGCTTTATAGGGACTATAGGGTAGTAAAATACGGTCTTAATCTGATCTCAGTCTTCCAGTTTCAGATACCCTACTTTATAATAATATTGCACCAAATAAGTAAACTAATATTGTAGAAATATAACGAACGTCCAAAGCATAGCACTATAACGGATAACCTAAGTCTTGTCGTGAACGTAAAATCACTGAATAGCGTTCTTTTGCAACGCAATGTAAAACACGATAAATAGAAACGTACAATCGTATAATACAACCACTAAAACAAGAAAGGAGTTACAAATTGTAGAAATTAACGAGCACACATGTCATAAACACAACTTCACCATTTTCATTTTACTGACCACAAACTAAATAGAGAACTACAACTAGAACCATAGAGAAAACAATCTTACTGACTGTTAGGCCATTCGCACACGATTAGGTTGCCATGACCTGAATCGATATTCTATGAAATCGATACATGGCTTTTCCTACAATACGCTACGTAGACTTAAATAAGTACTATTTACAGGATGCATATATTGCCAATTTTGTAAATGGGTGTGATATTTGTTTATTCTGCTCCTGTTAAAAAAAAATATTTATGTGCAATACTCATAGAAATAATAACGGGAATAGAAGAAAACGCAATTTTCTATGCCAAAAAGTCTGCCACTTTCGGTGGGGCAAGCTATAGCCCGCGGCATCGCCCGCGTGTAAATGTTTAAAAAAATTTCACGAACGATCTCTGAATGTTTCCAGGATAAAAACTATCCTTTGTGTTAAGGTAAGACCGCACTAGGCGTAACTACGCGGCAGCGAAGAGACGCGACCGCGACGCGCCCTTTTCAGTATACCCCACTTAAGAGCCCGCCCTAGGCCAACGAAAACTAAGATTTGCCCCCGCTACCCGCTACCCAGCTCGCCCGCACGCATCCAATCCGCGTTCTAGACAAATGCTCGCGGGGTCGCGGGCGGCGCGGCGGCTCAGTGGTGGATGGTTAAAGCATGCGGACAATTATAAGTATTATTTTTTTAAAAGCTTTTTAAAAAGATATTAAAAAAGTAAGTAACATAAGCCCTGCCTTATCAATAGAGTAATTTATACAAACATTTTCAATCTTAATTTTAATGTATTACTTGAATAATAGCAGTTTAAAGTGTTAATTATAGGTGATTTGGAGGCAACTTCGCAATTTTTTTCTATCGAGAAAATTTTATGCAATCGTGTTTTTGAGTAACATAATCCCTCGTGCTAGTCCTGAAGATTGCTATATCTTAATTTTACATTCAGTTTTACATTAATATAGAAATTACAGACGATCATTTGAAGCAATCTGGCCTAGTACGGGCCCTTAAACTGCAGCGGCGCGACAGTTCGTAGCAAATTTTGCCCGCCAGTAGTTGAGCAGCTTTCGAGCAAGATGGAAGAAATTGATATGACTGTTATCCTAAGCCAGATGGAAGAAACTGACATGGATGATGTTATAATAGTTTCTTTGCTATGTGAAGAAGAAGAAAGATTAGAGCAAGAGCAAGCAAAAAAGAAGCGAAGAATATGGGTGCATGACATTCCTAAATCACGATATGAAGAAGGAGAATATCACACACTTTTGCCACGGCTTAAAAAGGATCGGAAAAGATTTCATACGTACTTTAGAATGTCTCAACATAAATTCGAAAATTTGTTACAAACTATGAAGCCGCATATAGAAAAACGGGATACACTATTTCGAAAAGCAATAGGTGTAGAAGAAAAACTCATGGTAACAATCAGGTAAGTAATTTATATTTATTATTATTCTTCATGACTCTCATATACAATCATATCCTGCGGAATTAAAAAGCCGTCCGAGGTAATTATGTACTGTTTTTGTGTATTAACATTTGCCTCCAGAAAATTATCAGAGGCAATCTGCACCTCCTGAGTTTCAGTTTCTTGGGGTTTGAGGAATTGCTTATTTAAATCGGACTTTATTGGAGTTGAACCAAGAAGTTGTTTATTTTCACCACATGTAGATGGAGTTGGTTTGAGTACTTGTTTATTTATACCAGATGTAGATGGAGTGGGATCGAGAAATTGTTTGTGTGAATTACTTTTGGATGAATACGTTTTGGTTTCTGCTGCAGCTTGTTCACTGGAAGTTGTCGAGTTCCTTAGTAGGTTTTCGTATTCTAAATCGGATACTATTCCATAAATTTTATTTTTTGCCTTTAATTGCAGGTCTGGAGGCAAGGCTTTGACAGAATCAGCCATAGCTTTAAAAAAAGATTGTATGGGGTCTCCAGATTCCATTGTTGTTAGTGTAGTAGTAGCTGGTCGTGAAGCCAAATAATTTTGCAGAGCGCCAGCTACCGATAACTTCTGTGTCGATTGGGTTTGATTCTTTTTTTTCGCAGTAATATTTTTGAACATTAAAGTTGTTGTCGATGAAGTCGATTGAGGTGAGTTTACTGGCTCAGGAGAGGTTACCATTAGATCGGGAAGAGAATGTTCGTTATCTTCACTCGTGATTGAGTCCGTGTTTTCAATATTACTTTTTGTTTTTCTTTTCTGAAAAAATGGTTGCAAAAATTCCATTTGATGCTTGTATTTCCATTTCTTATTTTTACTAGCACCATCTCCACTTTTGTCTTTTTCGTTTTTTTACATTTCTATGGTAGCTATCTCTCAAAGATTTCCATTTCTCTTTGCATACAACAACTGAAAATAAAAAAATTAAAATATTAAACTTTAAATTTTGTTTGTTTCAGGTTTCTTGCTACTGGCGATTCTTTTAAGACAATTGCAGAATCATTTCGTTTGGGATATACAACCGTACAAGAAATTGTGCATACAACATGTGTTGCATTGTGGGAAGTGTTGTCCAAGATTGTAATGCCAATACCCGATGAGGAGAAATGGAAAGAAATTGAAAAAGCATTTTACGATAAATGGAATTATCCTAACTGTATTGGTGCACTCGATGGGAAGCACATAGAAATTTTCTCGCCGCCAAACAGTGGCTCATTATATTTTAATTACAAGAAGTTTTTTTCAATAGTTCTACTCGCTCTTGTGGATGCAGATTATAAATTTATATATGTGAATGTTGGTGAACTTGGAAAGAATAGCGATGCAGGAATATTTTCACGGTCAGATTTAGGAGCAAAACTAGAATCAAATGCTTTAAATATACCAGGCCAAAAAGAATTACCAGGAACAAGAAATCAACTACCTACCTTATGTGATTGTTGGAGACGAAGCGTTCCCATTGAAAACGTATCTAATGAGACCTTACCCTGGAACGCAATTAGATGACCAATCTAAGAAAGTATATAATTACAGGCACAGCAGAGCCCGAAGACTTTCTGAAAATGCATTCGGAATATTGAGCCAGAAATTCAGAATTTTTTATCGCAATATCTGCCTTATTCCGGAGCATGTCGACTACGTAATCCTTGCCACTTGTGTCTTGCACAATTATCTCAGAAACGATTCAGTTTCGTTTGACAATGAAGACACCGAAGAGACACAATTACGAGACCTTCCTCGCATAGGGGGTAATTTTGTGAATAATGCTATGCAGGTACGGGATAAGTTTAAAGATTATTTCAATTCCCTCAAGGCAGTTTGGCTTGGCAAAACAATATGGTAAACATGGTATGGGATGTAGGAGTCGTCAACGAGAAAATAATAATAAAGTGACCACAAAAATTAAATTTTAATAACAAAGTCACAAGGTGCCATACCACACATAGACTAGATTTATAGTTGGCATTAGCACCTAACCATTCATAAAAATAATGAAGGTAGTTTTATTTTATCATATTTTTTTAGAACGCTAAGTATGCTGTGTTAATGTAAGCTGTGTTACACAGGATAACTTAAAATTGTGTAACAGCGAAGCCATTAAAACGTGAATGTGTGTGTATGTTATGAATGTGTTGACAAATAATAAATATCTTGTATATGGAAACCACAAAATTTACTTACCTCTTACTCCCATTTCCTCGGCAATTTCTTTCCAAATGTTGTTTTTCCTTGTACTGTTCATGTAATGCTCATTTTGGAGATCATATATTTCTGGATAATTACTCACAAGGATAATCAACTTTTCTTCGTCTAAAGACATTTTCACAAACTTTCAATTCACGCTCAAAACTTGTACGGCTGTTGAATAAACTTGCAGTGTCGCGTCGCTTGCTATACCGCATTAGCAGCAACGGAACTACGCGACGCGCCACGGCGCGTCATATTTGCTAAGTTGGTCAACTTTGTCGCGCAGTGTCGTGTCGCGTAGTTCCGATGCCGCGTAGTGCGTTCTATCTCATACAATTTCATATAAAGAATATTTAACCGCGTCGCGTCGCGTCGATCCGCTGCCGCGTAGTTACGCCTAGTGCGGTCTTACCTTTAATTTATAACTTCCTTAACTCTCCAGCGAAAATCCCATCAAAATCAGATATGCTGTTTCGAAAATTATTATTTGCCCGCGGCTTCGCCCGCGAAAACAGAATGTTCCTTATAACCCACCACACGCATCGATACATAATCGTAATATATCTACTATTATCTACCTAAAACTAAAAGACCTGACTCAGGCAGTTGGTATAAATATTGATAATGTAAGTAGATCATTGTTACTATGATATTCCATCACTAAATTAGTTGTGGTGTTTCTCAGTATTGCTATTTCTGTATGTTGAAATAGTTTTTTCTTTATTATATTAACAACGCCTATAATAATATTTTAATAATCAGCGGTAACTCTTATTTTACTCTTTCGGTGTTTATTAAAAATTAAAAAATACATATTTATCGATTAGGAATGTTTTCATATAAAGTCAATTCGACAGAACTATTATTATTGTATTTAAATCTTGAAGCCCATTTATTATTCAGTACATTAAAGATTATAAGTAGAAGTATGTAAAACCACTTTGTCGTTGATGATGTCTTTGTTGTTTTTCGCCAATTTTGTGTATTCTACAATAAGAGATTTAGCGATTTTTTGAATTTATTCAACAGGCAGAACCGATCTTTTCTCGGATGATCGTATTCATTTCATTGCATGGAAGATCAAAAAAAAAAGTATCAATAAAAATCAAACATTATACAATTTAATCTTTGCTGACTAGCATTTTGATGGGGACGAGTAGGTACCTACAGTGTATCTATAAAGTCGTAAAATTAAATGATGGCGCCACTGGTATGCAGCTAACAACCATTTATAGTGTGACCAAAATTATTTTGATACTAGCAGTTCGTTCAAGTGAGTTAATAAATAAGACACATTATACAGTCATATTGTTTCCGTTTTATTTACAGTATAGTAGGTACCTCTGCTTATGAAAAGTTTTGCTAAACATTTTTAATTTAAGCAGAATAATTTTTTTATAGTTAAAATACTAAGATTGAGCACTTTTACTCATCATCGGATTCGATATATGCAACAAGAAACGTTTCGTTGCCTCTTTCATCAGCGGCATATCATCACTACCGCTACTGTCACCACTGCTGTTATCATTGCCTTAGCGCACAATCAATTCGTCTATATCTAGATACAGGTAATTTCCTCGTTAATAGTACACTTTTTTGAGCATCTCAACGTAATGGCAGCAGTTTTTCCATATTCAGATGTGATGCTGTTGAAGGTCTCTTCAACAAGTTGCTTCGTCGACTATCCGCCTAACCCTACTCTCTGGTTTTCCTAAAAAAAGGTAATAAAAATTGTAACAGAATAGAAACAATAACTTATTCACAAGAAACAAATAATTCAAATTCAAAATTGGTAGAAAACCCAAATAGACAGAAATGTACCATCATAATGTATCAAAAATTTATGGTCATACTATAATATGACCTATTTACAATTTCAGTCTCTAAACTAAAAGTGTACAATGTAAACAATACCTTTTATTTAAAAATCGTAAATTCAGTATATTTGTAACTTTAGGTAGATTAAAAACAACAATAACACTTTTACATACCCATAATAGATGATGTTCGTCCATAAATATCATCGGAATCTCCACAGAAATATTTTTTTTTTAAATATAAGTATATGTCTGTGGGAATCTCACAAAAGTCGTCCAGCCTTGCACTCCGCAAAACATCGCTGGAAAACTTTAAAATCAATTCCCGCGTGCGACTCCGACTTACTTTTCTAATTTTTCAAACTTTTCTGCGTAGTTTGGTCTTAATTTATTGCAGTTTAATAAAAATAATAAAAATACAAAAAGTAAAAGATTCAATTTTGTTGACAGCTGTACATCAGCTTGCATATGTTTGGTGTTGCCAGACACATCTTCAATGTTAGTTCCTCGAACATAAATGTCACGATTTTATAGACAAACTGTAGCTAAGTATGAGCTAAGTATAATATACGCAGTAAGTATACAACTAAATAACTATGTTGAAATAAGTTTCGAGTTAGGTACCTACTTAATATTGTCCGAAGCTTAGAATGTTCTAAGGTCCAAAGTATGACTTGTTTTAATATTTTATTCTGTAGCTTTCGTATATCATAACATATCCAGAGTCGATTGGAAATATCTTCGTGTGTGGAAGGCCTTACCGAACGGCACGAAGTCATAGAGAAACAGGACTAGTCGACTCGTCCGTGACTCTATGGATGAATCAAGATGGCGGCACCCAATCGCCAACAAGGGGAAAGGGAGCGGGGGTGAAAAAGAATGAAGTAAATAATCACATTCTAACTAACCGTTCATTTTGTTCATTCAATTCATACGACCTCGTCTGATCTATGGAACATTGCCAGCCGTGCTTTCAATCAATTACAATTAGTGTTGCGGCAATAGTGTTGACTATCGATGGTATTGTCAATAGTATTGTGACCTTGAAAAATAGTCATACTATCGATAGGCCTATCGAGAGTATTGACACGTGTCAATACTATCGATAGTATCGATAGCCAATAGTTTGCAATACTATTGATGATAACCAAAACTATCGATACTATCGATAGTATTGCTTTTCAATACTATCGATAGTATTGACTCTTAAATTTCAGCAAACTATCGATACTATTAATAGTTCTCAATACTATCGATAGTATTGCACTATCGATAGTTTGCAAAAATTCAATAGTATTGCTCAATACGACCACAGAAGTAATTTTTTTTTTAAATATAAGAATACGACAAGAAAATTACATGCCATTTTTAATTTTTTTTGCACAGAGGGGAATAAAAAAAGCGACCCTATCCTTTTAGTTTTTTTTTTTGGACTTGCATAGACTATTATTGAATTGTTCCCTAGTATAGACCAAGCCTATGATTCGCATATCCAAGCATATCGCATCGCAAATCGTGAGACGTCGGTGCATCGCGTGATGCATCTTTTGAAATTGACAGTAAAATTCGATAGTCATGAGACATGTAAACTTTTCAATCATTAATCATGCTGTTTTTTTTAAGTATTTAATTTCGATTATAATAAAATAGAAGATAAATAAAATATTTGAGGCCTGTCTGCATTTTTATTTTGTGTTATGAACTTTATACATTACTTTATACTATTTACATGTAACAAATAAACTCCAAAATATTTATGTGCGAGTGTAGTAGTTATATAAATTTTATCCATACTAATATTATAAATGCGAAAGTTTGGATGTGAGTTTGTGAGTTTGTGAGTTTGTGAATTTGTGAGTTTGTGAGTTTGTGAGTTTGTGAGGATGTTTGTTACTCAATCACGCAAAATCTACTGGACGGATTTCGATGAAATTTGGTACAGAGGTAGATAATGACCTGGAATAGCACATAGGCTACTTTTTATCCCGGGAAAAAGCACTGTTCCCGTGGGAAATTCACGCGGGCGAAGCCGCGGGCAAAAGCTAGTTAATTATAAATTATATCTATTTTAGTTTCCTTATTGTCAGTAGGTATAGCCTGACCAGGGGGCCGATTCCACTAATTACAAACGTAAATGTCGTGTTTCAATTGTGTCTCAAGATCCAAGGAAATTTGAATAAAGTGACAAGATCTCTGTAAGACTTCTATGTTTTATTACGATTTCTTTGGCCTTTGAGACACAACTGAGGCACGACATCTACGTTTGTAATTTGTAGAATCAAGGGCCAGGAATATAAAAACCCTGAATTAGAGGCAGAACTTATGCGTTTTATATTGCAACATTATTGAAAGCAGTAACGGATAAAAGGGTGGGAGCACGGGGCACGTTCCGCTACGTTGACTGCTATTTTGGGTACATACTGTGGAGCATAGATTACTATTGTTAGTGTACTGTAATGAAGGAGGTCTGTTAATAGTTTTAGACCTCTTTCAGTGCATTCCATAGAGAATAATAAATTAAAAAGAAGATTATTGAATGTTTGTATATTTGACACAGTCAAGTGGAATCTCTGAGCTGTGAGCTGGTCCTAGCAGCTCGCTTATATAATAAATAATATTCCAGAAGATACTGAGTATTATTGAAGAGTTCACCTAGCGAGGAGACTGCTGACAAGAGGCGGAGGATTGGATTATTAATTTTAGTCAAAGGTTTCTGTTATACTTTCTATGCAAGAAACAACTGCAATTTTGTTGTCAACATTGTGTTTATTTTTTATGGATTAGATGGTGACAGTAATGGAGCTCATTTTCTGTTAACTTATACTAATTTTCTTGTCAGTTACCCGTCACAAAAAAAAGGTTCAGCTCTCCATAAAATAAATGTTTGTTCCTGTGGTAGGTAGGTCCTGGGATTTAATAGGAGTTAGTGGGGAATCTTCACATCGTGTTGAATAGATCGAGAAATGTATGTAGAAATAACAGAGTTGTTGAAAAGATACCTGGCACTTCATGCCTACAGGTATGAAATCTTTGCTGGATTTCTCAACATCTTCTTCTTAGTCGTTTACTCTTGACAGAGTGGTCGTGATTAAGGATCGGTCTTCTCGGATTTGGCCGCTGCTCTTGCGATGGCTCTCCATTTATCTCTATAGGCAGCTTTTCTGGAGCATTCTGTTGCCGGACACTGAGTTGCACTTCTGATGAGGTCGAGCCATCTGGTAGGAGATCGACCGCGCGACCGCTTGCCTTCAATACGGCCCTGGATTACCAAACGTTCCATAGCGTTATATTTACGGGTGACGGGTGTCCAAAGAATTTCAGGATTCGCAACTGCACAATCGACGATAGTCTCTGCTTTATACGCAATTCTTTCAGGATGGAGACGTTAGTACAGTGGGCTGTCCAACTTATTCTAAGAAGGCGTCGCCAGCACCACATTTCCATGGCGTCGATTTTTCTCCTTTCGTTCAGTCTCAACGTCCAAGTTTCAGCACCATATAATAAAATTGGGTGGGTAAGAGGCGACTAAGGGATTTAAAACACCGGAGGATGGGCAGCAGCATCTTTCCGCGTACTATGCCATCACACTGCGATCGCCAACCCGCCTGCCAAGCGTGGCGATTACGGCAAAACCCCCCGTGGATAAAATCCTTGGGGGAGGCCTTTGTCCTGCAGTGGACGTCTTTAGGTTGAGAGAGAGAGATAATAAAATTTGAAAAACCAAGCAGTACATCAGACGAACCTTTGTGTTTTTGGTTATCCTGCGGTCTCTCCAAATTTTCGTGAGCTTCTCTACTGCCACTCTCGTCACAGCGCAACGTCTTTTTATTTCGTCCTCACAATTTCCTACGTTTGATATTGTGGAACCAAGATAAATGTAGTTGTTTATCACTTGGCAATTTGTAACATTAGTGTTGCGAACTCCTTTATAAAGTAATTTTCTTTTTTATCTAAAATGTCTATGTTCTTCTGTTTTTCTTTACGTTAGTTGTCATGTTTGATTAGAACCAATAAATACTTATGGCAAAGTGAAATTATTTTCAATTATAAATAATAATATATATATTTTAATCAGCGCCTAGTTAGTTCTTTACAATTAGTGATCTCTGGTTTGTTGTCGTTTCCACGATCCACTATTATAACTTTGGTCTTATCGCGGTTGATTGTGAGTCTGAATTTCAAGCTTGTCGATTCCAGAAGTTAGAGAAAGCCCCTTAAGTCTTCTTCAGATTTTGCGAGAAGAGTAGTGTCATCAGCATATCTCAGGTTTGAAATCACTTGCCCACCAATAGATATACCCTTATCCCAACTCTCAAGAACAATCCTCATGATGTATTCAGCGTATACCTATATTGAACAAGAGCGGTGAAAGTATACATCCTTGCCGTACGCCTGCCTGTGTTTTAAAGGGTTGTGATTCTACTCCATCAACTCTTACAGATGCTGAGCCCTCTGTATACAGCGATTGAATAAGGTTTACTAAATGGTGTGGTGCACCCATTTCTAAGAGTACATTCCATAATTTTGACACCACATTAAATCACTGTATCGAAAGCTTTGCGGAAATCCACAAAGTAGATATACATGGGAGAGTTAAATTCTCTAGCTTTATCGATCAGTTGCCTTAAGATTAAAATCTGCTCGCGCGTTCCACGTCCTTTAACGAAGCCGGCCTGTTCAGGGGCAATCTGAGAGCTAAGAAATGCCTGTAGTCTTGTGTTAATAATACGTAGAAGTATTTTGCTGGCATGCGAGATAAGTGAAATGAGCCTGTAGTTATTACATTTCCTGGTAGATCCTTTCTTGTGAAGAGGCATAAATAGAGAATGTGACAAGTCTTTAGGCCATTTGCCAGTACTCCATATTTTTGAACAAATAGTGTGCAAAATATTCACTCCAATCTCGCCCATATCTTGAATAACTTCTATAGGTATTTCATCAACACCCAAGGCCTTACCTCTTGGCAAGTGATTAATAGCGGCACGAACCTCATATTTGAGCAAGCTGGGCTCCTGTTCAGCTGGCGTTGCTAGTGTGTCCACTGGGATTGAAGAAGGGGCTCACGAATAGGGCATGCAATACCGGAAAGTTATCAATACCGGAACTGATTTTCGGTACTAGAGACCTAATACCGGAATTCCGGTACTGGTTCCGGAATTGGCACAATTTGTTTAATCTCTATGAATCTATACTTATTAGATAACATAGCGTATTTAAATAAAAGAACAATCGTCTAATCACTACACCGCATACGTGCACACTCGCTATAAGATATTGACGACTGCAAAGTCTGCAAAATTATAGAGTACGAGCTCAGTGCGGGCTGGGAAAACAGCGCGGGGACCGGGTAGCAACTAACCAATTAAGTGAAAAACTAAGTACATATTTTTTTATATAAAAATTTCTAAATTACTCCGTGCGTTGGTTAGTGGCAATTACATACCGTTTGAAGAATCAATTTTTCTTTGTAAAATTATATTTGCATTTAATTTAACTTTCAATTTATGTTATTCATTTAATGCAAAATAAATTACTATAAATAAACATTTATAAAAATTTATTACTATTTCTAATTTTCTTCATTTTTTTTGCACGTCGCTCGTACAAAAAGTCAGTTTAGTGGAGTTAGTTTCGAATGGTTTTGAATGAAAAGCTGACAACTTGACAAAAATTACAAAAACCGATAGCATTTAACTCGCATAGTATATATTTATTTAGTATATATTTATTTATATTTTTTTTAATGAACAAGACGCATTGCGGGCTATCATCCCTTCTTGGTTTATATTCCCCCCGCATGCACTAAGTGCTTTTCATCATCATTCTTAATGCGCACAGCGAAGCGTTGAAACCACGTTGAAACTCCCTGCCTGCGTCTGTGTTCCCGAGCACGTACAACGTACAACCCGACTCTCTTCAAAACCAGAGTGAATAGGCTGCTTCTGGGTAAGCTCGTTACACCGTAGACCTCATCTGTGTCCTCGGGCAAGATTGTGGTTAAGAGCAAGCCCATTTTTAATAAAAAAGAAAAAAAAAAGAATACCGGTATTACGGTATTTGGCCCTTCAATTCCGGTATTGAAATATCGAAAAAATCTGTCCGAGATACCGGAATTACGATATTCCGGAATTCCGGTATGCATGCCCTACTCACGAACAGAGACTCACAATATTCTCTCCATACCTTGACAATTCCTTGAATTTCGGTAACGATATTTCCGGAGGCATTTTCTCAACATACTTTGTTCTTTTTTTGTGTATTAGAGATAATACACAAAAAAAGAACAAATGTTGGGTTTTTAGGAGGTAGATGTCACTTCGGAGAATAGTTTCATTTGGGTACTTTGTGTAGTTGAGATATGGGTTTTAGGGATGCTGTTGGAAAAGGTATCTTGGGGGTCATAAATCCCTATATGATATGAGGTTTTTGTTGGGCCTCTCCAAGAGTATTTCTGGGATCTAGATCAAAATAAGTTGTTAAGTTTGTTGATTCAGAGTTGAATCAGACAGTTTGGAAAGTGGTCTAGGGTTATGATTTTTGGGACAGTTTTTTTATCACTCGAGCACGAGGGATGAGATTTCCCTCTTGCTGGTTTCTCTCTGTTTCCTGGGTCATTCTCCGAAAATATTAGATGTTAAGTAGGGATCCTGTCCATAGGTAGGTTAGGGTTTTGTATAACTGCTATAGGAAAAAATAAGTTTTTCCCTTGAGAAAGAAGCTTATTTTTTTGATGAGGAGGGGGATGACCCGATATCGATAGGCCTATCGATTATTTTACAAGGTCAACTATCGATAGTCAAACTATCGAAAGTCCTGCAACGCTAAAATAAAATGTAGTGATTATAATATACTCTTTGATCACAAACTAAATAAAGTCTATTTATTCATAATTGTCCTATTATGTAAACGATTTTACCATGTCTTTTTATGATTTTACGACAATATAAATTAAAATAGACTTTTTAGGAAATTACTTTCGTGGTTAATAATTAACCACGAAAGTAATTTCCTAAAAAGTTTCCTTCCTTATTAATGTTTTATTTTAGAATGTTTAGGTTTGAACTAATATTTTATTTATTTTCAACAAAATTCAACAAAAAGTACTGTGAAGATTATTTACATAATAGGACAATGAAGAAAAAATTGAGTTTTGTGAACTAAATTAAGAAAAAAAAAACGGTATAAAAAAGTCTCAACAGACGGCGTTTTATGAAAGCGGAGTGGTGGTAATGGCAGTAGAGTATTCGATATTAATTTCAACTTGATACCTTCAGGCGTTCCTGGAAAAAAAAGTTTGACAGACAGACGGACAACAAAGTGATCTTATAAGGGTTCCATTTGTACTTTTTGAGGTGCAGGACCCTAAAAATGAGGAAAACGCATCTCCGAAGATAGATTGCGCGTCGATTGAGACCTCTCCGAGTGAAATGTAAAATGACCTCCGACATAGCCGAAACCTACGTGTAATCTCCCCATTAATATGAACATTTTTCCCCAAGAAACCATGCCTAGGAAATCAGTAGTTTCCGAGATAATGAGGTTCAAAGTTGAATTGAAAATTTTATTTTTTTTGCAGATTTGTAAAATTTATCATGTAACCGTCATTTCATACTAAGAAACTTCATTAAAATTTTAATGAATTCCCCATCAAAACCGCTTAAGTTTAAAACAAGCAGTGAATAGTGCCCATCGCAGCTGATGTCGCCCGCACTCACCACCCCGCGCGGTCATTGACACGATGACGCGGCCGCGGTTCGCTATACACTGATTTTGATGATTTATGATTTTTTTAAATATCTAATTTATTTATTACTAGCCACGCCTCGGAGCTTCGCTCCCGTGGGAATTTCGGGATAAAAAGTACCCTATGAGCTATTCCCGGTATTTTTCTTCCAGTTTACCAAATTTCATCGAAATCGGTCCAGTAGATTTTGCGTGTTTGAGTAACAAACATCCTCACAAACTCACAGACTCACATCCAAACTTTCGCATTTATAATATTATTAGGAATATTAGGAATTAGGAATATTAGGAACAAGGAATATTAGGAATTAGGAATATTAGGAACTAGGAATATTAGGAATTAGGAATATTAGGAATTAGAATTTTTAGGATTTAGGATTTTTCCCAGTCAAATGTTTACTCTGAAGTGACTTTAATAAGTGTACCCTATGCATACGTAACGGCTATGTCAGACGTGATTTTACACCCTGTATACTTTTTGCGAAATTGTGTCCTGTAAACTTTACATAATAGGACAATTATGAATAAATGGACTTTACAGTGTAAAGTCCATTTATTTATAATTGTCCTATTATGTAACCATCTTACCATGTCTTTTTATGATTTTACAACAATATAAATTAAAATAGGCTTTTTAGGAAATTACTTTCGTGGTTAATAAATGTTTTACTTTAGAATGTTTAGGTTTGAACTAATATTTGAATTATTTTCAACAAAATTCAACAAAAAGTACTGTGAAGATGGTTTACATAATAGGACCATTATGAAAAAAACCGGCCAAGTGCGTGTCGGACCACGCATAAAGTAGGGTTCCGTAGTCATAAAAAACTTTTTAAGTTTATATTGTTTTTTTGGAAAAAAGTATATATTTTTATTTTATTTATAATTCAAAAGTATTCATCACAGGATACCCGAAACAATTTTAAATAAGAGTTTCCGCGCCTGTTTCTTTACGTGAGTGATTTGAAGTTTATAGGTCCAAGACTTTAGAAATTTCAGGGACACCGTGTAAACGACTTTGGCGGGCTATATCTCGCAAATGGTAAAGCTGATAAAAAGTGTTGTATGGAAACCCTACCTCATTTTCTTAGTCCTTTTCAACGATAACCCACACAAGGGGGTGCACTTAGAAAAAATAATTCACCCCCCCCCCCTTTACAAGTATGGGCCTCCCCATACATGTAAAGGGGGGGGGGGTGATTTATTTTACCCTTAAAAAGTGGTAATTTTTTTATGATACTGAAAATGTCAAATCGTCGCCTCAGTGCTTGTTTGTTCTATCTACCAAATTTATCAAAAATGAACTTTGAATGCAGTATTGTTAGAAATTAAATTTCAGTCCTGTTAGATAAAAAATATTTATAACTTTTTACTCTTAAAATAACAAAAAAATAATTCCAATTTTATTTGTCACACGACACTGTAATGAAATGTTAGTGCTTGTTTGTTCTATATCCAGCGATTGTTTTATGTCCTCACTCGTATAGGACGTTCAGAGCTTGCTTGTTCTATGTCCACTCAACCGACCAATCATAGCCCGCGACGTCATGTCCGCCATTTTGTTTGATTGTCACTGTGGCAGGAGACATCGCAACAAGTACTTTGTTGCTCCCGAAAATAATTCGAAAAAACTTGTTTTGACGAAGTTTTTGGTGTTTAATCTTATTTTATACATACATAAATTGTTTAAAAGTAAGTCACGGTCTGATTATAAACAAGAATTCAATCAGACGCTGCCTCAGAGTGTGCAGTAAGCACTTTTAAATTTTCACTTGAGTTCGTTTTGAATTTATAACAGGGTGTTGTTTTTCAGCGACTTTGTTGAACCATCTCCAAGCTAAGTCCAAGAGTGTTATCGTATAAGTACATTGCTATTCTTAGTAATGAATTCAAAGAATATAAGTAGGTATTACTAGCAACCGCCCGCGTAGAATTCGATTCTCCGACTCCGCTCAGCTCAGCTCAGCTGTTTGTAACTCAATACCTGCATTTGGTTTTTGGCAGCAACACGGTACTATTAACTAGTTAAGGTTTACACTCCTCAATTATTGAGCTATTGTGAACGGAGTAGGGAGTCTTTCGGGACCGGGACCGCGGTCCTAGACGCCAAAACTTGCTTGCTTCGTGTGCAAGTTTTTTTCATGAACTATGCGGTGAAATAAAGAAATCATAGCCCTAAAAACATAACAGTCCTCTTTTAGGCAATCGTGTTAAAAATACTAAAGTTAGTAAGTAGTAAACTAATTGAATTCAGCATAGTGTTTTTTTCTTTTTCTTTTAAACCTATAAAACATCTTATTAACTAAAATAGTTTTGCTTTTTTATTTGTTATGAATAATATCGTGAATTAAACACCACCCTGTATAATATACCTGGGAGATAGAACAATTAAGCACGCAAATATGATATAGTCACTTTGTCCTATGTCGAATGTGGTAATGTTCTATGTCCACATTCGTAATTATTTTTGTGCATTTTTGTTCTATCTCCACATAAAAACTGTAATAAAAGGTATAATAATTTCCCTTCTACAGATAAAAGTTATAACCATTAATTCATAGGTAACTCATGTATTTTTAAAGACCTTCAAAAGTAGAAGCTAAAGCTTTTTTAACTAAATACAGCAAAAAACGCTTCTCCTGTAAAATTTGACTGATGGTAGATAGAACAAACAAGCACTGAAGCGACGAAATGTCAAAAAGAGTAGTGTTGCAGCAATAATGTTGACTATCGATAGTATTATCAATAGTATTGTGACAGTCATTTCCCCTCTGGCAAAAGTACAAGAGCACACTCATACTCGTCGTTAGGTATATAAAAGGGGTATTACACCTTCCTGAATTCCGGATCCGATATTCAGTCGCTTCTGAATTCAGAGAAGTCTAATCGCATGTGAATCGCATTTAGGAAGGTAGCATCCGATTTAGCATCCGTTCTCAGGATAAGAGGCGGTGCGGCTAGTAATAATAAATCTACATAGGTATGTATTTGATGAAAATATAGTATCGTTGAGTTAGTATCCCGTACCACAATTCTCGAACTCGAAAATATAGAAGCATGGGCAAATGCGTAACACGGATACTAACTTGAGTTAGTATCCGTGTTACGCATTTGCCCATGCTTCTATATTTTCGAGAGCCCCATTTGACGGCCTCCGTCGCCCAACGGTTTGCCTTTATAAACTTGCTAAAGTTTATATAATAATAATAGGTCGGCAACCATTGAATGCGATGCGGAGCGGTGGTGGCCGAGTAGGGCGCCCGCCTGTAGCTGCAAAGTTCCCAGGTTCAAATCCTGCCGGTGCTACAAGAGTTTGTATACCAATCTGACTCAAGTACCTACGTTAGTTTCAATCGACCTCCACTTGCTCCTGGTGAAGGAAAACATCGTGATGAAACCTGCACTCTACTTGATGATTATAAACTAGTGTGTGAAATGGTCAACTAGAGAGTGAAATAGAGAAGGCAATGGCAAACCATTCGATTAAAATTGCCAAGATAGTCGTTGTGTGACTTGTGTGTAGTTCATTCCATATAATGACCACGACCCTCAGTCATGAGGAATACGACTAAAGAGAGAGAATCATTGAATTTACTTTACATAAAGTAAAATCTTTTACTATCCTTCTCGATATTTACGTACTTTTGAACTTTTAGTACTTAAACACCGAAGAGTAAAATGAGACTTATTGCTTATTATTAAAATATTAGATATAATAATATGATAATATTAGCATTAAGCCCTCCTATTGTACGTTTACTCTGTATTTTTGTACAATAAAGGTTAAATAAATAAAGAATAGGCTATTTCATCATACAGAAATGGCAACACAGCAAATCACGTCAACTAATTTAGTGATGGGATGTCACAGTAACCACCATCCATATTATCGATATATTTAACAACAGCCTCAGGAGGGTCAGTTTTTTTAGTTTTAGGTAGGTAGTCACGATATGTACTGATTGGTGGGGTGGGTTATAAGGAAGATCTTTGTGTATTATTTGCGCGGGCGAAGCCGTGGGCAAATAATAATTTTCGAAACGGCATGTCCGATTTTTATGGGATTTTCGCTGGAGAGTTAAGGAAGTTATAAATGGGTATAATTTAAACGCTCACCAGAAATATTTTTTAAACCCTAAGCCTAAGTACCAAATAAATTAAATGACTCCAAAAAAAATAAAAAAAAATGCCTTTATAAAGAGGGTCCTAAAATATACTGCATGATGATATACTGATGTCTGTTTATTTATTTTGGACCATACCAAAATAAATAAACAGACATCAGGCCCTTGATTCTACAAATAACAAACGTAGATGTCGTGCTTCAGTTGTATCTCAAAGGCCAAAGAAATTGTAATAAAACATAGAAGTATTATAGAGATCTTGTCACTTTATTTCAATTTCCTTGGATCTTGAGACACAATTGAAACACGACATTTACGTTTGTAATTAGTGGAATTGGCCCCCAGAATAATTGCATGTATTGTTCAAATATTATTTTTGCTCCCCAAAATGGATAAACGATCACCAAATAATGTCATACATAAATTTTATTATGAATACCTAAAATCATACTACAAATTCGATTGACTGTCATTCAAAAGTAATAAACTGAACCCAGATTACTTTAATGTAAGACTAATATTACAACTGCTTTCCTTTATTCCTTCACCCCGCAACCCGCACAGCCGCCACCGGAAAGCGACGATGCACAAGCCAGCTGCCGGTCGCAACCCCGCGCTCCTCTCTCAGTCGTCCCTGCCCAAGTAACACAATTGCGTCTAAAAACGGACTATTAGATATCTAATAGAATTTAATTTTATTGTCTACTTTAAGAGTAAAATATCTTCCAAGTAATGTTCAAGAACGCTTATAGACACAGTTTAGTAAAAGTGGGCACAACCTTATCCCTTCTCATAAAAATGAGTTAAGAAAACATGAATAGATAAAGTTAAGAGTTGTTAATTTACAAATCGTCTGTAGAGATTTTTCTAGTATCTCACCAAACTGTTTATTGATCACAAGTTTTATTAGTAAATAGTTTATAGATAAAGTTGAAACCTTTAGAGAAGTCTTTACTCGTCAAGTTTTAAAACCAAAGTAACTCAAGACTAACAATTTTAAGCTACATTTGATTTGTAATAGACAACGACACATAAACAGAATAGCGCAGAAATACAAGAGTTATTTAAATTATTATTGCATCAGGGCGTAACAAATTTATTACTTCTTATTTTTTTACATTACTTGTTTAAGGTAGTTAATAATGGGTAAAGAAGCAAATCTATGTGCGATTGAAATTCTATCGTCGAATATTATGTCAAACTCTCTTAAAATAAGAGCGTAAATGTAAGATTTATTAAATACTAGCTTTCGCCCGCGGCTTCGCCCGCGTGAACTTCCCACGGGAACAGTGCTTTTTCCCGGGATGAAAGGTACCTAGGTAGGTATGTAGGTAGGTAGGTATGTCCTTCTCCGTACTTCCAGCTATGTGTATGCGAAGTTTCAGAAAGATTGGTTCAGTAGATAAAGCGTGAAGAGGTAACAAACAAACAAACTCACTTTCACATTTATAATATTAGTTAGAATTATTATTAAACTAGCTTTTGCCCGCGGCTTCGCCCGCGTGAATTTCCCACGGGAACAGTGCTTTTTCCCGGGATGAAAGGTACCCTATGTCCTTCTCCGTACTTCTAACTATGTGTATGCAAAATTTCAGGAAGATTGGTTCAGTACATGAAGCGTGAAGAGGTAACAAACAAACAAACAAACAAACAAACAAACAAACAAACTCACTTTCGCTTTTATAATATTAGTTAGGATAGATATTTTATCAAATGTAAATATTATTAGGTATAAGATTTTTTTTACATTGCATTTTTAATGTGTAAAATACTCATTTTATATAAAATATAGTGATTTAAAACATATTAAATGTTTAATTAGACATAATTTAATAATAAAACCATAAAAATAAGCATTAAAATATGTAACGAATATCATTTGAAGCAAAAATAGGCAATAAAAATGGCGTCAAGATAAAATTTACTTGAAAAACGATTTCTATAGAACAAACTCTAGAGAATTTTCTGTAGTATGGCTTTAGTTAGATCTATGACAAGAATAATTTTACTTGCTACATAACTTAATGTTTTTAGTACCATTAAAATAAAACGATTATTTTCATATTATCTTTGATTTTTTATTTCCCAGTAAAATTTACAGTGAAATATATATTTGATATGTTATCATATTTTAACTAATTTTTATTTAACAATAAAGAAGTGACATGATGTTTAAGAACCGTATTATAAAATTTGCTATTTAAAAAAATATTCGATCGATAGTCAGCTTTTTTACATCAGCAAAAATTACCAAATTGAAACTCGAGAAAAAAAAATATTGGTATTATCTATTTGGTGACAATATGACATATTTGTTTAGAAATGCAATTAATGGTATTCATATATTTTTAAGGCATTGAATAAAAATATAAATTATATTCTTTTTATAATATTTTAGGAAACACCATTTGGTGATCGTTTATCCGTTTTGGTGAGCGTTTCGATTTTTATTAGTAGTAAATTTGATACATTTTTGGTAGGCGTTTAAACACAAGCCGTTCTAAATTAACACATAGGGTAGTTTTATCTTGGAAACATTTAGGGATCGTTCGTGAAAATTAAAAAACTCTAAAACATATTCACGTGGGCGAAGCCACGGGCTAAAGCTAGTGATATAGTACATTGTAAACGAGTGGGTGAAAGTAACTTTTTTAAGACCCGAGACGGGGTTTGGCGCCCGAGCGTAGCGAGGGCGCCAATAGTTCGAGGGACTTAAAAAAGTCTTTCACCCGAGGTAAACACAGTGCTATTCATTACGAATACAAGGAAAGTTAAAATAAAAGCATGAATTAGCTTAAGAAATGATGAGTGAATTATACGGAAGCATAAATAAAACTCTAAACTTGAAAAAAAATTATCGGATTACGGCTTTAGCTTCCAGCATATATTTTTTCGGCTTAGCTATTAGATTCTTTTCATTTGGTTCATTGAAAAAATGATGAAAAAATCTATATTATAAAAAATTATAAAAAAATATATTCTTTAACTTCATGTTATTTCAATTTTACATAATATGTTGAATGGCCGTATAGAAAGTTGGAATATGGTTCAATAGAATGACGTGAATTTTTTTTTTTAATAATTCGACAGCTGTCAGTTGAAAACGATTCTACCTAGGGCTGAAAAGTATTACTTTCTCCACGCTCCTCAGGCAACTTCAGACTTACTTTCAGAGTATGAGTAATGAAAAATATATTTTGTAACCCATAGTATAAAAACTATGAAACCGACCTCGTAACATTCTAGAATTAAATCGACGTTTCATCGACTATTCAACATCGATACATTCAAGACGTACTGGCTATTAAGCGCGCAGCTTTCCCCCCACCGAAAGCGCCAGACTTTTTTGTTTGGAAGTTTGCGTTCATTTCTATTCCCGATCTGAGTGACTTCCAACGGCCCCGGCGGGCCGGCCCCGGTGATGGGGCCGTTGGAAAAAAAAATTACCAACGGCCCCGGCGTGTCTTTTAAATGGGACGGTTAGCATAAAAAAATTATATATACGCTCCGGTAGTGTTTAAAGGGGGGGAAATTGTGTATTATTTTGTAGACCTTAAATATGAAATGAAATTAAAAAAAGAGTTTGTATGTAACAATCAGTTTTTATTGTTGATAAAAAATAAATATCAACTAGGTATCAACATTCATATATATAAGAAAATAAAATACATGATGTTTGTTTTATATTATGACACAGAATACATAATAGTACAAGTACTAAGATAACAAACTGTTAACTACTAAATACCTTACTGTCTCTGTTGTATTTTTAATTCGTAAACAGTATTAATAATAACTAATTAACTGATTGTTATATACAAACTCTTTTTTTAATTTCTTCCCTTTAAACACTACCGGAGCGTATGCTATATTTTTTTTATGCTATCCGTCCCATTTAAAAGACACGCCGGGGCCGTTGGTATTTTTGTTTTCCAACGGCCCCGTCACCGGGGCCGGCCCGCCGGGGCCGCTAAAAGTCACTCTCCCGATCTTATTGTTCTGAGAAAAATAGTCATGTAGGTATTACACTAGACAATAGTTTGCAATACTATTGATGATGCCCAAAATTATATATTTTCTAATCAATACTATTGATAGTATCGACACTTATATTTCAACAAACAATCGATACTATTGCACTATCGATAGCTTGTAAAAATTCAATAGTATTGTATTCAATAGTATCAATACTATCGATTTTATCGCCAATAGTATATTGTTATCATCAATAGTATTGCTTTTATTGGCTATCAATACTATTGATTGTATCTATACTATCGATAGGCCTATCGATAGTGTGACTATTTTTCAAGGTCATAATACTATTGACAATACTATCGATAGTCAACACTATTGCTACAACACTACTTTGTGGGAGTCCCGGTCCGTCTCCATCTTCCTTCATCCAGAGTTCGTTGCGTTCGTCTGTCGCAACTTCATACTGGAGAAAAAATGTATGGAACACAGTAGCGCATTAATGTCGGCTCATGTCACTCTATAGTTATCTCACTCACTTCCTGTATCTTTCTCATCAGTGTGACCGTTTTTGGTATTTTCAGTACTAATTTAGTACAATTGGGGTGTCTCAGAATGATGTTAGTATAATTTTAGTACTTAACCAAATTTTAGTATAATATTGGTAGAATTTTAACTATTTTGTCTATTTTGGTATTTGTTTTTGGTATTTTCGCGTGTTTTCACGTAAAAACCCCTCCCACCCTCCTTCCAAAAATTTCTTGCGTTGAAAATTTCGGAATTCCTCGGGTTTTTAAGAATTTTTTCCGTTCTCGTGAATATTTCCAAGAAAGTTTCCCCTTTTTCCTTGAAACACATCACTACCCGTACGCTTCCTTTTCTTTTTTTTTTAGCTCGTCCGGTAAAATTTTGAAAAGATTATTCGGATTTGTTATTGAAATGTGTGTTTTATGTAGCATATTTCTGAAAAAAATGTTAGTACAATTTTGGTATTTTTGAATTTTGCTTTTTAGTATTTTTTAGTACTGACAGCACTATGTTCTGGTATTTTGTCAAATTTTAAAACGGTCACACTGTTGAGAAATTCTCATTCTTTCTTTGTTGTCAACCGAACACGTTGTCTAAAGCTGCGATCAGACGATACGATTCATCGGGCTGATGAGCAGGGCTCGATAGATTGGGCGTTCTGATTACACTACACGATATCGCCACCCTGACTCACTTGGCAGCCGAACGTCGGGCGGTGAAGATGGCGCCTACGCTTTCGAAGTATCAGAAACTTGGAATCGCTCTCGCAGCAACAGTGGGTGTAGTAAAAAAAAAAGAAGAAAAGAAGATGTTGGATGAAGGAATATTTACTCTTAAGAAATAAATTGTGTAACATGAACATTTTGTGTGTGTTAGAGCCGGAGGATTTTAGAAATTACGTCCGAATGAATTCTGGACAATTTGATCATCTTTTAAATTTAGTGACACCATACATCAAAAAACAAGACACATTAATGAGAGAAAGTATAAGTGCTAAACAACGATTAACTCCGGGTGGGTTTTATTCCACAAATAAGTTAAGTCTTTATAAACATCCAGTACGTTGAGTATTATCTCTCTTTCGCGTTGCGTAGCCATTATCACTCTCACTTCACATGTCTTTTCACGACGAATGCCGCGCGGCCACTGAAGTCTCTAATACCCCAGTTACACGTACCGAGTAAACCGGCGAGACAGTAAGTCGCCGAGTGAAATCCTAGTACTCGGTGCGTCTGAACACTACGCCGAGTGCGCCGCCGAGCGTTTCGCCGAGCAAATGGGCGAGACAGTAGCTCGGACCCTGTTCTACTTACTAGGCCGAGTGAACGGCGAGTGACCTCCTCCCGCTTCCCCGCACTGTCTCGCGCGCTCACTCGGCGCGTATGAACACGTACTGTCTCGCCACTCGCCACTCGATCATTCTATCATAACGCCACTACCCGCGCATTTTTTAAATTAATATTAAAAATAGTTATTTCTTTTGTGATTTATTTTGTGACATCATGTCTACCAATTCCATAAAATGGGACCTTGGAAACTACTGTAAAATTTATTCAGCTTTATAAACTGTATCCGTGTTTGTGGGACTTTCAGTCTTCAGAACACAAACATAAACAAAAACGGGATGCAGCATATAATTCAATCAGCCAAGGAATGAATATTGATGGTTTTGGTATAACAGAAGTAAAAAATAAAATTAAAAATTTGCGTTCGACATACCAACAAGAAAATAAAAAAATTCAGGACTCAAAAAAATCCGGAGCGGGCATAAACAATGTGTACATATCTAGTATTAAGTGGTTAAAGGAAATGGAAGAGGTGTTTTCAAAGGATTTAATCAAAAAAGTTTATGAAAACGTAAGTACTTTTTATTTATATTTCACAAGTATTTTTAAACTCAATTATGAAATCATGCTGTTTTGCCATGAAACAGCACCTGCCCCACTAAAAAACTCTGCATATTTATCACGAAGCTCCCTTGCAGCACGTGCTGCATTGTTGGTATTGTGATCAGTGATAGATGGCAAAGCAGATATAAGTTCTCGTCTCCAAATCCCCTCAGTAATGGATCCTGAATCTATATCTTCTTCATCAACACAACCGCTCGGAAAATAATGGCCGGGACTTGTAAGACGTAACCAATTATGCAATGCACAAGCAGTGCGAATAATTTTATCAGTGGTACCGTCATAAGTTGGTATGGGATTTTGAAAAATTCTGAACCTGCTTGCCAGAATACCAAAGGCATTTTCAACGATTCTCCGTGCTCTAGAGATTCTGTAATTAAATATTTTTTGTTTTGTAGTTAGATTTGTGCCGCCGTATGGTTTTAATAAATATGTTTTAAGTGGAAACGCATCATCTCCAACCAAAAATCCTCCTCTTGGTAACAAATTATTCTCAAGATCCCTGCGCAATCCACTACTTTTAAAAATGCCCGCATCTGAGTTTCTTCCATTTGCTCCAATATTTACATAGCGAAAACAATAATCATGGTCAACTACAGCCATCAAAACTACACTCTTGGAACCCTTGTAATTGAAATATTCACTTCCACTGTTCGGAGGTGCTTGAATAGTCACGTGCTTTCCGTCTATAGCGCCGTGACAACCAGGGAAATTCCACCTAATTCTAAAGCCTTCTTCAATATCTCCCCATTCTTCATTGTTCTCTGGTACCTGAAACATTAAAATATTTTTTTATTATTTCAGAATCATAGTTCAACAAATGAAGACCCTAGTTCTCAGCAAACTAGCTCTGCCATTTCCTTGCACTCAAACAACGATCATGAAGTTTCAGCTAATACTTCCATTAATAGCCAGCAAGATACAGCTTCTTCCGTGACTGTAACTGCGACTACTACTGCAACCACTAGCAACACTGGAAATTCTGCAAGAGCTAAAAAGAGATCTAGAGAAATAATTCAAGCTGTTTCTGAATTGAAAAAATTAAATGAAGCTGTTAATTCTGACAATGAAACTTTATTTGAGGTATTTGGGAAGAGTGTCGCATTGCAGCTCAAGAATTTATCAGCCGAGCATGCTTTATTAGCTCAAAATAAGATACAAAATATTCTGACCCAGTATGGAATTAGAGAACTTAGACAAAGAGATGCATCTCATTCCTCATCCGACCGCCACCAAAGGCCTTCTTCCGTACATTCAGACACCACGAATGCTAGTTTCCACAACGATATATCTTACGTTTATCAAATGGATGATTCTATTGCGGCATCCCCACCAGAAATATATTCTATGCCAGCTCCCATGGCTTCTCCATCGCAATCAATCTTGGTCTCACCAGTTTCTGCTGCCGTTTCTTCATCTCAGATGGTCTATAATGTACCCACTCTCGTAACATCTCCGTTACCACCACCATCACCCAATCCATTACCATCACCAAACTCTGTGAGCACTAACGACATAGTAACAGCAGCTATGATCGCAGCTTTTAATTCAAAAGTTAGAAGACAACTTAATTAATTTTTTATTTGTTTTTTTTTCTAATTGATTTAAATATATGAAAAATGTTCAATCAATATGAAGTTTTATTTTCCCGCCTACGACTTCGTCCGTGCGTAATTTACTATATACTAGCCTGTGCCCGCGACTTCGTCCGCGCGTAAATTACTATTGCTTATATCTCAGGTTTTACGCGGGGTATCAAGATGAAACCTACACCATATTTTAAGTTATACTTTCAACAATACAACAGTGAAAAAGGCATCATATTTAGTCCAGTAGTTTTTGCATGATGCGCGTACCAGAAAGACAGACCGACAAATATTCTACAAAAAATGGTTTTGGCTTCTATTGGCCCCATGAAGACCTCTCATAGTTTTTTTTTCTTAAAAATCTTCTATGTACAGACACAGACCAGTATTATTATATGTATTGATAAGTTACGTGTAATTCTATGAATGCGAAAGTTTGGATGTGAGTTTGTGAATTGGTGAGGATGTTTGTTACTCAATCACGCAAAATCCACTGAACGGATTTCGATGAACTTTGGTATATGGGTAGAAAATACCGGGAATAGCACATAGGGTAATTTTTATCCCGAAATTCCCATGGGAGTAAAGGCCTGGGGCGCGGCTAGTACGTCTATATATCTATTACATATAATAGAACTTTTTGGTCTGTATATATACACATATACATAAAGTGTTTGCGTAATACGCGTACAAACATACCTACAGCCAAAAATTCTAAAAAATAATAGTGTTTTATTTAACTTTTGAGACCACTCATATTAAAATATACATTAACTAGCTGTAGCCCGCGGCTTCGCCCGCGTGAGTTTCGCTTAGATGAAAAATCTCTCTTGGAGCTTTTCATCAGATGTTCCAGATCTTCAATTTTTATACGTCAGCAGAAAATGCTCATCAGGTTGTACGATTTTTGCTAAGGCGCCATTTCCATATATGTTATAGTGTAGCTGGTCTCTTGGAGCTTTTCATCAGATGTTCCAGATCTTCAATTTTTATACGTCGGCAGAAAATGCTCATCAGGTTGAACGATTTTAGTTAAGGCACCATTTCCATATTACTTATAGTTTAGCTGTTCCGTTATGGTTCTTCATCAGGTGTTCCAGTTTTCAAAATGAATTATAGCCTATATGTTGCCCAGGCTTAAAAGCTATACAACAAAAAAAGTTTCATTCAAATCCGTCCAGTAGTTTTTGCGTGAAACGCGTACATACATACAGACAGACAGACAGACAAGAAATTCCAAAAATTTTTTTTTGCTTTCTGTTGTTCTTTTTAGGTCTCCCTCTATCCATTTTAGTCAAAAATATTAAATGTACAGACAAAATATTTTTACTGTTTTATTATATGTATAGATAATATTCTATGTACAGACATAGAACAGTTACAGTTTTATGACGAAATAAGTTTCATCCCTACCTTTAAATATTTTTCCAAATAGGTAAATATTGCATCCATGACTTCCGGCATTAGTAATGATATTGCAGCCCGAGATATTCTGTAAAAAGCCTGCAAGTAACGGTAGCTCATCCCAGTTGCCAAATAGGATAACGCAACTTGTAATTTGGTCTTTGCAGGAATAGCTTCTCTCATGACTGTATCTTCCCTTTGTATCAATGGAGTAATATTTTCTAACAATGTATTGAAGTGTTGTATGTCCATTCTTAGAAGCGCTTTGAATTCAGTAGGATCTTCTAATTGTAACTCATTTAAAACAGTGTTTGTGGCGCCAAAATCAGATCTTCTTAATATCCATGGTCTTGTCCATATCCGGCAGTATTCTTGTTCAAATAACTCAACCAATTCTTCTATCAATAATGGTATTAGTAACTTTGTACATTTTCTAACTATCTTTTTACGATCCATTGTAATGTCCGCACTGTAGCCTCGCCCGAATAGGACTGCACTGTCTCTCCTAAATGCTAGATGCGTGTAAACAGCTACTCGCTTATCTCACGCCGGGTCACTGTCTCGGCCGAGTAGCGTTCACTCGGCGATTTACTGTCTCGCCGATTTACTCGGTACGTGTAACTGGGCCTTAACCGCGATCAGACGACACGATTCATCGGGACTGAGGGAGTTAGGGCGGTCGGGCACTCTCGATCGCCCGATTTAGGGATACTAACAGCCTAACAGCGATCATACCACCCAATCTATCGGGACTTAGGGACTTAGGGCACGATAAATCGTATCGTCTGATCGCGGCTTAAGTTGTCTTACAATAGGTTATCTTTGTAGGTTATGTTTTCGTGAAAAAAATATGAATCAAATAATTGAAAAAGACGAGTGAAATCTGTGTCATAGGTATTTTGGTGAAAAACAGTCTCTATTTATGTAATTTGTAGTGAAAGAAACTAATCGTGAAACATAGAACATGCGAAATCTGAGGTTTAAAATCTGAACGAAAAAACGGTATTTTTAATATTTTTATGGCCCAATTTCCACTGGATGAGTTTCGGTGAGTAACAATTTATCATTCGTATGCAGTGTTTATGAGATGTATTCGATGATGTAATCGCATAGTTTTAGTAAAAACGAAAAATAGTGTGATGGTATGATACGTTTATAAATATCGTTATGGATGCTTTTAATTTCAGTTGCAAAGAATGGTTGAAGGTATCAGGAAAAGAGGATCTGGCATATATACCAATTGAGAAACTCCACCAATTAAAATTAGTTTGTGGAAAACATAAAAGGAAAAAGGGAAAAAGGCGTGATAATATGTATGTACAAATACAAAATCATTTATTCAAAAAAAGAACACAGCTAAAGAATTTTGCCATTCCATCCCTCAGCAGTGTGACCGTTTTTGGTATTTTCAGTACTAATTTAGTATAATTGGGGCATCTCAGAATGATGTTAGTATAATTTTAGTACTTAACCAAATTTTAGTATAATGTTGGTAGAATTTTAACTATTTTGTCTATTTTGGTATTTGTTTTTGGTATTTTCGCGTGTTTTCACGAAAAACCCCCTCCCACCCTCCTCTCGAAAACTTTTTGCGTTGAAAATTTCGGAATTTCTCGGGTTTTTAAGAAATTTTTCCGTTCTCGTGAATATTTCCAAGAAAGTTTCCCCTTTTTTCTTTAAACACATCACTATCCTTCTTTTGCTCCTTCGCACAATTGTCCTGTACGCGTCCGTTTTTTTTTTTTTTTTTTGCTCGTCCGGTTTCGGATTTGTTATTGAAATGTGTGTTTTATGTAGCATATTTCTGAAAAAAATGTTAGTACAATTTTGGTATTTTTGAATTTTGCTTTTTAGTATTTTTTAGTACTGACAGCACTATGTTCTGGTATTTTGTAAAATTTTAAAACGGTCACACTGTCCCTCAGACTAACCACTAAACCACTTTCGGAGGACAAATTAGTAGGATTTCCCTATCATATTTTAAAGATCAGCTGTCACCGATAGAAGGTCAGTAATAAACTTTACATGTAAAACTGGTTTTGCGTTTGGCCCCCATCTAACCTGATGTTAAGTGACAATACCAGCACCCTGCTGCATTACTTACTCAGACTATTTAATGGTCATCACTCTGGACTGCCACACCAGAGGTCCCGGGTTCGATCCCGATCGGGTCAAGATGGAAAATTATCTTTTTCAGATTGACCTGGGTTTTGTATGTTTATCTATATATGTATATGTAGTAAAATATAGTATTATTGTGTTAGTATCTCGTAACACAAGTCTGGAACTAACTGCTAAATAGCTGTCTGGAAGTTACTGCTCCTGTGGCTAGCTAAATAATTTCATTTTTTGATGGAGACGAACAGACCAATTTGCCCAATTGATGAGCTCAGCAAAATAACATAAATAAGTACCTCTGGGCAAACTAAGCTAATTTGGTAAATTAGGAAAATACTATGACAGTTACTGTAAATTCTATTTCTTCTTTCCAGTCCACATTCTGAAGGTGCTAAGAGTTTGTACCACACTAATACGAAGAGAATGTAAATAATTTCATCTTTTGATGGAGACGAACAGGCCAATTTGCACAATTAATGAGCTCAGCAAAATAACATAAGTAAGTACCTCTGAGAAAACTAAGTTTTAATTTCTTTCATCGACCTCCGGGTTCATTGACTCAATTTTTTTGGATTTGGTCGGATTTCAGTCGTCATATTTACACCCCTATTTTATTATGCCATGTCATAGACGACCTCATGGCCAACACATTTGGTCATGTAAATTTATTCGCGCGCCCCCTAGTTTCCGAAAAAAAATTATTTAGATTTCTTTGAGCCAAAACGGGGTGAGGGCATGGTTTCCAACAAAAGTGTCCCATACAAACGTTGCTCCAAAGACCTTATCTATCCACTGAGAACATAAAAAAGGGGGGTTATAATGACACGGTAACCTTCGAAAAAATTACAAGTCCAGACTGGACTTGAAAAATTTTTTGCTCGATTTTTTTTTGTCATATTAACACCTGTTTTTCAGTGCCTCATGTCATAGATGACCTCATGGCCACCACATTTGGTCATGTTAATTTATTTCGCGCGACCCCTAGTTTCCGAGAAAAAAAAATATTTAGATTTCGTTGAGCCAAAAGGGGGTGTGGGCATGGTTTCCAACAAAAGTGTCCCATACAAACGTTGCTCCCAAAGACCTTATTTATCCACTGAGAACATAAAAAGGGGGGTTATAATGACACGGTAACCTTCGAAAAAATTACAAGTCAAGACTGGACTTCAAAAATTTTTTGCTCGATTTTTTTTTGTCATTTTAACACCTGTTTTTCAGTGCCTCATGTCATAGATGACCTCATGGCCAACACATTTGGTCATGTAAATTTTTTCGCGCGACCCGTAGTTTCCGAGAAAAAAAAATTAGATTTCTTTGAGCCAAAATGGGGTGTGGGCATGGTTTCCAACAAAAGTGTCCCATACAAACGTTGCTCCCAAAGACCTTATTTATCCACTGAGAACATAAAAAGGGGGGTTATAATGACACGGTAACCTTCGAAAAAATTACAAGTCCAGACTGGACTTGAAAAATTTTTTGCTCGATTTTTTTTTGTCATATTAACACCTGTTTTTCAGTGCCTCATGTCATAGATGACCTCATGGCCACCACATTTGGTCATGTTAATTTATTTCGCGCGACCCCTAGTTTCCGAGAAAAAAAAAAATTTAGATTTCGTTGAGCCAAAAGGGGGTGTGGGCATGGTTTCCAACAAAAGTGTCCCATACAAACGTTGCTCCGAAAGACCTTATCTGTCCACTGAGAACATAAAAAAGGGGGGTTATAACGACACGGTAACCTTCGAAAAAATTACAAGTCCAGAGGCTGGACTTATAAAAATTTTTGCTCGATTTCTGTTGTCTGGAGTAGGGTTGCTGAGGATTCCTCTTCCGCTTCCTCAAAATGCGGAAGTTCCGCAATATTTTGAGTTCCTCATCCGTTACCGCATCCTCATAAATAAAAATTAAAAATTCCTCTTCTGCAATCGCTTCCTCAAAATTTAAGAGGAACTTTAGAGGAATTTCACTTCCGCCGGGCCAAACAGGCATATTTCTTGTGTGCGTGTGTATGTCACTGAACTCCCTTAACGGCTGGACCGATTTTGATGAAATTTTCTGTTTGTGTTCAAGGAGATTCGAAAATGGTTTAGATTCACAATTTGGTCCACTGGAAAATGTTCTTTTAAATAATTTTTGTATGTGACAGGACAACGTCTGTCGGGTCCGCTAATATTTATGTCCTAATCCTAATATTATAAATGCGAAAGTGAATATCAAATATATTCATTAATATATATATTATAATTTGTTTGTTATCTCTTCACGCTTTATCTACAGAACCAATCTGCCTGAAATTTTGCATACACATAGTACGACGTACTGAGAAGGGCATAAGGTAACAACACTTGCACACAACAGTGCTTTTTCCCTAGATGAAAGTTCCCGTGGGAAATTCACGCGGGCGAAGTCGCGGGCAAGAGCTAGTATTTCATATCATCCACTTCCTCATCCGCATCCTCTTCCTTAAAAAAAATATCCTCATCCTCATCCGCATCCTCCAAATTTGTGCTTGACACTTCCTCTTCCTCCTCCTCTTCCTCATAATCACTTCCTCAACAACCCTAGTCTGGAGGGACGTGCCCCCGTGCTCCTCTCCCCTTAAATCCGCTACTGCTTTCAATAATGTTGGAATATAAATGCATAAGTGCTGCCTCTAATTCAGCGTTTTTATAATTTGTTTTAATTTCAATTTCAGGTTTACTTGCAACATATTATCTTTATAATATCGAAGGCCTCAGCGACTACTGAACAAATGAAGCTAGTAACAAGTATGGACTGAGAATAAACGCGAAAAAGACAAATTTCATGATTATATGTAAATATAATAAGAAAGATAAGACTAAGCCACAAGTCCTGGCAAATGAAAAGTTACTATTAGTAGGTAACCCAATAGCACGCGTTGATAAATTTAAGTACCTAGAGAGTTACATAAACGTACACTGGGACAGTCAACAGGAGATTCGTGCCCGCATCGAACTGAAGTTAGAAGCAAGCTAGAAGTGCCTTTTGCAAATGGAAAAAGATATTGTGTAGCCGCAAATTCAATCTGAAAATCCGCATGAGACTTGTTTTATGCTCCAAATTGGAAGCCTTCGAGATGTGGATCTACAAGCGTATGCTCCGTACATTGTGAGTTCAAAGGGTAACAAATGCCGAGCTCCTAGGGAGAATGAATAAAAAGTTGGAAGTGTTAAAGTGTGTCAAAAAAAGGAAGCTTCAATATTTCGGACACGTCACGAGAGGGAAAAAGACCGCATTCTTCAGTTCGTAATGCAGAGGAAAATCCAGGGCAAACGTAAACCCGGAAGGAGAAAAACCTCTTGGCTGAAGAACCTAAGAGACTGGTTTCACTTGAGTACCCGGACGCTCTTTCGTGCAGCAGCTTCAAAAGTCCGATTAGCCATGATGGTCACCAATCTTCGATGAGAAACGGCACTATAAGAAGAAGAAAATCTTTATATAATGATAAATATTATGTTTCTATTGTCGCTTGATGATGTTTATGGAAGTAAATTTACGCAGATTATGTGCAGAGCACAACAAAGACATAAAAGACGTTTGATGTTTGCCTCGATTAATGGATGAAATTCGAACCAATGTTCCCAACTAATGAATTAATTTAATAATAGTTAGTTAGTGGAGAAGGAAGTTACCAGATGTGGTTTATGCATATGTGGACTAGCCGAAACCCATTGGAGAAACAACGGGAATTTCTTTAAGGAAAAGTAGAAGGCACTAGACCACGCGGAAGGTCACCCACCCGTTGGACTGACCAGATGAAGTCTGCTATTGGAGGATCAGTTAACGAGTGCAGCAGGATGACATCCAACAGACAACGGTGGCGGGGCGTCGTGAAGCGCATTACAACTGCCCTGCTCCATAACACTACATAACGATCACGACCGCTCTGACAAGAGCGTACCGGATAGGAAGGAAGGAAGGAATAATAGTTAATAGGTTTAAAGTCCGTTTTTTCATAATTATCCTATTATGTAACCAATATTACCATGTCTTTTTATGATTTTACAACAATATAAATTAAAATAGACTTCAGGAAATTACTTTTGTGGTTAATAAATGCTCTACTTTAGAATGATTAGGTTTAAAATAATATTTGACTTATTTTCAACAAAAAGTACTGTGAAGATTGTTTGCATAATAGGACAATAGGGTATTTGACAATGTTTTTTTTTTTAATTTTATTTATGCAAAGATCATATAAAAGTTTAATAACGAACTGTTTTTATTTTTTTAAATTTCGACTTAATTATCACTGGTATCAGTTCGGTAACTGGTCGGCGTATTTCGTTACTATGAATTTGAAAAAACTAGCTACCTAATTAAATCGAAAACAAATAAAATAAAAACAGTTTGTAATAAAACTTGTATATGCTCTTTCGGGTTAGTGTAAATTTGTCCCTAGAGTTAATTCGGTACCTAATTAATATTCCATACTTTCAGAGTAAATTCGGTACTTCGATAAAAATTATAAAAATTTAGTGGTAAATTTGCCACTCAAGTTTATTTCATGTAAAATGTACAGTTAGCAGTAAAATGATAATGTAGTATTAACTTGCAGATTTTTAGCAGAGCAGTATGTAAAATTATAACTATTTTATACCGTGATCATTGAAAACTTACAATGATTATTATCCTGATTTATTGACTTATGTCAATAAACTAATTGTCATACTTTTGATACATATACATTAAAATTAACCCGACTATTTTTATATAAATTATATAATATTGTCGTAAATTAATATTTAATAATAATACCTACCTATTTTATCATATTGGGTGCTTCATTTTTGTTGCTGTCTGTACGAAAAACCTTATGTGCCGAATTTACTATAAAAACAACAACGAGGGACAAATTTACAGAAAGTTTTTTAGTCCCTCATCGGTGTGCCTGCGGGGATACCGTCGACAGCTATGGTCACCATGGACTTTCCTGTTGTAAAAGCGCCGGTCGTTTAGGGCGTCATGCTGCCCTAAACAATATTATCCACCGCGCTCTTGCCACCATTAACGTGCCGGCTATTTTAGAACCTAATGGCTTGGCGCGGGATGATGGCAAGAGACCGGATGGTATGACTTTGGTGCCTTGGATGTTGGGTGTTTTGGACCTGCGTTGACACACTGGCGCCATCTCATCTCCAGGCCACCAAATCCAAGGCCGGTGCAGCAGCAACGGCAGCTTTTATTTCAAAAAGGCTGGTCGAGGTATCCCGTGACCAACGGGCTGGCAGCTTCTTTGGCCAAAGGCTAAGCATTGCCATACAACTTGGCAATGCAGCCAGCCTTTTGGGCACGTTGCCGCGGGGCTACGCTCTTGAGGGGCTTTACAACTTGTAATTACATATATGACGCGGGGGTCACTGCCCGTCTTTACACCAAACGATTCGTATACGATCGGCTAATATCGGAACGCCGCCGAACATACGATCCGCTCGCCTCGCCGCGGCCCCCCCGAGTCAGTCGGGCTGCCACCGTCTCGAGTACGCGTCGATTTTTAACATACGTTTTCCAAATTCCGTCATCTGTGGCCCTCAAGTGATTATTTCTTATATGTTGTGTAATTGTAACGCATTTGTAACATAAGTTGTGTGTCTAAATAAAGAATTGTACACAATAAAACTTATACTGGCGCCCATCTCAAGGCCGAACTCACAATTCATGTCGCGACGTGATCAGTGAACGGAAAAGTATGCCACTAAATACAAGAAACCGGCAATATGCCGCAGATGACATTGTAAGCGACGACGCAAGTGACTCCGAGCAGCAGCTCGACCAACAGGCGGAGCAGCGCACTGAAGGAGGTGCCCCCGCCCCCGCCTCGGCCTCCGCCGCTGCGGCCGCAACCGCCGCCGGCGGCGCCCTAACAGCGCCGAGCCCGATACCCGATGCGCTATTTGGCATCATGCAAGGGTTCGCCAGGATGCAGGAGGAGACGAACCGGACGTTAGTAGAAACACTGCGGTCACTCCCGTACGGCACACCGTGGCACCCACCAGCTTCGACGCCAACGCCGAATTCCAGCGCGCCCGGAGAGAGTAGCCTCGCCGTCAGCAGGGGCAACTTCGCCAAGTGCAGCGCGCGGTTCAACGGCAGCTCCCGCGACGCGGAGGTGCTGGAGGCGTTCATCGACGCGGTCCAGGTGTACAAGGAGTGTGCAGGCGTGAGCGATGAACACGCGCTCCGGGGCCTGCCCATGTTGCTGGAAGGAGATGCAGCCGTGTGGTGGCGCGGCGCGCGCTCATCCGCCCAGACGTGGACGGACGCCCTGACGCGCCTTCGCGCCATGTACGGAGTGCAAAAACCGGCCCACAAAATCCTGCGTGAAATCTTTTCACAAGAACAAAAGGACACAGACAGAGCAGAGGTATTTATGTGTAAAGTGCGTTCTTTAATAACCAAAATGCCATATGAAGTGCCTACATGTCTCCAAATTGATATTTTATACGGATTACTACACCGACGTATTAGAAAAACGTCTGCAAAGAAGTGAAATTAGTGATATAAATAGTTTTGTAGAAAAAGCGCGGGTCATAGAAGACGAGATCTGTGAGATTAAAAGTCCGTCATCGTCCGTGTCGACCACGGCACCATCCACGCTACCGGGTAGTTCACGGTCTCGGCCTGGCAACGGCGGCAGCGGCGTACGCGAGCGGGACGTCGCGACCGAGCCGTCCGATCGTAAAGTCGAATCAGCTGAGCGGAGCGTTACCACTACTACCGGTTCGAAACTCACTAGTAACTCGAATGAAAACTCGAAACGTGATAAACGCGTTCGTTGTTCATTTTGTAAGTTTTACGGACATAGTATAGCTGAATGTCGTAATAAAAATAATAAATCGGTCGCATCTAATAAATCTGACTGTACCGATACCGCGACTAACCCCATACGTTGCTACGGTTGCGGTCAACCGGGGTGGTCCGGTCTAAATGTAATAACTGTTCAGGGAAAAATGCACCCGCCAAGTCGTTCGATTTTAATGTCATGGTCGACAACAACGACACACGCGCGACGTGCGTGACGTCATTCCCATCGGTTTCAGTCACTATCGCGAACAAGGTAGGGGTAGCTATTGTAGACACCGGCGCCTCGTGTAGTCTTGCTAGTCCTATGTTGCACACTATTTTAGTATCGAACGGGATAGAATTCATCGAGACCGAGCGTACTATTGGACTCGCCGACGGGTCCCGTCAACAAAAGACCGTACTTATAGCGACAGTACCCGTACTACTGGAAAGTAGGGAGGTGCCCACCGAGTTCCTGGTGTTACCCGGTGAGAGCACGCGCACACTGTTGGGGGTACGATTTTATAAGTAAGGCTGGGGTCACACTGGACTTAGCCCAAGAGGCATGGTATTTCTCCGATAGCCCCGAACAAATATTTTCTTTTGTGCGGTCAGCGGTTCTCAACAGTGAGGAAATAATGAGAGCGGACATTTCCAACGTCTCCTTGCGGGACGACGAAGGGGTGATGTTGCCGCCAGAGCACAGAGACGCGCTCAACGCCTTTCTGCGTCGCAGAGCGTCTCAGTTTGCTACTGAGGGCTCCCCCACGGATTTTATCACCCACAGGATTAAGGTTAATGAAAGCCAGGAGCCGCTAGCCTCGCCACCTTACAGACTGTCGCCGCCGAAGAGGGAGGCACTGGAGAAGGAGCTGCAGAAGCTGATCAGCGCCGACGTGATCGAGGAGTGCGAGTCCCCGTGGGCCTCCAACGTCGTCCTGGTAGGTAAGAAAGATGGGAGCTACAGGCTTTGTGTCGATTACAGAAAACTGAATGCGGTCACAGAGCCTGACCGCTACCCGTTGCCCAGGATTGAGGACATCCTCCACGCAGCGAAGACCTCTAAGTACATGACTTCCTTGGACCTTCGATCTGGCTACTTCCAGGTCAGCGTGGATCCTGAGCATAGGGACCTCACTGCCTTCACGACGCCGCTGGGCACCTTTAGGTTTAAGCGTATGCCCATGGGCCTCCGTAATTCTGGAGCTACTTTTCAGAGGCTTATCGACAGATTCAAGTCTAACCTGCCAGGTATAACTTTGGTTGCCTATTTGGATGATCTTTTAGTGATTTCGAACGAGTCGTTCGAAATACATCTCTCCGATTTAGATGCTGTGTTCGATCGCCTCGCTATGTTCAACTTACGGGTAAATCGAGAGAAGAGCAATTTCGCGAGAGAGTCTGTCAAGTTTTTAGGCCATATTATCGTACCAGGTGGCATTCATGTAGATCCGGAGAAGACGTCAGCGATAGCTGACATGCCTCCCCCTCAAAACGTGAAACACCTCAAATGCTTCCTGCAAACCTCGAGCTGGTTCAGACGCTTTGTGCCTAGGTATGCGGACATCAGTCGGCCGTTGACGTCCTTGTTGAAGAAGGATGCCACTTGGAAGTGGGGAGTCGAACAGGGTGAGGCTTTCGAACACATCAAGACTCTCTTAGTTTCAGCGCCGATTTTACGCCAGGCCGACGAGACGAAACCGTTCGTCCTCAGGACCGATAGCAGTGGGTACGCTCTGGGAGCAGCTCTGCTGCAGGGGGAGGGCGCTGACGAGCGACCCGTGGAGTATGCTAGCCGCCTCCTCACGGCCGCAGAGAAAAACTACAACACGACGGAGCGGGAAGCCTTGGCCGTCGTTTGGGCGGTGTCCAAGTTCCGCGGTTACATCGATGGGGCTGAAGTAATAGTGAAGTCCGACCATCAACCGCTCAGGTGGCTCATGAGCTTGAAGTCGCCAAGCGGTAGGCTCGCCAGATGGGCTCTCTGTCTTCAAGACGTACCTACAACCTGAAGATAGAGTACACGCCAGGTAAGTCAAATGTAATCGCTGACTCACTATCACGCCCCATGTGTACCACAGACACCGACTGTGAGCTATGTCTCACCATGATAGATCTGCCCTCACGCAGCCCCGAAGACGTCCGGGAGAACCAATTAAAAGATCCTGAGGTACGCAAAATCGTCGAGGCTATGGAATCAGACGATCCGTTTAGGGGGAGGGCATGGGCCGATAAAGGGTACGTTCTAGCTGATGGAGTCCTGTACCGTTACGGTCCCGAAAATGAAGAAAACGATGACGCGAGCTTGGTGGTGCCGGATCACGAACGGGAAGCCATAATGGTCGAGTATCACGATGCACCAACTGCCGGTCATTTTGGAGCTGAGCGCACATTTCACCGTCTTGCAGGTAAATATTATTGGCCCGGCATGAGAGCCTACGTTACCCAACATGTGAAGAATTGTGTAACGTGTCAGCGCTATAAAGCGGACACCCGCAAACCTGCAGGATTGCTGCAGGTACCAGCCACGTCACGCCGGTTCGAGGTCCTTTCTGTGGACTTATTTGGTCCGTTGCCAGAGACATCTTCCGGGCATAAGTGGATCCTGATAGCCGAAGACACCTGTACCAGGTGGGTAGAACTGTTTGCCCTTACCTCTGCCACGAGCGAAGAGTGCGCCAAGAAGCTGGTTAATGAGATCTTCTTACGCTTTGGAGTTCCCAGAAGGCTGATCAGCGACAACGGCGTACAATTCGTGAGCGAGGTCATGCAGCAGACCTGTCACGTCATGGGGATCAAGCAGGCTTTAACGTCGTACTACCACCCTGAGTCCAACCCAGTGGAGCGTAAGAATCGCGACTTAAAGCCACAGCTTGCAATCTTAGTGGGAAAGGACCACGACACCTGGGATGTCCACCTACCCGCTATCAGGTTTGCCATGAATTCTGCCGTGACGGCAGGCACAGGCCATTCGCCTGCGTACCTAAATTTCGGGCGAGAAATTCGCGCGCCCGCCGACATCCTGACAGACATGCGTGCTATAGTCCAAAACGACAATGTCGTCGCAGCGATTACACCGTTCCTTAAGACATTGTCCGACGTGCTCATCGATGCACGAGACACTCATGAAAAGGCCCAAGTAGTGCAGAAGAGGTATGCTGACGATAATCGGCGACCAGCGCCTGATTATAAGGTAGGGGACCTCGTTCTACTTAAAACTCAGGGCTCTAACGATACCAACAAAGGGCAAACACCCAAGTTTATCCCGCGCCGCGACGGTCCGTACCGCATTAGCGAAGTAGTTGGCGCTACCACTTATAGTCTGGAGCGTCTTAGTGATGGAGTGTCGCTAGGGAAATACCATGCCTCTTTGTTGACTCCGTTTGTAGGGAAAATTCAATCTCCCGTGCAGGAAAAACGTAAGAGGGGCAGACCTCGTAAAACTAACCCGGCTGCGAGGACGTAAAGCCTGGGTTAGAGGGGGAGGATATGACGCGGGGGTCACTGCCCGTCTTTACACCAAACGATTCGTATACGATCGGCTAATATCGGAACGCCGCCGAACATACGATCCGCTCGCCTCGCCGCGGCCCCCCCGAGTCAGTCGGGCTGCCACCGTCTCGAGTACGCGTCGATTTTTAACATACGTTTTCCAAATTCCGTCATCTGTGGCCCTCAAGTGATTATTTCTTATATGTTGTGTAATTGTAACGCATTTGTAACATAAGTTGTGTGTCTAAATAAAGAATTGTACACAATAAAACTTATACATATTATTTTTTGTATTCCTTAGTTTTTGAATTTTAGTAGGTATTTTAATTTAGCTTGTATTTTAGTACCGAATTAACTCTGGGGACGAATTTACAATAACCCATTTTTTATGAAATAATGAGGATGCGAAATTTCAAGAAGATTGGTTCAGTAGATAAAGCGTAAAGTGAAGAGGTAATAAACTAATAAATAAACAAACAAACAAACTTTTACTATTTGTAATAGGTATAGTAAGGATAAGGAAAAGATACAAACAAACTTGGATATATAATTACAACCAGCCAATTTGGGTGCGATGCAATTTTTGTTAATTGACATAAGTAATTTTTTTATCGTAAGTTTTCAATGATCACGGTATAAAATAGGTAGGTAGTTATAATTTGACATATTGCTCTGCTAATAATCTGCTAGTTGTTAATACTACCTACATTGTGAGTTATCTCATCTCCAGATCACCAAGTCCAAGGCCGGTGCAGCAGCAACGGAAGCAGAGAGCCTCAAAAGGCGCAAATTTGTGGTTATTGGCAATAACTACATTTTTGAGCCTTTTGGGATGGATACTTTGGGACCATGGGGTCCATCAGCTCACCAGCTTTTTATACTTATTTTGAAAAAGCTGGTCGAGGTATATCGCGACCAAAGGGCTGGCAGCTTCTTTGGCCAAAGGCTAAATATACAGCTTGGCAATGCAGCCAGTCTTTTGGGAACGTTGCCGCGGGGTTACGCTTTACAGCTTGTTATTATTTTTTATTTTTGTATTCCTTACCTTAGTTTTAAATTTTAGTATTTTATATCAATAGAAAAAATTAAAATTACACGAGTCAAGCTCGCGCACCGAGGGTTCCGTACACGAAAAGCATCTCACATAATAGGTCTAACTAAAAGACCTACTAGTTTGAAAAACAAACTTAACTTTGCAGTTCGATCCCTAGGATTCATACCGGATCGAGCGCAAAAATAAGTTTGTAACGCTTATTTAGACTTCCAACAACATATTTATTTCTGTATAAGTACTGTTCGACCTTGCTTTTTGCCAAAAGACATTGTTCATTGCCGGCTTACTGCGGACAGTTCGTTCAATAAATAAAAGTATTATCATTCATCATAATTAAAGTCAAATAGATATTCGGAATATATGAATATCTATAATTAAAATATACCATTTTGTAAGTATGTTTTGCGATTCCGTTATTAAAATCAAAGATGTCGGGCTTCTCGTATGTTTTGGGATGCACTTATCCTAACTAATATTATAAATGCGAAAGTGAGTTTGTTGGTTTGTTTGTTTGTTACCTCTTCACGCTTAATCTGAACCAATCTTCCTCAAATTTTGCAAACACATAGCTGGAAGTACGGAGAAGGACATAGGGTACCTTTCATCCCGGGAAAAAGCACTGTTCCCGTGGGAAATTCACGCGAGCGAAGCCGCGGGCGAAAGCTAGTCTAAAATATAATATTACATTTTAAGTAGTTCATTTTTATTCTTTGATGAAAGATTGGATTAATTAGGTATTTTTTTAGCATAATATGTTAGTTTTATTTATTAAGTACACTCATATCATTTCATATTTATATTTTTGAATGAAGAATTACATACATATGTATTTATTTTATTTGTTTGTATTGATTTTGACGTTGACAAGTTGTCGTCGGTCGACATTGACACATGGATACTTGTCAACAACTGTCAACGTCAAAATCAAGGCGCGCCTAAGAATCGAGTGTTACCAGGTAAAAAAAAAGGCAATATTGAATTAGGTATTTAAGTAAAAATTAAAATAAATACATAATTTTTCATTCAAAAATATAAATATAAAATGATATGAGTGTACTTAATAAATAAAACTAACATATTATGCTAAAAAATTATCTAATTAATCCAATCTTTCATCAAAGAATATAAAATATATTACTTATGTAATATTATTTTAGATAATGGCATCCCAGAACAGACGTGAAGGCCGACATCTTTGATAACGGAAACTCAAACAATACTTACTAAATGGTATATTTCAATTATAGTTCATACTCCAATATATATTCTAAAAATATATTTGTCATTAATTATGATGAATGTTATAATATGAAATGATTGTAAATAGTACCAATAAACGTTTTTTTAAATAAACATGTTTAATTGTATGACCCACACGAGATATTTTTATACCTGTAAGACCCGTGAAGGCCGATTTTTTTTAATTTTATCGATATCGATGTTTTGTTTCTGACCTAGTAATCAAAACATCGATATCGATGAAATTACTACATCTCTATTTTTGCTGTTAGGTTGGCCAATCAATTTGCCAGTCGTTAAGGTTGGCAACGTTTCGGGTGTGCGTTACCCTGGCAGGAAAGTGTGTCCTGGAGTTAAGTGAATGGAACCAAAACGTTGTGCATAGTCTAGTGTACATGTGCCGCGAATAAAACTTTTGTGCGTCTTGTAGTTTAGGAAAAAAACGGAAATCTAGGATTCTGCTAGGGTAACGTCGTTCTAGCAGGAAAGTTCTAAACGAATGATCGGAGAGAGAAATATTCTGAGGGGGCAGAGAGCTTAGAGCTGTGCATTGACCTGGGCCGAAAAGATCATTTGTGCGTCTTCAGGTTTTCGGGATATTGCATTTCCTGCTGGAGTAACGTTTTGCAAAATCGTGGATCTCCTAGATCCATCGTATGTGCGCCTGTAAGATAAATATACATGAGTAGCTATTCATTTGTGCCCATCTGTGCCATAATTAGATTTAAAAAAATATTTATAATTTTTAAGTAATCGCGTTGTCTTTGAAATCACGAAAAAAATCATAGCGCCTAAATGAAAAGACGTGTAAGCTCGCTGAAAACTGTATTCGATTCTTCTATACACCTATAATAACCACAAAAAGTTTCTGAAGTGCACATGTATTCATTATTGAATAATATTACTAAAAGACAAAATTAGGTGACTTAACTTTGACGTCAACATACAAGAAACCGGCTCAACCCAATAAGTGTGCGTGTGAACCAAAGATTAGTGTGTTTAGTCATATATTATCGTGGAAATTTTCAGTTCAAAATGTTAAGGATATAAGTAAATAAACACAAATCCAAAAACATATGAACAACGGCAGATTATCCGGCCAAATTAGAATGACTACAAAAAAGCGACGGTTTCATACATATCGATGACCTTCTCTATTGAACGTATTATACCTAAGCTGTTGGCCGTACAGTCGCTATCAAACGTCTGTCGGCAATTCCCAACTGGGAATTCCCGACAAAATTTGAGGAAATAATTAAAAATCCTAACTATCCTATCCTAACTAATATTATTAATGCGAAAGTGAGTTTTTTGTTTATTTACTTGTTTGTTTGTTACCTCTTCATGCTTAATCTACTGAACCATTCTTCCTGATATTTCGCATACATATTGTTATAAGTACTGAGAAGAACATAAGATACCTGGGAAAAAGCACTGTTCCCGTGGGAAATTCACACGGGCGAAGCCGCGGGCAATAGCTAGTATGGATATAAAATGCACAGGACATGCACGCACATAGTGGCCATATAAAATAAAAAAAGAGGTTTTTGATTTGGAAATTATTATTTTTATTCTCTTATACATAGGTAATTTTAATATTAAATATTATGGCATCAAATCACAGATCAAACTACTACTGTGGACACTGGGAACAGTGTTTTTTCCCGGGATGAAAGGTACCTTATGTCCTTCTCCAGTACTTCTAACTATGTGTATGCGAAATTTCAGGAAGACTATTTCAGTAGATAAAGCATGAAGAGGTAACAAACAAACGGATTTGACACCGTAGTTGCCTCGGTGGTCCAGTAGTCAAAGCATAAAATATGTCTCATGATCTGGCTGGGTACTTTATATATCTACCAAGCATATTTTGCGGAATAGATTTCCAGTCTTATTGGGATATTGCATTTTTAAATCAACTGCTTAGCCGAAAACAAAAATGACTCAATGACTTTGGACTGCACTTTTAGCTGTGGGTCTCGAACAATAAAATAATATTTACTTACTGCTAAAAAAAACCAAATGCCTTCCTTTCTAACCATTGGTAACTTAAATATTTACTTACCATTGCAGATTATTCCATTCCAACTTCATAAACTTTTAACCAACATCTAAAAAGTAAACAAACGCAACTGCGCAACAGGATCTCCATAGCGTCGTCATAACATACAACATGCACGCGTGATACACGCAACGCACCAAACTGTTTACCAAGAGAAAAGATGACTCACTTCTAGTAAAAAGCAAAATACATCGCATTATTGAAAATAGAATGACGATTATATATCTATCTCTGTCCCACTTATACCATTTTGCTTACTAGTTATCTCACTTTCTTCACGCTAGCTAGACAAAGCGACTCCCTCCCTATTGTTTTTGTTATCAGTAGACAGAAAACCACCAGAAAACTAATCCAACGTCATCGGGTGCTGCGCGGAGGAAGGAAACATCGGTCGGTATGCAGAATTGTACGACTCGACATGGAAGAAGAAACAGTAGCCATAGCCATGTAGCTAGTTCATAATAGTGGTACCTAAATAAACTTTCACATTTAAAAAACACATTTTGTATTTTTATAGAAGGTACCTAATCTACCTATTTCGACAAATAAGGAACACGACCTTAACTTTTATACATATCCCTATTTAACAACAATACATATTTTTTAATTACTCCCACTATTTCCCACAAATAAAGTTACAGGTTGGCATTTGCTAATAAACGTTTAAATGCGACTGTACGAACAGCTTAGGTATAATACGTTCAATAGAGAAGGTTATCGATATGTATGAAACCGTCGCTTTTTTGTAGTCATTCTAATTTGGCCGGATAATCTGCCGTTGTTCATATGTTTTTGGATTTGTGTTTATTTACTTATATCCTTAACATTTTGAGCTGAAAATTTCCATGATAACTTATGACTGAACACACTAATCTTTGGTTCACACGCACACTTATTGGGTTGAGCCGGTTTCTTGTATGTTGACGTCAAAGTTAAGTCACCTAATTTTGTCTTTTAGTAATATTATTCAATAATAAATACATGTGCACTTCAGAAACTTTTTGTGGTTATTATAGGTGTATAGAAGAATCGAATACAGTTTTCAGCGAGCTTACACGTCTTTTCATTTAGGCGCTATGATTTTTTTTCGTGATTTCAAAGACAACGCGATTACTTAAAAATTATAAATATTTTCTTAAATCTAATTATGGCACAGATGGGCACAAATGAATAGCTACTCATGTATATTTATCTTACAGGCGCACATACGATGGATCTAGGAGATCCACGATTTTGCAAAACGTTACTCTAGCAGGAAATGCAAAATCCCGAAAACCTGAAGACGCACAAATGATCTTTTCGGCCCAGGTCAATGCACAGCTCTAAGCTCTCTGCCCCCTCAGAATATTTCTCTCTCCGATCATTCGTTTAGAACTTTCCTGCTAGAACGACGTTACCCTAGCAGAATCCTAGATTTCCGTTTTTTTCCTAAACTACAAGACGCACAAAAGTTTTATTCGCGGCACATGTACACTAGACAACGCACAACGTTTTGGATCCATTCACTTAACTCCAGGACACACTTTCCTGCCAGGGTAACGCACACACGGGCATTTTCATTATTTTGTTACCACCCCATTTTTTATCTGTCCCTTGAATTCAAATTTTTTTTTCTATATCCCTTTAATCATTTTTATGAATAATTTTAATTTATTATGATTCTACATACAATAAATTATCAAATCGAAATTTCAATAATAAGTTTAATCAAACAACATGAAAAGAAAAGAAATTAAAAAGAGTCAAGGTATGTCAAATTCGGGTGTCCCCAAGTCAGTTTGCTCAAAAAAACTTGTGATTTTACTTTTTTCTGAACAGTTACCCCGCATAATGTTTTATTCAATTTAAATATAAAAGTATATTCTTCTAAAAACTTAAAATTAAAGTATTTTTCTAGCAATAATATTTTAATAAAACTTTAAATTCTGAAATGCAAAATATCGGTCTCACCGGACATGTCCGACTTGTCACGAAATTTCTACCCAAACTTGAAAAGTAAAGAGTATGTTTTTCCTATTATTTAAATGGCAACAATATCTCCGCTGTCGGTGCTGCTTTTAAAAAGTACGTTCAGTGTTCAAAACACGGTGTACGTTGCGATGTTGTGTGACTCGAAAACGGTGTCATTTGTGGAGTCAGGTTTGTACATTTTACTGTATTTTTTACATTATGATTATCATATCGTTGTGTTGTTCTCCAAATGCGTTAGGCAACTAATGACTTTAATGTAATTACACATGCCCATTACAAATTTAAAATGATTTATCGTGAATATTTCAAAATCTTTCCTACGAAAATGTGACGTCCGTAATGTGACATATTCGACCGTCACATATACACCGACCTGGAAATGTCACAAAACTGACGCCATAAAGCTTAGTTCACAAGATGTCTCATTGCTTTTATATTTACCTTCCGACATTAATTATCAGTTTTAGTGCAAATTGTATTGCACTAAAACTGGCAATTAATTTGAAAACAACATTTATACTATAATTATTTTTTATAAATTATTTAAACTTAACTATTTAATTACACCGTTGTTTGTTTATTTTTGCTAAACTGATAGCAACGTAAGTCTGTCGGTATTTTTTTCATTACAGAATTATTAAAACAGTAAAACAACGCTATATAATCATATATTGATGAATAAATTAACATTTTGCAAAAAAAGGTTGTTTTATTCATAACTTGATTTGTCTTAGATATATAAATATGAAAAAGAAAGAACTTACAATAGTAACATATCGACATCATAAAATTATATTTATATTTTTGTTATTTCTGAACTCGCCCTAATAATTATGTGACAGTCCGTTTTGTCACTGTCCCCAAAATAACAGTGAAATATTTTATTTTTATTTAATGGATATTTATTAGGAAGTAATTTTATTTTATATAATTCTTGTAGTATTTTTTCTTAAGTTTACGTTTTTAATACTCATTTGATAAAATCATAAAGTATTATCCAATGATTCTAAAAATATCTTATAGCTTGGCATCAATTATGGCAAAACTGACAGTTAAAGGATGTTAATTTACTAAATTACTGAAAGAAAAAATAACTTTTCCTAATAAATTAGTTTATAAATGTAATTAGAACAAGATAAGGCATAGGAAATTTAGAAGATTGAAATAGTTAAATAGCTACGATTTTTTTTAAATTGTCACAATACGGACATAATTTTGCCACAGCGTCGGCTATTATTTATTTTTTAGCCAAAACTAAATAATATTTTACTGTATTTCATATTTCACATAAATCTATAATAATTGGACTATACAACTTAATTTAAACAAATACATAAAACACGTTTTTGAAAAAAAATACGAGCGGTTACTAATTAATGAAAATGCCCACACGTTTCGGTCCTTACGATTTGACACTTCCGCCGTTTGACATTTCTCTATGTTCATTTTGCTCTATGGGAGTCCCGTCTCAACGTCATGGAAGTAATAAGTACCTACTACTTCCATGCTCAACGTAGTGATTATATGCTCTTTGGTTGCGTTGAGTTCGTTCTCCACCACACCCAATATTTATTTCTACTACTATACTCCACCCGTCGTGTTGTGATTGCGCATTCTCTTCATTCTCTTTGTATGTACGTTTTTATAGTTTACTTTTATTAATCTAGTTTTGAATTACTTACTTATTTTCAAATATCTATGTAAGTACCACAGACGATTATTATTTTATTCTGTGTTGGTGAACAAAAGCTAACTAACCTTCGGTTTGCGGACGATATCGTCCTGTTCTTTTCATCGGCATCAGAACTTCAAGGACAGAATAGTACAAGTACTTCAAGATATGCTTATAGACCTGCATGCAGAAAGCCTCAAGGTCGGACTGAAGATGACTATGTCAAAGACCAAGCTAATGTCTAATAGTACCATTAGTACCAAGTACAAAATAGAAATTGAGGGCGAAAGGATGGAATATGTCAAGGCAATGACAATATTTACCTGGGCCAATTAGTATCCTTTCAGGCACGACGAGAAAAAGAAGTTGCAAGACGGTCCGAAAGTGCTTGGAGAAACTATTGGTCTATGAAAGGAAACCTTTCTTTATGACACAAAATAAAAAGCTCGTGGATATGTGCATCCTTCCGACTCTCAAATATGGTGCTCATACTAGGTCTTTTACAGAAGATCTGAAGTCCAGTCTTGGGGATTGCTAGCAAGCCATGGAACGCAGCATGGTTGGTGTCAAAATCATTGACCGAATCCGAAATACCATGCTGAGATCCATTACTAAAGTCGCTAATGTGCAAGTAACTGCTGCTGAGTTAAAATGGGATTAATGGGAAGATAAATGGAGGGAGGAGAGGGAGGCCTTTGCCCAGCAGTGGGATCTAAACATCTGATAATAAAATTTATTCTAGCCAAGCCCCGGGGCTTACCTGCGTGAATCTCAGGATAAAAAAAAGCTATGTGCTATTTCCAGAATTTTTCTACCCGTGTAGGTAGGTGCCTTTCATTGAAATCCATCCAGTAGATTTTGTGTGATTGAGTAACAAATATCCTCCCAAATTCACAAACTCACATCCAAACTTTCCCATTAATATATGATACCTATTGGTAGGTAAAGAAAGAAAAATTATTTATTCATCAAAAATAACAAAACTACTTAGGTATTCTATCTAAACACAAAAAACATACATTTGTCGAAAAGGCTAATGTTGAATGGTGGTATGCTCAGGCCGAAGCCAAAGCGCTGATTTTCAGCTGGTACCTACCATAACTAAAAGTATAGGAGATAAGGTGGTTAAAAGATTAAAGTAGTAAACTCCATTTATTCTTACCAGTCCTATCATGTGAACAATCTTACCATGTCTTTTTATGATTTTACAACAATATAAATTAAAATAGACTTTTTAGGAAATTACTTTCGTGGTTAATAAATGTTTTACTTTAGAATGTTTAGGTTTGAACTAATATTTGATTTATTTTCAACAAAATTCAACAAAAAGTACTGTGAAGATTGTTTACATGATAGGACTGGTAAGGATAAATGAAGTTTAGGTAGTAGTAGTATATCGGAGGCCAACACTCTTTGGCTCGCTGTATCATAATTAGGTAGCTATATTATCAGTAAATTCCATTTTTTCTTACTTGTCCTATTATGTAAACAAAAAACGTCACAGTACTTTTTGTTGAATTTTGTTGAAAATAAATCAAATATTAGTTCAAACCTAAACATTCTAAAGTAAATAAAACATTTATTAACCCGGAAAATAATTTCTTGAAATGTCTATTTTAATTTATATTGTTGTACAATCATAAAAAGACATGGTAAGATTGTTTACATAATAGGACAATTATGAATAAACGGACTTTACTTCCTCTGGTTCCATATCTATAACTATACTATGAAATATATTAGGTAATTATTACCTATATAATTATACTATGTAATATATTAGGTAATTATTATATAATTAGGTAATCTATTATATTTTAAACTAACGGCCCACCCGGCTTCGCTCGGGAGGTACATACATAAATTGTAGCCTTTGTCACTCAGGTATAATGTACAAAAGAATTTTTGAAATTGGTTCAATAGTTCTGAAAATTACCCCCTATAAACAAACTCACAAACTTCCTCTGTATAATATTAGTATGATGATAACATTACGACTTCTGATATGTTTTTGTCTGTTCAGTAGATAACGAATTGATAAGAGAGATGCGAGGCAAACAATGTCAGACATTTTTAAATATGTTTTGTTTTTATTGTAGAGCATAAAGCAATAATAGTATAAGCATAAAGTAACTGCATGGCTCTCATGTTCCTGTTAGTGGACCTTCGAGCAACAATAAGGAGTCTGTGTTGCTCTATGTAGTGGACAAACTATGCATTTTCTTTCTGATAATATTGATTGATATCTTTATTTGTAGCCACAGTACATACACATTCTGAATAATTTGTATTGATATTTTTCAGATAAAATGGAAGCTGGAGTAGGCGATATGGCACTTAAATTGGATCCCATTGTAGTGGATGTTGCCTTGGCAAAGGTATTTAAACTATTTTACTTTCGTTAGAGCTGCAAAAGTATTTTTCAGCTCTTCTATTGGCTCTACACAAGGTGAATTCAAAATTATTCATCCTTGGCATACTTTCTTCTGGTGAAAGTAATCATTCATATGAACAACTTTGTAATTAGTATTGTATTTATGTTATTGTGCAATAAAGTTATTACAAACAAACAAATGAACAACTTTTAGTATGAGACACTGATATCTCAAAAGACGCTCTGTGTCGTTTCTGGCTCAGAGGCTCTCCTTAGCTGTTCAGCGTGGGAATGCGGCCAGCATCATGGGGACCTTTGGGCCAGGTTCGACACAGGGTATAATAGAATTATTAGAAGTATTTTTTGTTTTGACGAAAAAAAGTCTCAAAAGTATCTCAGTATAGGATGCCTACCTACCTATTTTGTGTAAAATAAAGATTTTTCCGAAGATATAATTAAATGGCGGAATCGGACTTCCCCGAACATAAAAAATGGACACTTATGTTAAAAACTCTGCCCGCCCTCAAATCCGGGGAAACCCCGAAAGATGGATAAAGGTGGTACCTACATATATATTATGAATGTATGTTTTTGTTTTCAGAAATATTTAAAAGATCATAGACGTGATATTGAAAAAAAGGTGTTTCCTGAAGCCAATAAACAACTGAAAGAACTTCCAATACCTAAAAGATTAAAAGTATTGGCGGAAAAAATAAAGGAAAACTCAAAATTGTTCTGCCAGTTGGAATATTTGGAAAATAATGTTCCCATAGAGGTTTCTGAGATAAACATACTGTTGTATTTGAAATATCTTTCCTTAGATTGTTCCAAATATGTTTGCTCACGTTTTCTAGGTAAGTATATTTAAATAATAATTTTATTAGTACCCTCATGATTACACTCTATGGGTAAAAAGAGTTGTTATTGACTCATTAATTCAGATTCCGATGGAGTGTAAAAAGAATTCTATGCTTATTCTTATAACACATTGTGTAACAACATAAAAACATGAATTTTATGTTTACACACATTGTAGTGAATCTCATACAGTCGTAGGTTCTACACAATTTAACGTAGTAATTATTTTGTCTATGTTGTTAACACCTAACAACTGTTTATAGTTAAACATTTGCTAAACACATCCGCCCATTTTAAGATAGGTACCTACTTAGTCCTCAGTATCATTTCATTTTGGGAGGATAATGTGATAAGCACGTGATTAACTTTAGACATTGCCTTGTAGGCACATTACATAGTAAGACTGTTAAATGTTTATTACTGTTTTTAGAAGTTACAAACAGCTTCTAACAACTCTCATCATCAGTTTTGGTGTACAATTACCAGTTATTTTATTACTGTTTGGTGGTAGCTATGGTGATGTAGACTAGACACACAAAAAAATATTTAAACTTGCAACACCTCTCGTTTTTGCGTCGTGGTTAATAAAGTTGAGAAAAATTAAACCAGATAAAAACATAATTAATCCTCAAAAACTGTCGCATTTATTTACTTCACTTGATTTTGCCTGCGACGTCGTCTGCGTGAAATTTACTATTATTAACGTGAAATGTGCCCGATTTTAGTTGGCCTTCAGTACTAGATACAACTATGAAAAGTCAAATTTCGTTCAGTAGTTATTGGAGTCAAGACAAAAATAAAAAAATCTATGTTTTATGCGTAGGAGACTATAAAAACTAAATATTAAAATTGTTGATATTGCAGGGATGTACCCGATTGACTTTTGTAAAGACACCCCATTGGCCATACTTGGAGTGGGTTTTCAGGTTTTGAATATATGTCCGGAAAGAGCTGCCGTATGTCATCTTTACCGCAAACTATGTCATGAATCTGGGTACGTACAACATCTTCCTTATACTTATGATGAAGCCAGCATCTGACTATTGAATAGTGTTTCGTTTATTAGAGGGAGAAAAATATTAGATTTTATTAGAAAGACATACCGTAATAATAGCGTATCTGTCATACCGAACACAGAGTGCTAAAATACCGAATACTTGGAACCTTGGCATTATGTTTTTTTTATTGAATTACTAGATTTTGCTTGCGGCTTCGCCCGTGTAAATTTCTCACGGGAATAGTGCTTTTTCCCGGGATGAAAGGTATCCTATGTCCTTCTCAGTACTTCTATGTGTATGCGAAATATCAGGAAGATTGGTTTAGTAGATGGAGCGTGAAGAGAAACAAACAAACAAACTCTCTTTCGCTTTTATAATATTAGTTAGGATTATATTTTCCACCATTCATCAAATTACTTTGTTAACAGTCGAACACTGTGTTTCTTTACGTCTATTTGATATAATAACTTTTAATCTTTTTGATGATGATTCCTTGCTCTGTATGTACCCTACCTGTTAATATTTTTGTTTTGTTTTCAGTTTTTCCTTTTTGAGCCCATTTTCATGTAAACCTGGTAAGTGTATACTTTCCCCTTAGAGCATTTCCATTTAGGTATTTATTTATTCCATCACTTAAAATAGTAGGTAGGTACAGTAGAAGCATTTATATTATATCTAATACCTATCTATACTAATACTAATAATAAATCTGATAGCAATTTAATCAATAGGAAACGACGACGCGAGCGCAAACTGTGCAAAAAGGTCTGCCACTTTCGGAGCGGGGGAATGCTCACTAACGAAATTTATACATAGTTTATACACGCACACACAGACAATGCCGACCACTAGCACAGAATACATAATAGTACAAGTACCACTAGTTTGAAAGCTACGCACACAATCACAATCCGGTATGAGCGTGATCTTGTACCTTTGGCAGAGGGAATGCCAGATGCCTGTCAGTGGCCTCTCCCGTTGACATAGTATTACTTATTCTGTGCCGTTGGTTAAATGCTCAAGGGCTTTCCGTTTTATAGTATTTTATTCACTTTACAATATACAATACAATTTAACAGCATGGAGGCATCATGTTAACTATGGGAACGCATGGAGGCATAGACTACCAACTTGAAATAGTCTTTTATTTTAGTTAGGTAGGTACTGGGTACTGACACAAAGTAGTTAAAAGGGTACAGAGGGTAAGCTTCATACAAGCGCTTCAAATAAGTACACTACTACAAGCTTGATACCGCGAGGTGCTTACGCACACACGCGCTGTCACGTACAGAGCCAAACCGGTTTAAACTGGTTTGGCGCCACTCGCCGGGTGCGATATGTCAGGGTTCGCGCGCTCACTCGCGCTGTCGATGTCGTGTTCGCGCAGCGTTACTGTCTTGTTTCTTTTTCGGCCGTGTCGTTTTGTGTTTTAAAATAGTGAACAAACATAGAAAAACATATTTTTAAAATTAATAGGTATCTTTTCCCCGCGGATTGACATAGGTAGGTATGTAATCATAATACCTAGCATATCCTAACTAATATTGCGAAAGTGAGTTTAATTGTTGGTTACCTCTTCACGCTTTATCTACTGAACCAATCTTACTGAAATTTCTCAATCGCATATATAGGTACATATGGTACTGAGCAGGACATAGGGGTACCTTTCATTCCGAGAAAAAGCACTGTTCCCGTAGGAAATTCACGCGGGTGAAGCCGCGGGCTAAAGCTTGTTTTATATACTTAATACGAGATTTATGTCCTAGATGATTGACTTATATACATAGGTACCTATATAGGCGACTAATTACCCTATTTGTGATTGAATTATCCTAGTACATATTATAAATGCGAACACATACTATGTTGGAGTAGGTATACCTAGCTACCTATGTTCCGTTTTTTGTGCCTGAATGGCAAAAAGGATTTCAATGAAAGGTATAGATATAGATTGGACCTTTTCGTGATTTTTCAAAAACTACTAATCCAATTTGCATGGAGTTTTCGCATTTCGACTCGAAATACTCCGTAAGTACAACTTAAGTAGATTAAGTACACTTTCAATGTTAAACTGTTTTTCTTTCAATATACCAAAAATATAAATAATATGTTTTTTTTTTCAATAACCTAGTGATAGCCCTATAAGAATAGGTATGAATTTTGTCGTCTCTTAGGAAGCTTTCCATCTGTATAGTTTTAAGTAATCTGTGGTACTGGTTTGACTTGTTCATCCATTATTATGATCACCGCAGTACGAGTATATCGAGATTATCCCTCCTGAGAACTTCGTCATTTAACTTTTATAACGTTCTTTCGTCAAAATCATTAAATTGCCATGACGCCTATTTTTTACAGAAGAGAGGAGGACAAACATAGGAGTTATATCCGAGAGATCTGATTTGGATTCTGCAGTAGACGCGTTCCTCACATCATCGTCCAACGTCTCGGTAAGTTTTGCTCTTTTTACCATCGCCCTCGTACGTCGCAGAATGTCTCTTTCGCAAAATGTCCCTCAGTTACGCCACTGACATTTTTAAACTTTTTATTATACTAGGTAAAATCATGTTTTAATCATTAGTTTGTATGAATATTTAGACTCTGGATGTAGGTACTGGATGGATTGGACGCGAATCAAGATGAAACAAACACCAGATTTTAAGTTAAACCTTCAGCAAAAACTGCATCAAATTTTGTCCAGTAGTTTTCAGTGATGCGCGTATCAGACAGACAGAAAGACTGACAGAGAAAAAAATAAAATTATGTTCCGAAACTGGTACAACTGTCACGAGTCGAGAGTTATGCACTTCGAGCTTGACGCTCGTTGTGCAAAATATTTTTTTTTCTTATCTCAAGTACAGGCACGGCCCAGTTACAGTTTTATTATATGTATTGATTGATTGATGATTATGTTAGATCTTTTTCCGCTTCGTAGTGGGGAGTTTGCGCGTAAGAGTGCCCATTATCCATTCCATTATAATATTATTAGCAATGATTCAAAATAATGTGTGTGACGTTTGTCCTGATTCGTCAATAATCTTTTCAGTGCTTTTGGAGATTACATCGGATCTACGTACAAGAAAGTATATATGAGTCGTTCAATGAATTACTCGATATTAAGACTACATTGAAAGGCACAAACGGAACAGAAAATGTTGAATTAAAAGGATTGTGCACAGATTTGTTTGTGTACGAGGAGAAGTACATTTTGATCGACTACGCCGGTGATGTCCATGCTCCTCAGCTGGAAGGTAAACACGCGATATTGGTCGAGGCTTACAGGACGAATAAAGAACTTCTTTCGTTAGTCGGCCAGGCTGGCTGCGTGTCGCTGTGGGCATCAGACGTGGCTGAAGCTAACGAATTGGCTTACGGTATTCCCGCGTCCCTTGTATGGATCAACGACTATGGAAACTTCGATGGCCCTCCGGAAATATCAACAGTTTTGTATTCCCTTGCGAACTTTTCTTTTAAATGTTTGGTCCCGAGAAGTTTCTGTAGTCGTTACCACATTTGGAGTACATATAGTAAGGATAAGCGTCTCAGTATTATTCGTGACGTACTGGAAAAAGTGAAATTGAATAGTGAAGTTACGAAAGTTCAAGAAGTTTCGGCTTTGCTGGAGAAAATTGACAAAGTAAAGTTTAATTCAGTAGACGTTGTCGATAACAAAATTTGTGTTACGTTTGATTATCCTGTTGGGATCCATTACGAGTTTTATTGTAATGTTGAAACGATTATACATAGCTTAGTGATAGGGAATGGGGTTATTGGTTTTATTCATTCTAATTTGTCTAAGTTTCCTTTTTATAATGAGTTGACGCGCGTTGGGGTGCCTATTATGTCCGGACAAGATAGCTATCATAATGAGGAATCTGACAAAACACAAATAAATATTTATTTGCACCGCTATAGAACTAAAGTTGTTCTGACTAACTTTGGTACCATATTCGCCAACTAATATATAGAAATTATACGATTTGCGCCAATTTTGACTGATTTATAACCATCAAAACGATTGTTAATTTTAACTCAAAATGCGACTTGTTTCAGTAGGTTCATATAAATATATTCTAAGCGTCTCATTTTTTGTAAAATTAATTTTTCATAAAAGCATATTGACTTGGCTGGCATATATTTCCAGTACATATAATCTATACATATAATAATATACAAATATAAAACACAAATTATACTAAATACTGGAAAGATTTGGACGGTTTTCATAGTTGCTTTCCTTTGCAATAGGATATTTATATAGTTTCCGTCAGATGAGCATAACCCAGAATGTACCCAGAACCTGGTTGCTATTCTAATATTTTATAATAATAAGCTTATAGCCTGATGTACACAAGTAAACAATTAGTACGGTAAAGTCACAAAAGTACAGTATGAGTAGAGGACTAGCGTACGGTAGAGTAGCAGAGTAGCTATGGCAAGTTACTATACCAATCTTGCCAGAGCCATTTTAGAATTTTGCTATACTTATTTCGCTCGCATGTGCATTACTTTCATTTATTGTGGAAAACTCAGTGTTTTTTAAAATAGGAATGCTTTTTTCCACTACAATGCAGTAATTCGGATATTCGGTTCAATCCAGTATCAGTATTGGCAAAGAAAAAATGGTAAGAATTTGAAAGATTTTTTTATAAGTAAGCTCGAAATTCTATTATTGTTGTAGTATTGGTCATGTTGGAATATGTTTAATCTTAACTAATATTATAAGTGTGAAAGTGAGTTTGTTTGTTTATTTGTTTGTTACCTCTTCACGCTTTATCTACTTCCAACCACCAACCTTCCTGAAATTTTGAATACACATAGTTAGAAGTACGGAGTAGGACATAGGGTACCTTTTATCCCGGGAAAAAACACTGATCCCGTGGGAAATTCGCGCGGGAAAAGCTAAAAGCTAGTAATGTATAAAATACTAGCCACGCCCCGGGGCTTCGCTCCCGTGGAAATTTCGGGATAAAAAGTACCCTATGTGCTATTTCCGGTATTTTTCAACCTGTATACCAAATTTCATCGAAATCCGTCCAGTAAATTTTGCGTGATTGAGTAACAAACATCCTCACGAACTCACATCTAAACTTTCGCATTTATAATATTATTAGGATTAGGATACATCATAGTTTTCAGGAATTCTCTCCCCGCGTCGCTGTTTCCTGTCACTTATAATTTAGGGGTTTTCAAGGCAAGAGTGAATAGGCATATTTTGAGTTTGCGTGTACCACCCTAGATCTCATCTTTGCTTCCCATCAGGCAAGATAGAGGTCAAACGCACTCAGATTTTTAATTAATAAAAAAAAAAAAAAGTTAAATGCATTGCGTTTTGGAAAAAAGGCCTGAGTTTTCCACAATCTTTAAAAATGTTACATGATGCAAGATGCTCGCGCAGTTTGTGTTTAGTATTTGAAATGAACCTTGTTCCTATAGACATAAAGTTCAGAATGAATGCATGCTGTAATTGCTCATTAATTGCAACCTACTTTGAACTTTAGACCACTTGTAAGTATGGTTCATTTTCGAATATTTAACATAAACGTGTACACCAGGCTTATTAAATTATCTGAATTACAAAATTCTATTGTGTGCAGTTTTCGATCATACTTGGATATATATAGTGCAGTATATAGTGTTTAATGTATACTGGGATTTCAACATTTTGACAAGTTGCTAGAGAGCTGTTGTGGACTGAGATTTATTTTATCCATTTTTATTACCTATTTTTTCTTGTTAATCTTAGTTTGATTTGGGCTCAACTTATTTAAGTACTGCTACGAATAAATGTTCGTAAGACATACTGTTATGGTTAAGTGCCTTAATGGGACCAATATGGAACTAAGTTACAATTTATCAAGCTATAGTTATTAATAATTATTATTCTTTAGTTGTAGGTAATTAGTTGTTTACATTTAAATTAGTATGGCAAAAAAAAAACGTATTTTTTACCTGTCTGGAGGTACAGTCAAGAATCATAAGTGCAATCATACCACAGATCTTAATGCCTTGCCCTAAAGATCACATTGCCTTGTAGATTCTGACTGCACTTCTGAAGTACCGTACGTGCCTTCAGGTAAAAAAATACGTTTTTTTGTACGTTTGTTCGAGTGTACACCTCGTAATAGACGATTTTCTGACAGCTAAATTAAGAAAAAAAAATAAGTATAAAAAGTCTCAACAGATGGCGTTTTATGAAAGCCGAGTCGTCTTACGAGATACCTATTGATACTTTTAGATGTTTTTGTTCATTAGGTTTTATTTAAAATGCCAATCCCGTGCATTTTTGCTTTTCATATGGACTTGCCTTTTACTAAGCGCCATCTATGAAGTCATCTGGAACTTTTTTTTTATTTGGGTCTCGGAAAATCTCCCATTCACAGAGTAGAAAAGAGCGCCACGCTCACCTCAACAACAGTCGGCAGTATAGGTATTCACGCAGTAGCGTTGAACGCCACACGCTTTCAAGCGGACGTCAGTTTGGGAACACAAACCCTTGAATAAACTGTAAGGCCCTGATACCCTTGCTTTGTATAGAAGCACGCCACCTGTATTTGAGGCGGGCACGGCCTTTTTTTCTGTTCTGTGGTGTGATTGAAACGGATGTTACGCGCGGCGACTACGCGTCAAGGCTTCTACGCACGTCCCGATTTAAGCTCTGCATCGGAGCACACGTCAGTTAATTTCCGTTCTGAAATGTTAGATTCAGAGAGCCGAATGCATGCTGTTCATACAAAATGTTCGACTGGCCGCACACGTCCGTTTTGATTTCCGAACGGAAAATGTAATTCAGGCCACTTGAACATTTTGTATGCGAATGGTCTTCGGATCTGAAATTTCCGTATGGAAATAAACTGACGTGAGCGGCCGGCTTTAGGGCCCTAAATCGAGAGTAGTGTTGCCAGATCCAATTTTTAAAAATCCTTTGACTTTGCTCTAAAGTCCGTAGATTGCCTCTACATAAATCCGTATACCTACGGCATTTTTGTAGCGTTGTAGAGGCAAGCTACGGATTTTCAACAAAGACTTACGGATTTTTAAAAATTGGACCTGGCAACACTGCTCCCGATTTAGGGTCCTAAATCGGACCGGGGCGGTGGGTCAAAGAGGCCTTCACTGACACTCAGAAAGTTGTGCCATACTATTAATTTAAAAAAAAATAAATATGTTGTTTCTTACGTTTTTTTATTAGCCCATTGCCGGGCAAAGTTATTTTTTTATATTCTTTCAATTGTAATTAGGATTAAGAATACTTTATTACAGTGTTAATCGATCAACTGTTGAATTTTTATTTTCGATTCCTCAAGCTCGATAAGAGTTATTACGTATTTAGTTTGTGTGCCCCTGTGTCTGTCTGTCTATCGGATGTAGGTTTCATCATTATCAGCCATTTTATGTCCCCACTGCCGGGGCATTGGCGGGGACAGGCCATGGCCGCCATGACCCATCACTCGAGCTGACCGGATTGGTGGCAGGGCCGTCTGAGACTATGCTGGAACCCTTGGCACACAAGAATTTGGGGCCCTTTTGGAATGTAAAGAAATCGAACTATACAATTTTTTTTCACTATGATCTGCTTTATTATGGGTAATCAAATATAATATTATAATAAAATATGTAATTAATGATATTAGTATGCTGCTGTTTTTTTTATTATGACGATTACGATAAAATCAAAATCAAAATTTTTTATTGCAATATCTGTGTTACAACATTTGGTGGTAATCATGAACAATAGTTTCAACAGATTGCCCTTCCAGGCATGCAATAAATATTAAAATATGGCACAATTTTAACTTTTTACTTACTTTAAATAATATTCTAAAATTAAGTATATCAATATTCATGGCATCTTATTTCTAATGGTATCATAATCAAAATATTCATCAATATCGTAGAAAACATGTTCTAATAGCCAACTTTTTAGTTTACGTTTAAAAAATTGACAATTATAAATAGACTTTATGTCCATAGGTAGGTGATTAAATATTTTTATACCAGAAATAAAGGCACTTTTTTTATACGTTTCATTATTTACACTAGGCAAATATAATATAATAATTATTTCATTATTTACACTAGGCAAATATAATATATAGATAATAGTTTCTTTCGAGATTTCTGGTGAGCAAAATCTTCTATTAAATCCTCAAGCTCAATTTTCTGAAGAATATCACTTTCTATGTAATTGACAATTTACTTTAGTCAAGAGCAAACGACACGCCCGACCAATCCTTTGGGGCCTTCTGAGGATGGACCCGTGTGCCCTTATGGTAAGGACGGTACTGATTGGTGGGTTTCAATTCAGCGATTACAAATACATCCATCCAGGCCCAATGGACTAACGTGGCTTCCGAAACACGGAGGAGCTCGAGATAATACATTTTTGGTCAATCTAACCTTCGATCAACAATACACCTCCATACCGACAAATCATAGCGGAAGTTGCTGAAAGGGACAACAGGTACAAAGCTTCATCAGTCCCCTCGGAAGATACAGCCAAGGTTGCAGACGACATCTGTGTTTGGAACGCCGCACAGTGGTTCAATTTTTAAAAATACTGGACATTCGCATGAAAGTCGAAATTTGAAGTTTATATTTTTTAAGTACCTCTGTTGTAGCGCAGTAAATAGACGAGAATCAAATTACATACGGTCCAGTAATTGTGAATTTTTTGAAATGTTGTGTAGGATTATTGTGAGTATTCAAAATAAAAAGGGCACAATTGCCAAGTTTTCGCGCCCGCAGTAATCTTAAAAAAACTTAAAAAGTAAAAAACTTTCTTCAGATTTAGGCTCATATTTTCGTTTAGATGCATTTTTGCTAGGAAAGTGTTCTATAAATCTTGTAGATAATTAATATGATTTCTTGTAATTTTTCTGTGGCAAATTGAAAACAATTCAAATGCTTACGATAAACTTACGATATGAATTCTAACATAGGGAACAATTTGTCTTGTCTCTTTCATGTAAAAAGTATTAATTTATGAAAGATCAAAATGTCTATTACATTATACATATTCTATTCCCTATACATTATTCAGTGTTTATTTTACATTAAACCGATGATTAAACAAAAGATAAGCAATCTTAATTTTCAATTACACGGTGTCTAAGCCTATATACCACATGAGTAGTTAAACCTATACCATAGATTACTAAAAACTAAATAGTATAAACCGGTTTGGCGCTGTAGGTGACAGCGCGTGTGTGCGTAAGCACCTCGGGCTCTCAAGCTTGTAGTAGTGTACTTATTTGAAGCGCTTGTATGAAGCTTACTCTCTGTACCCTTTTTAACTACTCATGTGCCTATACTCTCAATAATTTTCCACATGTTATCCCGCCTTAGGGGTGGAAATTCCAAAAACCCTTTTAGTGTCAGTTTATATGCTTTAAGAACCTCTGCAAAATGTCAAGTTTCTATGATCAGCGGCATCCTAAGTTAATACAGGTAACTGTATAGAAGATAAAGAAAAAAGTATAAATTATAAATTGTTTATTTGTAAAGTTCACCAACAAATTACATGTTCACATATACCTATATAAATATAAATTGTTGATCATTCATTGAATATAAAAGCAGCAGTTTTTATCAAATATGACTATTTGTATAATAAGTAAAAATCACAAAATGATATTAAAATAATGAAGTAAAATAATCTAATCATGATATTAAGTGAGGGTATTAGTTCTCAGTGCCAGATTATAATAAGTATTGGTATGGACCTTTTTCGTTGAATTTCGTGTAAAGGTAAATATAGCCAAGGGATTCCTTGGTAAGCATTATGTGCTTATGTTGTCATTTTCGTATGTCCTCTAACCCCTCGTTTACACTAAAAACATGTTGTCAAGTGGACTGTAGAAATCAAGTTTTATTCATGTGTGGGGCTATTGTGTTGCTCGATGTTGTTTGGTAGATGGCGCCACGTGAACCTTTAGCACAGAATTAATTGCCTTTAGTATGAACGAGGGGTTAAAATTTGTTGCTTAAAAATCGGATGTCCGCCTTTTCTTTATGACGAAAATAAGTTGTGTATAATTTATATTTAGTTACATACATAGGTACATAGAATCTTAATCATGATTCGTATACTCCCTGTTGTTCCTTTTTAAGGCGAGGTTATAGAGAAAGTGGCGCCCTCACTCAAAATAAATTATTTTTGGAAAATATGAGATGTTAATTCAAATTCTGTCAGGTAAAAATCTAAATACTCCTTTAAAGTATTTATTGCAATATAATATATCATATAAGCGGCAACCGTCTTGCTCTAAAATTCATTAATGTTAAAAACGGCCACTTTTGGCATAAACGCTAACTAAGGCTTGACGGTTGCTGCTTAGACAATATATTATATTGCAATAAATGCTTTAAAAGATTATCTAGATTTTTACCTGTTAGAATTTGAAATAACATCGCCGTTTTTTCAAAAATAATTTATTTCGCGTGAGGGCGCCACTGTCGCTATAAGCTCGCCTTAAGATGCCACGTCGTCGGATAAGTTAATCCCTCTAAGGGATTTTGTGCCATTAAAGCCCCAATTAAACCATTATTAGACAATAAAAAAAATTCTAAAGTAGGTATATTTTTGATCTCTTTGCTACAGCGTTAAGGACCGAATTTGTTGTTTCATTCCTAATGTATGTGTAAATGCAATAAAGATTTACTACAAAATAATAGTTTCTATTCTATATTTTGTTATGAGCACCATAACCACCAGCATCTTAACCACCACCAAAAATTATTTTGAACATCGTATTTTTTTTTCCTAGAATAGTAGGCAAACGAGCATGCGGGTTGCCTGATGGTAAGCAATCACCGCAGTCCATAGACACCAACAACCCTAAAAAGATCACTGATGCGTTGCCGACTCTTTGAGAAAGCGATAGGCTCTTTTCTTGAAGGTCCCAATGTAAAACCTATTCGTGAACACCGCTGAGGGAAGCTTATTCCACAGCTTAGTGCAGCGCAATAAAAAGCTGCGCGAAAAACGGGCAGTGGTTGAACACCAACCATCAAGGTGGTGGGGGTGGTACTTCTCCTTAAAGCTCTTTCCTTCCACAATTCTCAAGATCTCTTGACAGAGAATTTGAACATCTATAAGTACGAAATATTTTTTTGGTCTACAAATTATAAGCTAGGGACAGGTTGTAATGTTTTTACATGCTCGGAACAGGTACATATACTTATTAAAAAATGAAATAAACAAAAATATTCGATATTCGAATAAAATATAAATCGTACTAACATACTATGTACAACTTTGTAGGCTCGGTCAGACCGCGAATTCCAGCCAGACTTGCTCTAAGGAGTGAGCGGGACGCACATATATGAATTTCACACGCAGAGCGGAATTCGCGTCAGTCTGTCCATTGGTCCCACTGTTGGGTAAAAGCATTGCTGGGGGCGATTCTACTAATAACAAACGTAGATGTCGTGTCTCGAGAGCCAAAGATTGAACTCAAGCGAAAATATCTCTATGCTTCATTACAATTTCTCTAGCTTTTGAGACTCAACTGAGGAACGATATTTTTTTTATATGTAACGTTATTATATTGTCTGACGTTTATTTATTTTTTATTTAAAATTTTATTGCACAAAAGTACAAATATTATGTACAAATGGTGGACTTAACGCCATATAGTATTCTCTACCAGCCAACTATTAGACCAAACAGAGAGTAGTAAGGTGGTGCAATAAAGTACGTTATTACTTAGTAGAATCATTGCCCTGTCTGTGGCCTAATTCTCGTATTCAAAGTCGCTGCGCTGCGAAACAGGTACGGATGAGATGGAAATAGTCGGCCATCAAAATGCTACTCCGTTTGATAGATCAGTTTTTCCTTTACAGTTGCGACCACCTGGCAGCGACTTTGCATACGAGAATTAGGCCACCGTCTGTCACACCCGTGACACTCCCTATACGTGAGAGTTTGAGGCCGGTGACCATAGAGATAAAAAACACTCCTTGAGCCGGATTTTCAACGCTATGGTTGGTATGGTTATCACGTGAAAAGTTCGCTGGTTGGGTGAGGTGGGGGTGAAACTTGCGCATGGGTACGACTGACGAACCAATCGCGCGCGCCGGGTGAGACTCGCCCGACCCCCGCTCACCGCATAGACCGATAATCAAAATCAAAATTGTTTATTGAAACTTGGCCTTCAAAGAAGGCTCTTTTTCACGTCGATATCTAATTATTTAATCATAATATATTATGTATCAAAGCTACAAACTACTAGCATTTCGGAACGACCACTGCTGAGAAGAAATGCCGAAAGAAACTCATGAAACAGTCTTGGTCGCCTAACATGCCAGAGGGGCTATTTATTAACTTAATACATACACTAAATTGTGTACAGTCAAAAATAAAAATAAAATATAAGAAAAAAATAATAATATGATAAAACATGTTATGTTTGTGATCAAGTAACCAAATGAATTGGTTAAAAACAAAAAAATAAAAATAAAATTCGAATCAGGTTCGAAGCAGGATCCCGCAACACCCGTTCACGAGTTGACGCGAGGGTCGGCCATCGCAAAGCTCAACCATAATAGAGGGAACCTTACTACCCGACCCACGACGCCGTCAACAGATATATCGCCTACTGCGCTACTTAACCTCCAGCGGTCTTTTTACGTGACGGCAACTATAATAAACAATAACTAAATTTTGGCTCAACTCTAAATTCTATAGTATTTGACAACAGTGCCCACCGGTCATGATTGACGTGAGTGACAGACCGCGTCAAAGCAGCTCTGAGGAAAAACATTATAATATACATCGAGATATTATGAACTCATAATATACAATAAACATCTAGTAGAGGTTGGCACCCCGTCCCGCACCCCTGAACGCCCGCGCGCACATCCAGTCACCAACACATAGTAGTAAGAGATTTTACAGCACACAAACTTCTTAAGTGTCGCTTCTTCGCGTAGTGTATTCTTTCTTTGCCACTGTGGTGTCTACAATTTGGCTTTTCTGAGATCCTTTGCCAAGAAGTCAGCGATGGTGTCTGCTATCCCCCCCGGCGCGAGGTGCGCATCGTGCCCCCCCTCCAGCGAGTGAACCGTGGCGCCGGCGCGCTGCAGCGTTTCCAACAACTGCAGCGCGGCTTCGCGACCCTCCATCACACCCTGGAGATTTGCAGATCACTTTAACTTTTTTAATTGTCCTATTATGTAAACAATCTTCACAGTACTTTTTTTGGAATATTGTTGAAAATAAATCAAATATTAGTTCAAAAACATTCTAAAGTAAAACATTTATTAACCACGAAAGTAACATCGTAAAATGTTTATTTTAATTTATATTGTTGTAAAATCATAAATAGACATGGTAAGATTGTTAACATAATAGGACAATTATGAAAAAATTGACTTTAGGCCCATTTAGACGGTGCCTGTTGCATACAATGGGCGATTTGCTGACAGGTCAAATTAAGAAAAAACGATGTTATATAAAATCTCAATAGATGGCGTTTTATGAAAGCCGAGTCGTAATAATGGCTGTACCTATACTATTGTGCGCTTTTTCTTGTCAACCAGAGGCAGAAAAAAAAATCAACAGTTTGTCAGTTGCACAAATCACAATAGTGATACTTTTTAGATGTATTTTTTTATTAGGTTTTATTTTAAAATAAATGCCAATTCCGTGCATATTTGCTTTTTGTATGGACTCGCCTTTTACTAAGCGCCATCTAGAACCATTTGTTTTTTAATTTGGGTCTCGGAAAATCGCTTATTAAATTGAAGGTCTAAACAAAAGCTGCTGCTTGCAATTATTTATTAGTATATTGTTACAAGAAACTTACACCGTCTAAATGGGACAGACAGAAAATAAAAAATCTAAAAAAAACATTCTGGCTTCAATTGGCCTTAAAAAAATCCTCATGTTTTTTCCTAAACATCTTAAGTACAGACATACCAATTACAGTTTTATTATATGTATGTGTTGATGAATTGTTTTGTAAATCTCAAAAATACAAAGCCTACAAAACTAGCATTTCGGAACGATCACTGCTGAGAAGAAATGCCGAAAGAAGCTCAGAATGAAAGTTGAAATTAGCCTTTTTTATACGGACAAATCACACAGATTGTGAGTTAACCCCAAAGTCAGTTCGAGATTTGTGTTATGGAATACTAAAGGGCCATTTAGACTGTGCAAGTTTCTTAATCATACAAGAGCAATAATTGCAGTGCAAGAATTGACTTTCAATAAATTGCAAGCAACTGTTTACATAGTGATATAAATAAAAAACTTGAATGTAATTATTGAATGCAAATCTTGACATACAATAAATAATAGCCAATGTGTTTTGTTTACACCTTTAAATTGTTAAGGCAATCATTGCTTGCCATTTTTGAAACACAAGACTTGAATGTGCATGTGCAATTTTTGGCGGGTTGCTTCAAGAATTGCACGTATTTGCGTTGTCAAATTTTTCATGCAAGAGTTGAATGAAATTTTATTGCATGTATTGTTTACACCAAGAAAAGTTTTGAATCAAAACTTGCATACCCGATCAAGGATGTTACGTGTTGTTTATTAGACCATGCAAGTGAATTATTGCTTCAAATTCATTGTATGCAACAGGCAAGAAACTTGCACCGTCTAAATGTCCCTTAACTCAAGGTAATGGTTACCATATGGCCATAAAGCTACAAACTACTAGCATTTCGGAACGACCATGTAATACCATGTTTTTGAGCAAATAAAGATATGAATATGAATGAATGAATGACCACTGCTGAGAAGAAATGCCGAAAGATACTTAGTTTAAATCAGCCTTAGGAACTTTGGTAATGGTAACAACTTACCTTATGGCCATGGGACATGTGGAAGACGACGAGGGGCGGAGCAGAGCAGAACAGGTCTGCGTAGTACTCGTTGGGGAAGTTCTGGGGCACGCACTCGGCCGTGCGACGGTCCCACGACAGCCTGCAACCACCGCCATAGGGAACTTCAAATAGGTACTTATTTTTTGGATTTTTGAGCATCTCAGATGCAATTAGTACTAAATTACTTTCATATAGAAATTAGATATGGTGAAAAAATTCCATGCGAGCAGGACTTGAACCCGCGACCATCATCTGAGATGCTCAAAAACCCAAAAAAAATTTGTTTTTTTCTTCTGTGCTTTTTATCTGCGATCAGCGAAGTACAGCGCTTTGAGCAGATGTATTGTAGGGCAGTCAATTTGTCGGGTGTGTTCTCCAGTGAGGACCTCTACCCATTTATCTATTTCTTTCCTTTCTTTTTAAGGATATATTATGTCCTTCCTCTTTAGCCTCTTTCTGTAGGCAGGTGTTATTAGCTTGGCAGCCAGTTCATTAGGGTGGACCTCAAGTCTTCCCCGATATTTTTTTGCAGCCACAAGGATCTCCTCCTAAAATATATCACCACTTCATTTCATAGCTTTTTATTAGACTAATCTCCAAGACAACGTCTATGGTATATCTATGCTATGTTCACAGAGTATATCAAAATGAGGTTGTAAAATGAGGTTGTAACATTCCTCCCCATTTAACTTAAAGCATTTCTTCGATTAATCGACGAGGTACTTGCTTCTGCCTGAGGCTACGACGGAGTTGCGGTTGAGGAGTTATGGTTTCAGATGAAGGAGTTTGATAAGGAGATTCGGGTTGTGAAACTGGAGATGACGATGAAGCTACAGGTGAAACAGATGAACCCGGTGGCGAATTGATTGTAGGTGGAACAACTACTGGTGAAACTGGATGAGAAGAAGTTGCATTAGAAGTAGATGGTATGGCTGAAAAGGATGAAGAAGTTGGATTAGAAGTTGATGGTATGGCTGAAAAGGATGGAGTGACTGTAGCAGATTCTTCAGTAGAACAAAGGCGAGGTCTTATGTGATCAGCGTGTCTTCTTTTCTCTACCCCATTTGCAGTGGTGACGATATAGGAGTATTTATGTTTCCGACTCGCAATCGTTGCAGGTTGCCATTTTTTTCTATTTTCGTTTTAATGTAAACTTCGTCACCTGGTTTATAATTCGAGGTCGAAGTCATTATTTCAGCTTTTACTTGCTGGTACCGTAATTCTCTCCTCTTGTTCGGTCGTATATTTGATAAAATGCAATTCAACTGTCTCCGGAACATCACCTGGGCTGGAGATTTGCCTGTGGTGGAATGCGGTGTGTTCCGATAACTGAATAAAAACTCCAATAGACGAGTTTTCAGTGGGGTACCGTCATTTGTTGCCATTCTAGTCTTAAAAGTCCTTACAAAACGTTCGGCTAACCCATTCGTGCGAGGATGGTAAGGTGATGAGGTAATATGTAGTATACCTTGTTTCTGACAGTATTTTTTAAAATCTTCAGATGTTAATTGTGGACCATTATCTGACACTATAATTTGGGGAAATCCGAAGGTGCTAAAAATATCATCCAATGTATAATAAAGCACTTTGGCAGTCATATTCTTAATGGGTCTTAATTCACACCATTTTGACAAAGCGTCGCATAAAACTAACCAATAGGCGCCTTCAAAAGGACCTGCAAAATCTATGTGAACTCTCTCTCAGACTTGTTCCGGAATTGACCAAGAGAAAACTGGAAGCTCTGTATTCGACGGTCTATTCTCCTGACACCTTTTGCACATTTTGAAAAAGTTCTCTATGTCTTCATCTAGAGAAGGCCACCAAATATAAAAACGTGACAAAGCCTTCATCGCAGACATGCCAGGATGTCCTTTGTGAAGATATTGTAAAACAATCTTCCTTAGTGTTACTGGAATTACTATTCTGCCTTGCCACATTACTATTTTATTTTCTATAGATAATTCCAAACGTTTTCGATAAAAATGTTTCATTTCCTGATTGTATTCCATCTCTCTCCATCCCGTTTTAAGACACTGAGCAACATATACTAAATTTGGGTCTTTGGATGTTTCCCGCACCAAATTTTTTTCTGTCAAATTTAAATCTTCCAGTCTATCTCCCAGAATATTTGACGTAATTCTGTGAATAAGACTCTCGACTGGAGATGGTTCAGTTTCAGGATTCGGTAATCTGGACAAAAAGTCAGCTACAATGTTGTTCTCTACCTTCTGGTAACAAATATCATATTGATAGCTACCAATCAATAGAGCCCATCTTACAAGTCTATTATTTACTACTTTCGGTAAATTACGTCGCGGACCCAAAATGTGAATTAATGGTTTATGATCTGTTACCAATGTAAATTTTGTTCCTCTCAAGTACTGATAAAATTTTTTGATTCCAAATAATATTGCAAGTGCTTCACGGTCGATTACAGAATACTTACGTTCAGCTGGTCTTAGTTTTCTAGAAGCAAAAGCTATAGGTTGCTCTAAATCTTTAATTTTGTGGTATAAAACTACACCAACTCCTTTTTCCGATGCGTCACAAGCTAAATACAAGGGACGACTCTCATCGTAAGCTAATAAAGGTTTGGAAGCAACAATTTCCTTTTTAGCGCTTTCAAATATTTCATTTTCATGGTCAGTCCAACGCCACTTTTGTTTCCCACTTGTTAATTCATATAGATCTACACAAATTCCATGTAAATTTGGAATGAAACGTTCATAGTAATTGATGAGACCAAGAAAAGAACGTACTTCTTTTGCGTTTGTAGGTTGAGCAGCATTGGTAATTGCATCTATCTTCCCTTTTGTTGGACGAATGCCATTTTTGTCTATTACATGACCAAGATATTCTATTTCTTCTTTTAAAAATGAACATTTTTTTAAATTTACCTTCATTCCGGCTTGCTTAATTCGATTTAATACTGTACAAAGTGTATATAGGTGTTCATCTAAATTTTTCCCTGTTAGAGCAATATCATCAAAATATACCGCTACATTGGGGATGTCACCAAGTAGTTGATCAAGATAATTTTGAAAAATTGAAGGTGCTGTAGATATTCCAAAAGGCATTCTGTTGTATTGGTAGTAACCCTTATGGGTAGAAATAGTTAAATATTTTTTTGATTCTGGAGCAATCTCAAATTGTAAGTAAGCATCTTTGAGATCAATCTTTGAATAAAGAATGCCGTTAGCTAATTTTTGCCGCAAGTGATCAAAGATTGGAACCGGATGTAAATGTTTTGTTAGAACAGGATTGATTGTCGTATTGTAGTCTCCACAAATTCGAATATCGCCGGAAGCTTTTAAAACATTGACAGTCGGCGTGGCCCACTCCAATAGTGTCGTGTTGGGATCTACTTTGTGTATAATTCCTGTATCTACAAGACGATCCAATTCTTTTTCCACATTTCTTTTGATACTAAATTTGATTGGGCGTGCAGGTAAATGTACTGGCTCTGCTCCTGATTTGATATGTATGTTAACTTGATAGTCATTGACTTTACCCAATTTATTGTCAAATATTTCGTAGTTTGTAGTCCAAAAAGTAAAGGTTTGGCATTTTTCATTACGACAGCAGCCCCCGTAGCATGGCTAGCGCGACAACGATTTTAACCTACGTTTTTGTCGCACTGCCCGCGTTATTAATCGCTGCGAGCATGGGTTTAGTCCATAGGTTTAAATTGTACAAACGATCTGTCATTTTATCGTAGGCCGCGATTTTTGTCTCAAGTGCGAGCATGGCTACAAAATGGCTGCCGTCTTTTGAAGATAAATTGTCGACTTTTGACAGCTCTATAGCTTAAATATATCGGTGATTTCCAAGACCCAGATAAAAGGTAAGACGAACAAATACTTCGATTTTATTTAATAAAATAGTAAAGTAAGAGTCTTAACGATAAGCACTTCGGCTTAAACAGACCCAAGAACTAATGGTAGGTATATACCTACAACATTATCTTATAAGGCTTTTCATATAATTTCGAAGCTAACCTCTTAGGAAGAAGAATGGTTTTGTAAACTGAATGTTTTAGCCAGTTCCTATTTAGTTACGACACGTCGATTCTTCTGAAATAATTGGTGAGTTAATTTTATATTTCAATATTTATTAGAACATTTTAAAAACTTTGCGACTATCTTTGGCAATCTACGCTGTGTATTTATAAAATATTTTTCTTAATTGTTTCAGATAATGTCCAACGCTGAGGAAACTCGTGTTTCTAACCTTCCAGCTCGCACTATCAGCAATGAATATTATTATGCACAAGATCTTTTACAAGATTTTGAAGACGAGCGCCTAAAAGATCTGCCTCCAAATAAACTAATGAATGCTGATGAACAGCAACTGAAGACAAAGAAATCTCAGAAAAAAAGGAAATTTCAGGATCTACAAGGCCCATCTTCATCTTCATCATATATAATTCGCCAAGGAAGTGCTGTGAAGCGAGGACGTCATCTTATCAAAATTTACATATGTGAACTGAACGAGCAGGAAGAAAGTGAAAAATGTGAAAAAAGTGAAAATAATGACATTAGCATAAATGTAAGTGCGCAATATGTGGTCGACGACATTTATGATGATGTGATGGAGGCTGCAAATAAAGTTATTAAAAGAATAGGAGAAAGGCTGTACGAAGTGTATATATAATAATACGTATACGTGAGTAGGGTATAATTGGGGATTCTGGATCATCATGCAGACCTCGCTTCGCTCGGTCTACATGATGATCCAGAATCCCCAATTATATTTGTTTAACCCCACTAATTATAAATTATTTTTATGATGAATTTGACTTTCATCTTATATCTAATTTTAGGAAATGTCTGTATAAAAGATGTCTGTATTAAATTCGATCAAGTCTTGTGTAACATAACATATTAACTCGATAACTGTAATCAGTTATCGAGAATTAAAAAAAAAAAAGATGACTTAACAAAAAAATATTCAAGAGCAGCAAAACGGGCGCGCGCTTTTCGAGCCTTCCTTGAGGTCGATTTTGGCTTTCGGTTTCGAAGGAGAGGCTCTCAAGCGCGCTTCCCGTTGTTTGTGTTATTTCATTTCTATTCGGGAAGAGGGAAGAAGTCACACAGGCAGGATCTGATTGGGGGCAGTTCCGACCGTTAGCAACATTCCCTCGCTCTGTTCGCTTTGCAATGTAACTGTGCCCCAATTGTGCCGTAACACCACAGATAACAAAGCATCGCTACTAGGAGTCCCAACATTATCGCCTAAAATTTTATATATATATCGTCTCAAGCAAAAAACTTTAACATCGCGATGCAGAAAAGCTACTTTATGAGCACAATTACAATCTTGATAGATAGTATGAAATATTATAAACATAAGTCATGTATTCCCTTGCACTAAATGCATGAGATAAAATTGCACATGTGACGTGACTGTGACGCGACGTCGTCGCTCAGATCGTTCTGTTCAGACGTCGCTCGTTCACGTCATAGCACGTCACGATCGCCCGTCATCTAGCGACAAATAAGGAGCTGTATGCTACTCAATTAAAACTCTGTATTAGTACCTATCTAATTCTTTAAAAACTAAAAATCCGTCCTGTATAAAAAGAAAGTTAACGTTAAAAGATATTAAATAATAAAGAATATTACAAACATAAACACAAGATACGAGCGAAAAACATAACCCTTTTCTCACAGTCGGGTAAAAATAAATGCGCGCATCAATATGCTATGTACACAACAAAAGATTATAACTTTAGTTTTAGGAAATTTTATGATTTCTAGTTAGCCCAAATTAAATAACTTGATCGAATCGTCATACTGGCAGAAACCAATGTTAAAATAAGTATTTTAAGACCTCTCTTAGTTGAATCGTTTTCCATCAATTAGATTTACTCATAAGTACATACGTTGACCATATTAAAATTGAATCTCGAATTGCAGCGACAATGCGGCGCCGGGATAGTTAAATTAGGTATCGTTCATCTATGAGTCTCTAAAGTTCACACAGTTTAAACGATAGTATATCATATGTGTAATAAAAATAAGATTCATTATTGTAAAAGTTCATTGTATTATTTATTATTGTAAAATATTAAACTAGGAAAGAGACTTGCTTGTGGACAAGGTCTTATAATTTAGTTTTATAAATATTTGTCGACAAAGAATATTTTCGCCATACTCTTTTTTGGTGGGTGCATCGTGCGGCTGCATCTCTGTTCAGTTTTGTGTCCGTAATACCAGCAAGCAAAGAAGCTAGTAAGTATGTATGTATCTATTAGATTTATTTTATTTATTTTTTTAATTTGTAACTACAATGAATAAATAATAGATACAGGCTGCGGATTACAAGTCATATCTCCAGCCCGCTGATTACGCTGTAAATTTATGCATAAATTATGATTTCAGGTATTCCAATCCTTTTGACTCGGACGGTGAAGGGCAATCTACCGCGCCAAAGAAGAGGACTAACAAGTCGAAAGCCTCCAAGCCGAAAGCCAGCCGAACTCCGAAGGCGAAGAAACAACCAGAGTTTGCTGAGTCGGACTCTGAGTCGGAGCGAGGGCCTGCAACCTCTGGCAGCACCAGGCCGCTACTTTCCGAAGAGTTTCCTGACGGTTTCAGCAGGAAACGCAAACGAGTCATACATGAGTCGTCCGAGGTGAGTCTTGATTATTTTTATTCATCTATTTGTCTGTATATTTGCACGCGTATCACGCAAAAACTAGTAGATGAAAAGTGATACGGTTTTGCTGTGTATTGTTAAATTTTTAACTTAAAATCTAGCGCAGGTTTTCGCATTATGATACGTCGCTTAGAACCAACAATAAATTTCGCGCGGATGAAGTTGCGGGCATAAGCTAGAATGAAACCTACTGGACGGATTTCGATGAAATTTTGTACACGGGTAGAAAAATACTGAGAATAGCATATAGGGTGCTTTTTATGCCAAAATTACCCCAGGAGCGAAGCCCCAGGGTGCAGCTAGAATTATTTAAACTCGATTTTGATAAGTATTAGTTAACTGATTATAGGTATTGGGATTTTTATTCAATCCCAACTTGATAAAGATGAGATTTATTATATATATATAGGTATGTGCATTGTTTTATTTAAGTGTATTACTGGTTTCAGGATGAAGACTATGAAACTATACGTGCTCCGACCTTGAAAAGTTACCTGCAGCGACGCATGGCTTCGGGGTACTCATACCAAAGCGACCCCACAAAGCGCGGCGGATATTATATAGAAGTCCGCATCTCAAACTGCCACGAGCTGGAGTCCGTCGCCGCTGAAAGCCGTTGGAAGCATTCACTAATAAGCTTCAAAACGGCGGTGCCTGACAATTCAGCAACTTGGAAGGCGGCTACCCAGTTGGTGGCAATGGTGAAAGAAGATTTCCGTAATACGCGACCAATATTGTATCCCGCCAAATGAGCACGTGCATCTGACCGTTTTTTGCATACCTATTCGTCATAAACTTTGAGCTAAATATAAATATTAATGTGCTTATTTAACCGTATACTCATATAATTTTTGTAAATACAATAATTCATAATAAATTTTTTTCTCGGAATAGAATATTGTAGGTATAAATAACATTTTATATTTGCTAAAATTATTAAATAATAAGAAAACGTAAATAAAACTTAACCATTTAATCTAATTAATCTAATTTAAAACAGAATATTCTTAATTACCTGTAAAGTTAAAATTTTAATCGTGCAAAATGTACTTCTGCAAACCCTGTAACATGCATGTGAAACAACATTCCTCGCATAAGAGATCTAATATTCACAAGTCTAATTGTTTACTCCAAACTGAATTCGACAATGTTCGCGTAATAGCTTGCGCTTTTAAAAACAAAATTGTTACTTACCAAATCAGTCCCCATAGTTTTACTATATCCCCTGAAATATTTTTAGATGATATTTCACACACATCTCAGCATCTGATAAAAAAATGTTAACACGACATACATCTGTTAAAGTCAATTTCGAGCTATATGTTTTATATACTTTACCGAAAAATAATGAATCGTCTCTTAAATCATTTAACACTAAATATGAAGTTATTCATCAAAATACAGATTTAGTAAATTTTTATAACATGTTTTCTGAGAAAATAATAAATAAATGTTCCGAGTTCGAGCTCTGTGAATCAGGCTGGACTATTGAGTCAATAAGTCATATAGAGTTAAACATTTTAAAATATAATCCTTTGAAAGCCGGGACGTACATACCATTGCCGCAAACAATTCAAAGAACAAAATCTTGCCTGAATATAAAAAATACTGATGAACATTGTTTCGTATGGAGCATTGTTGCACATTTATACCCAACTAAAAATAACCCTACTAGAATAGCGTCATATCCTCATTATTCAAAAGTATTAAATACAACTAATATGTCGTTTCCTCCAACTTTAGAGGATATTCAATTATTTGAAAAAATAAATACACATGTGAGCGTAAATATTTACGGTTTAGATAAAAAAAATCAAGTAACTGGACCATTGTATAAAACTATAAAAAGAAAAATAATGCATGCTAACTTATTGTGTGTCGAAAAAAATAATAAATATCATTATTGTTTAATAAAAAAAATTGACAAACTTGTGCGCAAACAATTGACCAAACATAAGTCACGCATATACTTATGTGAAGAATGTTTCATATACTATGATTCACCTGAAAAACTAGCTAATCATGATTGTGCAAGAGTACAAACTGTACTACCTGAAGAAAATATTCAAATAAGTTTTTCTAATTATCGTAATTCTCAAAAAATTCCAATTGTAATATACGGTGATTTTGAGAGTTTATTACGAGAATATTCAGATAATAATAAGACTGCATGTGTTGAAAATGTTCAAATTCATGAGGCTAGTTCTTTTGCATACTATATTTTTAGTCATTCTAGACCTGAGCTAAACAAATTCGTTTCATACAGAGGACGAGAATGTTCAAAAAAATTTATTAAATCAATTAGCAAAGATGTCAAAACGCTCTACGGATTACTTTTAGAATCAAAGCCTTTGATAATTACTAAAAAAGAACGTGAATCTTTTGAAAATGAAAAAAAATGTCATTTATGCAAGAAAGAGTTTAATGAAACTGATGTTGTAGTGGTAGATCATGATCACTTTACTGGAAAATATAGAGGTCCCGCGCATAATCAGTGTAATTTAAAGTCAAAGTCAAAGTCAAATCATTTATTTTGTGGACATAGGTTTACATAGAGAGGTGTTACATACTTAAAATGAGTTCCTCTAGGTCCCGCCATAAGGCATACAAAATTTAAAAAAATCATTAATTTACAACGTCATAGATACAAATTACAATATTATTGAGAAATTAATTGAAATTATCATTTAGGTATTCACTAACAGAATAATATGCTTTTTCAATCAGTAACTTAGATAGTTCCTTCTTAAAGGTTTTTGGGTTGTTAATGTTTCTTAAAAATGCAAGAAAATGTCCGTATATACCGATCATATTTCATAACCTTTCAGGCTATGACTGTCATTTATTCATAAAAGAACTTTCTACTTCTTGCGGGCGAATAAATCTTATACCTAAAAATAAAGGAAAATATATTTCATTTACTAAATTTATTCCGATCGATCAAAATACTTCGGCTCAATTAAAATTTATTGATTCTTTTAATTTTTTGAGTTCAAGTTTAGATAATTTGGTTAAATCAATGCAATCAGATGATTTTAAAAATTTGCGACAGCATTTTTCGATGATCATTTATTTAATTTAGTAAGAAAGAAAGGTATCTACTGTTATGATTATATTGACTCGGAGGATCGTTATAAAGAAAACAAGTTACCAGACCAATCAAAATTTTACAGTAATCTTACATCCCAAACAGTTTCTGATGAAGATTACAAGCATGCTTTACAAGTTTGGAAAGATTTTAATATATCCAACTTGGGAGAATATACAGACTTATATCTCAAATGTGATGTTCTACTATTGTGTGACGTTTTTGAAAAATTTCGCGATATGAGTTTGAAGTATTACAACCTTGACCCATGTTATTATGTGTCATCACCTTCTTTGAGTTGGGATGCGATGTTACTGTACACTAATATTGAATTAGATTTAATTACTACAGTAACAGTACAGTTAAGATAAACGAAAGTATGTCATTCATTTTATGCATTTAAAGCAATGTTTAAAAAATGGACTCATTTTATTAAACATTCACAGGATTTTGTCATTTGATCAATATGCATTTTTAGCACCATATATATTATTAAATACTACACTTAGACAAAAAGCTGGGTCAGATTTTGAGAAAGACTTTTTTAAAAAACAGAACAATTCAATTTTCGGAAAGACTATAGAAAATAAAAGAAAACAAGTCGACGTAAAATTAGTTAACACATGGAATGATAGATCAAATAAGACAAATAAAGTTTGTGGTGCAGAAAAATATACAAGTGCTCCTAACTTTAAAAATTTTTCCATTATTTCTGAGTCGTTAATAGCTATTCAGTTAGAACTAACAAAAGTTTTGCTGGATCGACCAATTTACATAGGATTTTCAATTTTAGAATTAGCTAAAGGACATTTATATCATTTTCATTATTCTGTAATGAAACGTATATACAAAGATTCTATTAAACTTTGTTATACTGATACAGATAGTCTCTTGTATCTGGTCAATACAGCAGACTTTTATGAAGATATGAAAAATAACAATAAGTACTTTGATACGAGTAACTTTGATAACGAGCTTTTTGATATGCCTAAATTAAATTGCAAAATACCTGGATTTTTTAAAGATGAAATGGGTGGTGATGTTATTTCCTAATTCGTTGGATTAAGAGCACAATTGTACTGTATAGAATCTAGGAGTAATTCAATAAGAAAAGCAAAGGAAATTAAAAAATCTGTTACAAATAAACTTGACATAAATAAATATAAAAAAGCATTGATGGATAATAAGACTCTTAGAGAAAACATGTTTATTATTAGATCTAAAAATCATATTATTTTTACTCAAAAGATTAACAAACTTGTGCTTAATAGAGATGATGATAAAAGGCAAATTATGGATGATGGTTGTAACACTTTACCTTGGGCACATTATAAAACCATATTTTAAAAACCCTTTCTTTTGCTAATTCCCATGGTATTGATAATATAACAATATGTATACTTTTTAAATTGTAACTTTGTTCTATTTATATGTACCTCCTTATCAGCTTTTGTACTCTAATAAAATAAAGATATTTACAAATTTATAATTTTATTTCATTTCTATATTCCAAAATCAAAATACAGACCGCTTCTAGGCAAAATAACATCATTAGGTCATACTTTAAATTGGAACATAACAATAATAATATAATTTTGCATTTAGGAATTTATTTTTTTGCAAAGCGCCATCTGTTATCACAGGTACCATTGCATTAATTAAAAGCTAGTACGAATTTATTTCTTTGCAAAGCGCCACCTGTTATCACAGGTACCATTGCATTAATCAAAAGTAGTACGCTGCTAGTACAATGTGACGTGCTGTTACAGCATGCTTAGTGACGTAAGTTGATCAGTCTTATTTTTTCGCAAAGGCGCCACCTGTTATTCTGCTATTGCAATAAATAAGAGCTAATACTTTACTCTTAATACTGTGTTAGTACCATCTGATGTGCTGTTACAGCATGCTTATTGACGTAATTTGATTTGAATTCATTTCTTCACGATCGAAAATAAAACACCATCATTATAGTTTATTAAACATTTATTTTGATTTTATCATAATTATCTTTATACCATGTGTACAAACAATGGACATTTTTATAAGCACACATATCTTTATGATAAATACAACGTTGAATGCTTGAACAATAGCGATCATACAATATTTCTAAATGAGGACAGTCAAAGTCTTCTAAATTATATACATTAGCAGTGTCTAACATATTTTTTAACCAAATAACTTTTTCAGTGCCTTTAGTTAATATATTTTTGTTTTTAAAAAAATCTTTTTCTTTTAAAATATACTTGTATTGATTGTATGGAATAAAACCTTCATTCCAATAAAATTCTCTAAATCTTTCAATCCATGTAACAGTTGAACGTTCCTTTTTCGTCAACTTATAATAGGGATATGGCGCCATTAATAGTAATATCATAACATGCTCCTTCGACAAAATTGCTATTTCTTTAGGTATGAACTGATTTTTCTCATTCATAAAGCCTTCAACATCAACAATTACATTCATGGTTGAATTCATGTTATATTTCGAACAATGTTACTTTGAAACTTGTACTTGAAAATGTGATCGTTTATGCTTAATTAATATCTTGCTGCAATTTTTTTTTTATCTTGATCAATTTATTACAAAAATTACTATATCTTTGAATGTTTTCAGATCAAGCATAGGCATATGCAGGATGCTGGAGTCGTAATAAGACTGACAAAAGTTTAAATGCATTTATTTATAAATATAAAATTGCTTTTATTCAGATATATCTTATCTATCTACTTAGGTACAGTCAAGAGTCAAAAATGCAGTCAGAATCTACAAGGCATTATGATCATTAAGAATAGGCATAAGGTCTTCGAGGTATAACTGCACTTATGACGCTTGACTGTACATATTACATAGTTTACAATGATACAAAGTTTGTGATAATGTGTAGTGGCTAGTTTACAATGATTATAGCTTTATCTTTGCGCTGTTTTATATTTATGTGGATAATACTTAATCCTATATTACAAATTAAGAATCCTATATATTTTTGTTACACAAAATTTTATATAGCTCTTTACTTGATTAACTATATATTTGTTTTATCTGTTATTTATTACATTGATTTTATTATATATATATTTAAATTCAGTTTTATAACAATTAATTAAAACATGAAATATTATGATGTCATCTATATCTGTTACAAAGTTAATCTAAAATAAAAAATACTTAAATCAATAATATTACTTACTGTTATTTTGGTACACACTATATTATGCATATTACACGTATACGTATTATTATATATACACTTCGTACAGCCTTTCTCCTATTCTTTTAATAACTTTATTTGCAGCCTCCATCACATCATCATAAATGTCGTCGACCACATATTGCGCACTTACATTTATGCTAATGTCATTATTTTCACTTTTTTCACATTTTTCACTTTCTTCCTGCTCGTTCAGTTCACATATGTAAATTTTGATAAGATGACGTCCTCGCTTCACAGCACTTCCTTGGCGAATTATATATGATGAAGATGAAGATGGGCCTTGTAGATCCTGAAATTTCCTTTTTTTCTGAGGTTTCTTTGTCTTCAGTTGCTGTTCATCAGCATTCATTAGTTTATTTGGAGGCAGATCTTTTAGGCGCTCGTCTTCAAAATCTTGTAAAAGATCTTGTGCATAATAATATTCATTGCTGATAGTGCGAGCTGGAAGGTTAGAAACACGAGTTTCCTCAGCGTTGGACATTATCTGAAACAATTAAGAAAAATATTTTATAAATACACAGCGTAGATTGCCAAAGATAGTCGCAAAGTTTTTAAAATGTTCTAATAAATATTGAAATATAAAATTAACTCACCAATTATTTCAGAAGAATCGACGTGTCGTAACAGGCGCAAAGATAAAGCTATAATGAATTTACTTAAGATTGATTTCGATCTCTGCAGCGTCGTTGGAATGTAATTCCTTTTATGGGCGCAGAATCTCGACATGTCACGACGACGATGCAACAGAAATCGATATCATACCTAAATGATTCATCATAACTTTTATATTTATTTATATTTTGTATTAATTAACATATATATCTATATGTATTATATAACCATTACATATATATTTGTATACATTGACAATAATGAAGTTGGTCAAACAGGTCGTGTCTCTAGAGATAACGCATATAGATTCTGAACTACAGACATTACCTTATAAACGACATGGAGAATTATTGCCGAATACAATTCGCTGTATTATTTGCGGACCCTCCAACTGTGGCAAGACGAACGTGATGATTTCCTTATTATTGCATGAAAATGGGCTTAAGTTTCAAAATGTTTATTTATATTCTAAAACTACTTTTCAACCAAAGTATTTACTTTTAGATCATATTTTACAATCTGTTCCAGATGTTAAAATATTTATTTTAAAAAAATGATGAAGATCTTATTTCTCCAAATGAAGTTCATAAAAATTCTGTCTTTATATTTGACGATGTAATATGTGAAAATCAAGTAAATATTCGGAATTATTTTTCAATGGGGCAGCATAAGGGCATTGATTGCTTTTATTTGTCTCAAACGTATTCAAAAATACCAAAACAATTAATTAGAGACAATGTTAATGTCTTAATTGTTTTTAAGCAAGATGAAATAAACTTGAAACATATTTACCAAGAGCATGTTAATTCTGATATGAGCTGGCATGAATTCAAAAATTGTGCTCTAATATATGGAAAGATCCGTATATGTTTTTGCTGATCAATAAAGATTGTGAATTAAACAAAGGCAGATATCGCAAAACTTTTGACATATTTGTAAATTTTGACTAATTATTAGGCGCCTATATAATGTCTAATACAATGCTTCGCGGGTTACTTTAATTTTGACTTTCACGTTGATAAAGCGAATGTCAAAAATGAATGGAAATATTAAAAATGACTTAATTAAATCAGTTAAAGCCATTAAACAAAAAGTAAAATGGTTGCGAGAAAGAGAAGATGACTTAGAACTACAACGCTGCAAGTTATTTAAACCTGTAACAAATTCCATACAATCATTGGCACAACCTCAAACTGTTAAATATGAAAATACTAATGAAAACTATGGTAATGAAGATTTTAATATGAAACAGCAAAAGGAAATGGATGAACCATTGGAAATAAAATCCCCTAATAAGACACCGATCACTTCAGAGAATATTAAAACTCCGTTAGATCTTAAAAATAATGAATTATGTGTGCCTTTTGGTGTACGCAACGATAATGGCAAATTGATGATAGGCAATACGTTGGTTACATTTACAGACGCTGTTAATGATTCTTCCAATAAAATAGAGATGGTTAAAATAGGAGAAAATAGTTATGAAGTAACTCCAGGATTAAGGGAATTACTTTTTCAAAGTAAACCCAATTTGAAAATTATTTCTGATAAAGACAAATTAGTATATAAAGATATTTTATCTTTTACAAATGTTCACAAAAGAGATTATCATTCATCAGGTCAGATCAAAGGTGATAAAGGAATGAAATATTGTCACGTTATTAAACCGCTAATCTTTGAAAATAATTGCAAGGAAAATAAAACAGGTGGTAATCTATTAACTTTAAAATCGTATAAAAAGAATACCGATTTTATTTATTGGGATGATCCTAATGAATTAGTTGAAAGATTGAAAATTTTGATTGCTTCTAAAGATGCTGGTAACACGAGTCATGACAATGAAATCATTTCAATAATTGAAGAACTTAAAGAAGCTGGCATTATAAAAAAGTGATTTGTCTAAATTAAGATCAGTTGTAGTATAGACGTTGAACATGAATGTCAACAAATTCGGTCATCATATTCACAAAAGGCAAAAAATGCGCAGTTCTTCACTGAATAATATATTTGATGCGGAGTATAAAATCATAAAACATATTAGAGCGCCCGTAGATCCAAATGATTGTGCTACTAAAGAGTATGTGGATAACATAACTAACGGGTTCTTAAAGAAATTCAAAACTCTCGATGATTTAACAGCATTGTTAAATATTGAAATAAATAGTTTAAAAAAGAATCTAGATGTTGCAAAACAAAAAATAAATAAAAAATGAGTAAATCAGATGTAGTCAATGAAATACATAAACCAGTAAGATACAATTTTCCCCGAAGACATGTTATACTCAAAGATATAGATGATTTGTGGCAAGCCGATTTAATTGATATGCAATCTTATTCTAACGAAAATTCAAACTATAAATACATTTTAACAATAATCGATGCATTTTCAAAGTATGCCTGGGCATATCCCCTCAAAAATAAAGACAAAATAAGTGTAACTAGAGCGTTTAGAACATTACTAGAAAAAGGTCGCGTTCCAAAAAATCTTCAAACAGATTTAGGAAAGGAGTTTTATAATTCGGATTTCAAAAAGTTGGTAGAAAAATATAATATAAATCATTATTCTACTTTTTCCGTGAAGAAAGCATCAATAGTTGAAAGATTTATCAGAACCATAAAAAATAAAATTTACAAATATTTTAGTTTACAAGGCAATTATAAATGGAGTGGTCATATTCTAGAAAATCTTGTTAAAGAATATAACTCAACTTTTCACAGAACAATTCAACAGCCGCCAAATAAAGTTAATAAAAAGAACAAAGATGTATTAATAAAAAGATATAAAACCTTGCAACTATCTTCATTAAAAAAAGAACGTCAAAGATTTAAAGTTGGCGATTGCGTTCGTATAAGTAAATATAAAGGGACATTTGAGAAAGGATATACTCCAAATTGGTCAACAGAAATATTTAAAATATTTATGGTGCAGAACACAAGTCCTATTACATATCTTTTAAAAGATATTAGACAGAGACCGATTTTAGGCGCATTTTATACGCAAGAACTACAAAAAACTAAACATCCTGATATTTATTTGGTAGAAAAAGTTTTGAAAAAGAAAAGAGATCTGTTATTTGTTAAATGGTTAGGTCTGCCTGTAGCTGAAAATAGCTGGATAAAGAAATCAAGTATCGTTTAAGCATATATATTAATTCAAAGAAAAATAATCTTCATTCTGCATTTAGGTGTGAGAGAAGGTAGAGGTTACATCCGATAAATTGTAGAGTAAAATAAATATCCTAACAATCACAATGGAGCCGAAAGTAAAAACAAAGAAAAAGTCTCTTAAAACTAAATCTGCATCTCCAAAGACAGTAAAGACAAGAACGAAAACCTCTGGGGCTGGTTTCAGCAAAGTTTTTAAAAATATGATTTCTAAAACAAAAAAGCACCTACGTAATATAAAACCAAAATGTAAAAAAGCTGCAATTGAGTTAGCTATTGCGGCTGCGAAAGAATTAGCATCGGAGTTACCTGTTGAAGTACCTCGTGTTATTCCAGTACCAAAGACTGGTGGGGTATTACCATTGATTCCAATTTTCGCAGGCCTTGCTGCTGCTGGAAGCTTAGCAGGTGGTCCAGTAGGTGTATTAAAAGCTATCAATGCTATTAAATCTGCTAAGAAATTATTTCAAAAAGAGTCTCACGAAAAATTGAAATCTTTATGTATTGGAAGCGGATTACACATTAAACCTTATGGACAAGGTTTAGGAATATATTCGAGGATAGAAAAAAACTAAATATTAGGCTACCGAATCGAGCACTATCTAACTTTGATATTTTAAAACATTCAAAAAATATACCTTATTTCAGAGGGGTGTATATGAGAAATGAATTACCAATTCATCCATTTAAGAAAGAATGTGGTATTATCAATTTAGATAAATCTGAAAATCCTGGTACTCATTGGGTAGCCTATGCAAAATTTAATGATTATATAGAATATTTTGATAGTTATGGTGACTTAAAACCACCTCGAGAATTTGTGAAATACATGGGATCTAAATTTAATTATAACTATACAAATTTCCAAGGAAATAACCCATTTAATTGTGGACATCTTTGTATAAGATTTCTTAATAATTTTTGGCACCATCACAACCATTACGACAAATAAATATTGATGCATCCAGAATAAAGGTCAGTTCATCACAATGTCTGTTACGCTCACTATTACTGGAAATAACTCTGTTTTGGAAACGAATTTTATTCCTCCACTTATTTTAGATGGTGCATACGAGTGCGGTTTATTATATTTTTCTTCTTTCAATTCTATACCTAATATAAGTGATCACAATAATTTATTCGTGTACGGAGAAAATAAACAAAAAATTAAGGTGCCAACTGGAATTTATGATTTGCAAGATTTATATGAATATCTAAATGACAGAATTAAAAATAAATGTGAGCTAATAATAAAACCGAATAATAATACTATGTCATGTTTCTTATTCTGTAGTGAAGTTGTAGATTTTGGTGTAGAAAATAGTATAGGATCTTTACTTGGTTTTCCAAAAGTGAAATTGGAAGCAAATAAATGGCATGAGTCAACGACTCCAATCACCATTCTACCAGTGTCTGTTATAAGGATCGAATGTGATCTTATACAAGGGTCTTACACTAATGGTATTCCATCGCATATCATTTACGAATTCGTGCCAAACATCCCACCCAGTCATAGATTTGTCGAAATACCAAATAACGTTATATACTTTCCCATTACTCAAAATATTATTTCATCTGTAACTGTAAAAGTGGTGGACTTAGATGGGAAACGTATTGATTTCCGCGGAGAAAACATTCAATTGTGTCTTCATTTAAGAAAAATAAAATGATTGTTTTTCATAAAAATAACTGTAATAACGTTTATAAATTTCAAGTAAAGAAAGTTAAGAAATCTATTTCGAAGACTGCAGTGAAACAAGTTAGACGTGCTGTGACTCGTAAAAAAATTAATAAAAATAATAAAGAATTTCTAAAGGCACTCGGTTTTACAACATGACTATCCTGAACATAAATGATTCAACTCAATTTGATAATTCAATTGAGAGTTATGAAATACATACTTACAATCCATATAATAACAGTTTCAATACAAATGATGAAATACGAATACCGATCCATCATCAAGATATATATGTATTACCGTCAGCCAGCTCTATTTACATCGAAGGAAGTGCTATAGTGAGTCATGCGGACGCCAGCGGTAAAATTCAGAAAAAGAATGTCAAGTTTACTAATAATGCTCTTCCAAGATATAAGATATGAAATAAATGGTGTAGAAATTGATCGTATAAGAAACGCTGGAATAACAACATCATTAAAATCATATATATCAATGAGTAGCTGTGAGAGTAAGGCAGCAGCTGCGTGGGGATGGAAAACTGACGAGGACTTGAATAAAAGTAATAATAATGGCAATTTTAGCATTCTTATACCATTTAGGGTGGATTCGATCAAACTAGAGTAAATTTTATTCTTAGAATAAATCGTCAGTTATCCGAGAGTAAATGAATTTTACATTTTACCATCTGCAATTATAAGAATAGAGAGCCTATTCGGGAATAGTTCCTTATACCACCGACATGCACGGAATAGCAGAGTAATCCTAGAATAAAAATGGCGTCTGCGCGTCATATGTTCTGTCTGTCTGCTGTCATTGACATAAAATAATACGACAAAAGACAGTTGCTATGACCTAAGCCTTTACATCATTGCATTGTAGTACAACGTCTATTGGTCGGGTATTATATTCATTCGTATTTTGTTCGTCGTTCATTCTGCTATACGCGTATAGTTATTCCAAGATGGAAAAACGACTTTTGGTTTACTCGAGATAATAATCGAGGAATATTTATATACCTGGTATAGCTATTCGCGTATAAATATAAGTTTGGTCGAATCCACCCTAAATAAAATATTAGGCTTTGCAGAAGATTATAACAAAATTGTAATGAATTGTAAGCATGAACTTATATTTAATAGAACTAGCTCAAATCTAAACAGTATTGTTATGGATGCTAATGATACTTTAGATATTAATATACACAGGATTCAATGGCGCGTTCCTCATATCAAAGTTTCTGATAAGCAGAGACTAATACTATTGAAGCACAAGAAAAAGATAATCCCATACAAATAGCATTCAGAAACTGGGATTTATATGAATATCCATTACTACCAACAACAAAAAAGCATTCGTGGGCCGTAAAGACTACATCTCAATTGGAAAAACCGCGATACGTAATTTTTGGCTTGCAAACAAATAGAAAAAATTGTAAAACGACAGACAGTTCTATATTTGATCATTGCACGTTGACTAACGTCACATTATTCCTAAATTCTCAATATTATCCATATGATTCTCTCAACGTTAAGTTTGATGAGGAGAAGTACAGTATATTATATGAGATGTATGTTCAATTCCGTCAGTTGTTTTATAACCGTCCTACAGACCCCTTGCTTGATCTATACAAATTTAAAGAAAAGGCGCCGTTATTTGTAATCGATTGTTCTAGACAGAACGAGAATTTAAAAACAGGTCCAGTTGATGTCCGATTGGAAATTGAAACCTCTCAAGATATACCGAATAACACCTGTGCTTATTGTTTAATAATTAATGACAGACTTATTGAATATAAGCCTTTAAGTAATATTGTCCGAAAACTATCTTAAGTTATTGTTTTATTAAATCGGAAAATATTTACTATAAAAACATGTTTGCTATCGTGGATGTTCAAGGTTTTAAAATCGATAACAACGTATTTATTGTAAAAGAAGTAGCTGTAATATATGCCAATAAGCTAAATTTTTTTTTAATATCACCGCCGTTCCCATTTCGCAATCTTACTAGCGCTGAAAAGCGAAACGTGTGTTGGTTAGAGCAAAATCGAAAAGTACGGTGGGATGAAGGATTCATACCATATACGAAGCACAAAAGTATTGTTCAAAATTATCTTAAAGATAAAATCGTTTATTGTAAAGGTATTGAAAAAATGACTTGGATAAAAGACATAACAGGTGCAAATAATATTTATAATTTAGAAGATAAGGGTTGCCCCAATTTTAATAATTTATATAAAGCATATTCAACAAATAACAATGTATTTAGTTGTTCAAATCATCCATCAATATGTGCTTTAAAAAATGTATTATGTTTAAGAAATTGGTGTATTGATAATAAAAAACTGATTAGTATGTATTTCGCATTTTATTTTGTTTCACCCATTTTTAACCCAATAAATAGATGTAGTACGAAAACAATCTTACATTCCTAGGCAGAATTTAATACAGACATTTCCTAAAATTAGATATAAGATGAAAGTCAAATTCATCATAAAAATAGTTTATAATTAGGGATGTTAAACAAATAAAATTGGGGATCCTGGGGTCAACATGCGGGCCGAGCGGAGCGAGGCCCGCATGTTGATCCAGGATCCCCAATTTTACCCTACTGATAGTCATTGACTTTACCCAATTTATTGTCAAATATTTCGTTGTATTGACACAATACTTGTTTGAGCGAAGTTGGTGTCTGAGTCTTAATTGAGTAAACATGTTTAGGGAACTCCATTTCAAACATTTCGCTCCATTGTAGTCCAAAAAGTAAAGGTTTGGCATTTTTCATTACGACAGCAGCCCCCGTAGCATGGCTAGCGCGACAACGATTTTAACCTACGTTTTTGTCGCACTGCCCGCGTTATTAATCGCTGCGAGCATGGGTTTAGTCCATAGGTTTAAATTGTACAAACGATCTGTCATTTTATCGTAGGCCGCGATTTTTGTCTCAAGTGCGAGCATGGCTACAAAATGGCTGCCGTCTTTGTGAAGATAAATTGTCGACTTTTGACAGCTTTCGGCTATAGCTTAAATATATCGGTGATTTCCAAGACCCAGATAAAAGGTAAGACGAACAAATACTTCGATTTTATTTAATAAAATAGTAAAGTAACAGTCTTAACGATAAGCACTTCGGCTTAAACAGACCCAAGAACTAATGGTAGGTATATACCTACAACATTATCTTATAAGGCTTTTCATATAATTTCGAAGCTAACCTCTTAGGAAGAAGAATGGTTTTGTAAACTGAATGTTTTAGCCAGTTCCTATTTAGTAGGTATATATCATTGGTTTATAAACAGATGTCGAGAGGCTACTTCCGTCAATATTTATCATTTTGGGACGAAAAACATGAAAGAAAAATAATTGGTCAGGTGTGTGTCGGGCCACGCGCAATGTAGGGTTCCGAAGGTACCTATCCTGTAGAAATGCGGACACAGTAACTTATATTTACTTCCACTTTTATATAACTAATGAAAATAACCTAAGTATATACCATCATATAGAATGAAAATTGCTCCTACGAATATTTTTCATACTAAAATCAATTTTGTAAGTTTATCGTCTATTACTCATTAACGTGTAAAGTCTACATAGCCGTGATAATTTTCCTTTTAAATTCATTATATTTGCTAGTTATTATAATTTGTTTCATGTATCCACCCTCCACCATTTTCCTGTTCAAGGGGGGGGACACTTGACTCTAACAAAATTTATCACTTTAAAGTTAAATATTTCGCACACGGATTCCTAAATCAAAAAATGTTCTTTAGACACTCATAATATTTTTAAAAGACCTATCAAATAATACCCCACACGATGGTATAATCGAAAGAAAAAAAAATCATCCCCATTTTAGGTGTAGGGGAGGCCCCCTAAAAAAAATATTTTTCCTAATTTTATTCTACAGTTAGCTCCGCGTAATAAATATTTATATCTCTACCAAATTACAGTTTTCTAGTACTAGTAGTCTCTGAGATTAGCCGCAGACAGACGGACGGACGGATGGACGGACGGACGGACGGACGGACAGACATGACGAAACTATAAGGGTTCCTTGTTTACTTCGGAACCCTAAAAAGGCAAAGGACGGAGGTAAGGGACCTCGCCTATATATGGAGTCTCCCAAGGGAAGAATTTCTAGATATAATTATTCTATACACCTTCGTATGAAAACACCGAAATACAAAACAAATGGTGGATTGGCGGAGAAAACTTTTGAAAAGTAGTGACATAGACAAAAATCATAGACAAATTAATAAAAAACGTCAAAAATTTAATGAAAAGAGTGAACAGTTATGGACACCACTATTTACCGATTCAGTGTTACCACGTGTAAATATCCTATATTTCATATTATGGCAATGCCATTTTAAGACGTAGTTTAAAATTTAACCACGGGAGAAATTCTATCGCGCTGTCAACCCATGCTCGACGCATAGATAAAATTGGCGATGGTTTAAAATTTTAACGACCCGCGACTCTTATCTGTCGCGCAAGCCATGCTACGGGGGCAGGTAAAATCTTTTGCTGCCCGTCTATTTTAACAAGTACATCTGTAATGCCTTTTGTTTTCAATTTGCTATCTCCGTATGCTCTTAGTTTAGGACCCTTGATTAATGGTGGTGATCCTATTTTTCTCCAAATATTTGTATTAATTATTGAATAAGTTAAACCAGGATCACAGTCCATAGTACAGTGAACACCATTGATATTTACGTCAATTTGTTTGCAATCCTTTTTTTTTAAACCAGCAATGTTGCAGACAAATTCGTCATCTTCGTCGTTGCTGCTGTCTGAATCAGTAATGGAACTTGATGTAGAAGCCTGAGCATTAGTAACTCGTTGCAGTTTTAGTTTCGAAGAGTTCCTTCCTGGATTTTGTGAGATGCGTGCTCGTCCTGTTTTAATGCAACAGCTTTCGAAATGGCCCTTGACATTACATTTTTTGCAAATATTATCTTTTGCAATACACTTCGAAGTATCATGTTTTTGATTTTTGCCACATCTGTAACACTGTTCATTGTATTGCAGTGTTCGTGGCGATTTTGTTGTAAAATTGTAGTTCTGATGACGTTTTTCTATTTTTTTTTTAACCTTGTTTACGGACGTACCCGGTTCTGGGGTGTCATGCTCTGCTTGCTCACGTGATTGAGCTACGGAAAAAATTTCTTGAAATGTTACCTCTCTTCCCGATTCCTGTAAATCAGGCCATTTTTGTTTTAGATCGGTTTCTAATTGTATATGATTCAACCCCGTAGCAAACCGATCCCTGAGTTGCCTCTCCAGCATTTGATCTTTGTACTCGCAATCTCTGCTTATACTTTTAAGCCTGTTGGCGTAATGTTCCATAGTTTCGTTGGGTTCTCTGACACAATTCCAAAATTCTGTAAGAGCACGATATCTGGTTTTTCTAACCCTATATAAGTCCAAAAGTTTAGAGGATAAATCACTGTACGTGCTTGACTCAAAATTCGGGGTTAAAGCTACTTTCAGTTCATGGAATATATCAGGTGACAATGTACTCACAATTATGTCTCTTCGTAAACTGTCATCGATAACATTCATAATTTTACATTTGTTTTCAAAAAAATCCAGAAAATCTTCAATCCTGAGATGGTCCGGGTTAAACTTTTCCATATTGAAATTTTTAATTAGAAGCATCTTGTTTGATACAGTGTTTGATGTAGCACTTGAAGTCGTCGAAGTCGAAGTGCTTGTCACATTCGTCGCCTGTACTAACATTTGCAGAATTGTATTTATCTGCTCTTGTTGTGCCTGTTGAGCACGCAAGAATTGTAAAAATTGTTCTTCATTCATGATGAAAGATTTTTAATCTCGTCGCCAATAAAATATATCACCACTTCATTTCATAGCTTTTTATTAGACTAATCTCCAAGACAACGTCTATGGTATATCTATGCTATGTTCACAGAGTATATCAAAATGAGGTTGTAAAATGAGGTTGTAACACCTCCTTTACTGTGTTCATTTGTAGGTGGCTGTGTATTTCGTCGTTAGTAACAAACCATGGTACACAGGAGATTTTTTTATTATTATTAAAAAGGGGTTTGCTCTTGACCACAATCTTGTCCGAGGGCAGAGATGAGGTCTACGACGTAGCGAGCTTACCCAGAAGCAGCCTATTCACTCTGGTTTTGAAGAGAGTCAGGTTGAGGAGATTGATCTGAGTATTACATTGTGCATTCTTTGCAAGATCGAGATGTTGGAGTTACTGCAGCTTCCCCACAGCTGTAACCCGTATGTCCAAATCGGCTTGAGGATAATTTTGTAGATCAATAGCTTATTGTCAGTAGACAATATGCTGTTGCGTCCGATTAGCCACTGCAGGTTTTTAAATTGGTAGTTGAGTTCCTCTTTTACTTTTGACATGGTTCTTCCTAATGAGGCGCCGGTCGAGATGAAGTCCCAGGTATTTGACACAATCTTTGTGGGGTAGGGTTTTGTCGTCTAGTTGTACTGGCGGACAGTCCACTTTACGCAGAGTGAATGTAATGTGTACTGACTTGGTTGCGCTAGCCTTTATTCTCCACCGTTTCAGCCACTTTGACACTTCGTGGAGTTGTTGTTGGAGCATGTTGGAAGCCACTACAGAGTCTGCGTTGCTAGCCAATATTGCGGTGTCATCAGCGTACGTGGCTGTAGTTACGTCATACCGCACTGGTAGGTCTGCTGTGTAGAGGGTATAGAGAACTGCTCCTAGAACCGATCCCTGAGGAACTCCAGCTTTGATTTCGTGCAACTTGGATGTTGTGTCGCCTACTTTGACTTGGAACAATCGTTCTTTAAGGTAAGATTTGAGTAATTCCAGGTAGCTATAGGGTAAATACTTCCTTATTCTATAGATCAATCCTTTATGCCACACTCGGTTAAATGCTTGTTGTATGTCCAGGAATGCTGAAGAACAGTATTCTTTTTCTTCTAAATAAACTTCTAATTAAACTTTTTTTTTTATTGGATATGGTGAAGATTTTCGCTGTGCAGGATTGAAATGCGATGCTCAGTTGGAAGAGCAAGGTCGTATAAGACCTGGTCGCGGGTTCGAGTTCTGCTCACATGGAATTTTTTCACCATATCTAATTTCTATATGAGAGTACTTTAACTTCGAATACTACTCAAAATAGCAGTCTGGGAGGGACCACGTGCCACTGTGCCCTCTCCCCTATATCCGCTACTGTACATATTCAACAGGTTATTTGATGCTACAAACCACGCGGGCGAAGCAGAGGAAAAAGCTAGTTTTTAGGGTTCCGTATCTCAAAAGGCAAAAACGGAACCCTTATAAGATCACTTTGTTGTCCGTCTGTCTGTCAAACTTTTTTTTGTCAGGAACGCTTAAAAGTATTAAGTTGAAATTAATATGAATACTCGGATCCAGCCTCTTCTAGGAGATACGCGTTTTGGAGATCGTAAATGTTGCGAATTTTCGCATATTTTGCGATTTCAGACAGCAATCAAAAGCTATACTTGACCTAAAATTATGAAATTTGGCAAAAAGGAAGATCTAAAAATACTTGTATTGTACAGGAATAAATCTGAAAATATATTGTTGGAAGTCTAAAAAAAGTGTTACAAACTTTTTTTGCGCTCGATGCAGTATGAATCCTAGGGATCGAACTGCAAAGTTAAGTTTGTTTTTGAAACTAGTTGGTCTTTTAGTTATACGGAACCCTCGGCGCACTTGGCTGGTTTTTATATGTTCAATGTGCAGGTGAAGCGAGTTGAAGAAGCGAGTTGCCTACTAACCCACTATTTAATACCTATAATGGCCATCCCCGAGTGCGATGAGGTTCCGTTCCAGTACAATTTCAGCCAGTTCCTCTGTCAGCTGTCTCGCTCGCTTCACGGCATCCAGGGCTTTCCTTTTCGTGTAGACCTGGAATAACAATTTCAATTCATTTATTATTGCTTCCATGGTTAAGTACATAGATCACACAATACAGAAAATTGAAGAACCCCATGGACCCTGGTACGGCACTTCCTATGATCCACTTTCCACTTGCTATGATCTTTACAGATCTCTCTCGCTTCCTCTACACACTTTTTTTAAGGTCTGCTATTGACTAAACTACGTTTTTTCTTACTTGTCCTATTAAGTAAACAATCTTCAAAGTACTTTTTGTTGAATTTTGTTGAAAATAAATCAAATATTAGTTCAAACCTAAACATTTTAAAGTAAAGCATAGCTTCTTACCACGAGAGTCATTTCCTAAAAAGTCTATTTTAATTTATATTGTTGTAAAATCATAAAAAGACATGGTAAGATTGTTTACATAATAGGACAAGTAGGAAATAACGGAGTTTAGGTTTGTAATTAGTGAAATAAGCCCCAAGCGACACACACTTATTATAATTAGAAGCTTGTACAGTTACATACATAGAATCACGTCTTTATCCCTTACGGGGTAGACAGAGCCAAGAGTCGTGAGACTCGAATGCCATGCTTAGCTGAATAGTGGGCTTTCTGATGGAATGGAAATTCAGATATAGGACAGGTTGCTAGCCCATCACCTATGAGTAGAGGAATCCCCAGTTTAAAGCCCTTTCCCTTGATTGACTTTTACAATCTGCGCGGGAAGAAAAGCAGCTGGCACATTCTATGTTTTTTCTTCGCTTCCAGACCAGCATGGAAGCAAAGTTTGTCTTTTACTAAGGTAAAAGTGCTTCACATACCTTAAAATAATAGTTCTTATTTTCGTAATCTGTATAAAAATCTTCAAAAAATCTTTTAAAGTACTGTTCGGGGACGTCACTGTTCTGTAGTCGTTGAAAAGTAGGCACTGGGTCCAGGTGGACCATTTTGGTGATCATACCAGGTCTCACAGCGTTGAAGAAAAGCCCTGGAATAAACCATCTAGTTAGCCAAATGTTAAGTGTCACATAAGTAAGCCTCCTAGCATATAACTAACTGTCGCCCAGAGCGAAAAGTATATCTTCTTACCTATCATGTATGTATGTACGGTATGTACCCATCTTTATCAAACAAACTTTAACCCCTCATTGCAACTTATTTGGCGGTAACATTTTGAAAAAATGTAGCCTATAATTTCCAACTATGTCCATAGCAAATTTCATCGAAATTGGTCTAGCGGTTTAGCCGTGCAAGACAAGACAGACAGACTTTCACATTATCCTAAGCCTAACTAATATTATAAATGCGAAAGTGAGTTTGTTTGTTTATTTGTTACCTCTTCACGCTTTATCTACCTACTGAACCAATCTTCCTGAAATTTCGCATACACATAGCTGGAAGTACGGAGAAGGACATAGGGTACCTTTCATCCCGGGAAAAAGCACTGTTCCCGTGGGAAATTCACGCGGGCGAAAGTTAGTTGCACATAAAAAAAGAGCAATGTAAATTTTAAAACAATTAGATTCGCAAAAGGCTGCCTTATCGCAATTCCTTCCAGGCATCATTTAAAAGAATAGCTTCAATATAGATAAGTGGGAAAGAAGAATAATATTGGCACATCCTAATCCTAACTAATATTATAAATGCGAAAGTGAGTTTGTTTGTTTGTTTGTTACCTCTTCACGCTTTATCTACTAAACCAATCTTCCTGAAATTTCACATACATATAGCTGGAAGTATGGAGAAGGACATAGGGTACCTTTCATCCCGGGAAAAAGCACTGTTCCCGTGGGAAATTCACGCGAGCGAAGCCGCGGGCGAAAGCTAGTAGTAGATACAGAACAATAGGACTCACCCAATTCACAGCCCATAGAATGTCCCACATAGATGAACTTGATCCATTGTAGATGCTTTACAACCATATCTATGGCTCCAAGGTAGTAATACCTCCAAATGGGCAGACCTGAACATGGAAACTAACATCATCAATCATCAATATAAATAAAATTCTTCCATTACTGAGCGAGTAACTGACAGACAACATACAGCCAATACTACTGGGTGTAGGAAGTTGAAATTTGGCATGTAGGTTGTTTAGGGAGTATAGGGGAGCACTAAGAGAGGATTTCCTGGAATCCTCACACACATATAAGGCTTGTTTAAAAATATTATATGACAAAAGGACATGCATTTTACTTACCAGCTGGCAAAGGGTCTGACTTCCCATTGCCCGGCAGATCTATCGCTACAAAGTAATATTGATCAGGCAAACGCTCCACTAGTGGTATAAATGTTGCAGCACTGTCCTGGCGACCGTGAACCATTAAGACAGGGATGCCATTTGGAGATCCCCATGAAACCACTGAAAAAGGAAGGTAATAGTTATTGGCTGTTCACTAGTGTGGGGCTTTGACTTTGTAGAAATCTTGGGATTGTAAAAAGCCTTAATATACTTAAAAGTTAATGCCTAAATCAAAATTTATTTATTGAAACTAGGCCTTCAAAGAAGGCACTTACTAATTACGTATAATCATAGTGTATTATAGTCAATCAGGGTAATAAATTGTAAATGCTTTTGTTGTTTTGGTTACGATCATAATATTATGAATCATATTTTTTTTTAATATATGTATTATCAAAACAATATATGTCAATGAACATTTGCGAATTTCTGCACAAGGGGGGCAAAATACCCCTCCCTCCTAAAACCTATATTCCTAAAACAGGTGGTAGGTTCAGTTTCAGGTCAGTTAATTTCTCCAGAAAATTAGATTGTTGGAATGGCATCGACACGCCAAAGAGAAGAAGCGCAGATGATATCAGATCAGACAATGTATGTAAAGTGGAAGGTGCTGACGGACAGACTCTCCTCTTCCTAAAGAAATGAAGACAGTTATGAAAACGTTCTGAAAATACTCACCAGCAATATTGCCCCATGGAGCCGAAACAAACCATTCTTTAATTAGTTTCATTTTAAAAGTTTCTGCAATAACTTTTGTTCACCATCACCATACTTTCAATCACAATTAGTGTTGCGGCAATAGTGTTGACTATCGATAGTATTGTCAATAGTATTGTGACCTTGAAAAATAGTCATACTATCGATAGGCTTATCGATAGTATTGTCACGTGTCAATATTGATGATAACCAAAACTATCGATACTATCGATAGTATTGACTCTAAAATTTCAGCAAACTATCGATACTATTAATAGTCTCAATACTATCGATAGTATTGCACTATCGATAGTTTGCAAAAATTCAATAGTATTGCTCAATACGACAAGAAAATTACATGCCATTTTTATTTTTTTTTTTGCACAGAGGGGAATAAAAAAAGCGACCCCATCCTTTTAGTTTTTTTTTTGGACTTGCATAGACTATTGAATTGTTCCCTAGTATAGACCAAGCCTATGATTCGCGTCGCAAATCGTGAGACGTCGTCGGTGCATCGCGTGATGCATCTTTTGACAGTTAAATTCGATAGCCATGAGACATGTAAACTTTTCAATCATTAATCATGCTGTTTTTTTTAAGTATTTAATTTCGATTATAATAAAATAGAAGATAAATAAAATATTTGAGGCCTGTCTGCATTTTTATTTTGTGTTATGAACTTTATATATTACTTTAAAAGTTTAAACTATTTACATGTAACAAATAAACTCCATAATTAAATGAATCTATTGATTATGACATATTTATGTGCGAGTGTAGTATATAAATTTTATTCATTATAAATTATATCTATTTTAGTTTCCTTATTGTCAGTAGGTATAGCCTGACCAGGAATATAAAAACCCTGAATTAGAGGCAGAACTTATGCGTTTTATATTCAACATTATTGAAAGCAGTAACGGATAAAAGGGTGGGAGCACGGGGCACGTCCCCCCCCCCCTGACTGCTATTTTGGGTACATACTGTGGAGCATAGATTACTATTGTATATGTATGGTATAGTGTACTGTAATGAAGGAGGTCTGTTAATAGTTTTAGACCTCTTTCAGTGCATTCCATAGAGAATAATTGACTCTTTGAATAATCTTGAGAATAATTGGTCTCTAAATCGAGTTGGGGGCGAAACACATTGTTTGTATGTATGTATGTTTGTTTGTACCGCGATAACTGCCGAACCGATGGTCCAATTTTGATGAAATTTGGTAGGCATGTAGGAAATATCAATAGAATTTTCAAGTTCGTTGGGCATCAAAATCGGTTCAGTAGTTTTTGAAATATTAATAAAAATGTCCGCGATTATGTAGCAAACGAAACCATAGCGTGCTCTAACTTTAGATAACGCCATCTAGATTTTATTTAGGGAACTGAATTATGTTAGAAAAGTCGAAATCAGAGTATATCAATAAAAACGCGAGTAATAATCGCGAGGTCTAAGTTCGCGGCGAACTACTAGTAAATTAAAAAGAAGATTATTGAATGTTTGTATATTTGACACAGTCAAGTGAAATCTCTGAGCTGCGAGCTGGTCCTAGCAGCTCGCTTAAATAATAAATAATATTCCAGAAGATACTGAGTATTATTGAAGAGTTCACCTAGCGAGGAGACTGCTGACAAGAGGCGGAGGATTGGATTATTAATTTTAGTCAAAGGTTTCTGTTATACTTTCTATGCAAGAAACAACTGCAATTTTGTTGTCAACATTGTGTTTATTTTTTATGGATTAGATGGTGACAGTAATGGAGCTCATTTTCTGTTAACTTATACTAATTTTCTTGTCAGTTACCCGTCACAAAAAAAAGGTTCAGCTCTCCATAAAATAAATATTTGTTCCTGTGGTAGGTAGGTCCTGGGATTTAATAGGAGTTAGTGGGGAATCTTCACATCGTGTTAACTAGGGATCTAGAAATGTATGTAGAAATAATAGAGTTGTTGAAAAGATACCTGGCACTTCATGCCTACAGGTATGAAATCTTTGCTGGATTTCTCAACATCTTCTTCTTAGTCGTTCACTCTTGACAGAGTGGTCGTGATTAAGGATCGGTCTTCTCGGATTTGGCCGCTGCTCTTGCGATGGCTCTCCATTTATCTCTATAGGCAGCTTTTCTGGAGCATTCTGTTGCCGGACACTGAGTTGCACTTCTGATGAGGTCGAGCCATCTGGTAGGAGATCGACCGCGCGACCGCTTGCCTTCAATACGGCCCTGGATTACCAAACGTTCCATAGCGTTATATTTACGGGTGACGGGTGTCCAAAGAATTTCAGGATTCGCAACTGCACAATCGACGATAGTCTCTGCTTTAAGGTCTTCGCACATTATAACAACTCCACGCCAACGCGGCAGCAACTCTACTCACACTCTCGATGAGTAGTCAACTAGTTGATCCACCCAATGGTCACTAGTGGACAACGCGGTGTCAAGGAGTGGCCAACGCGGTGCCAACGAGTGGGTTATTAAACAGACAACTCGTCTAACCTCAGTTTTCGGTTAAATTTTGTCCAAAGAAGTCGTGTTGCTTATGAAATGTCGAACTTTACATTCAGTGAACTGGCGATTATAGCTATTATATTTGATAATGAAAATGAACGAAACAGCAGGAAAAGAAGATATTGGGTACATGATATGTTGCGACAAAGGAAATCAGAAGGGGAATATTGGAATATCCGGAAACGTCTGCTAGATGACGAAGAAAAATTCTATATCTATTTCCGTATGCCGAGATACTTGTTTTATTATATACTTAATATTATTGAGGACGACATCTACAAAAGAAACACGCGATTTAGAGAAGCTGTATCACCGGAAGAAAAAGCTGGCAGTGACATTAAGGTAAGCAATAAGAAACTTTTTTATAATTTATATGTATTTATTTATATATCAAGTTAAAGGATAAATCAAAGCAAAGCAATTTTACTTTAATTGTGTTAAGAAGAACCATCAACCCTCGATTCTTCCATAGGCGTTGTATTTTGCTGTTGGGTGCTAGCGGTGCTACTACCGGTAGTACCTGCATTTAGGTTTTGAGTTGTGTAGCTACTACCGGTAGTACCTGCATTTAGGTTTTGAGTTGTGTAGCTACTACCGGTAGTACCTGCATTTAGGTTTTGAGTTGTGTAGCTACTACCGGTAGTACCTGCATTTAGGTTTTGAGTTGTGTAGCTACTACCGGTAGTACCTGCATTTAGGTTTTGAGTTGTGTAGCCAGAAGTTCCTGGTGCAAACAAATCATCATAGTAACAGTTTCGATTATTTTGCAGTTCTTGTATTTCAGCTTCCGAAACTAAATTAAAAATTCTTGACTTTAAAAGTGCTTGATTATAGGTAGATAATTTTTTTCTCTCTCTCTCTCTCTCTCAGCCGAAAGACGTCCACTGCTGGACAAAGGCCTCCCCCAAGGATTTCCACAACGACCGGTCCTGCGCTGCCCGCATCCATGCGCAACCCGCGACCTTCACCAGGTCGTCGGTCCACCGAGTGGGAGGCCTGCCAACACTACGTTTTCCGGTTCGTGGTCGCCACTCGAGAACTTTTCTGCCCCAACGGCTATCTGTTCTGCGAGCTATGTGCCCCGCCCACTGCCACTTAAGTTTGGCGATTCTGCGGGCTATGTCGGTTACTTTAGTTCTCCTACGGATCTCCTCATTTCTGATTCGATCACGCAGGGAAACTCCGAGCATAGCGCGCTCCATCGCCCTTTGGGTGACCTTGAGCCTTCTTATGAGGCCCATAGTAAGCGACCACGTCTCTGTTCCGTATGTCATTACTGGCAACACACACTGGTCAAAGATCTTAGTCTTGAGACACTGCGGTATTTTGGACGAGAAGATATCGCGAAGCTTCCCGAACGCTGCCCAGCCGAGTTGGATTCGACGGTTGACCTCTTTCTCGAAGTTGGACTTACCTAACTGAACTGTTTGTCCCAGGTATACATAATTGTCAACAACTTCGAGTGTAGAGTCTCCAACCTTTAGAGGAGTGGGTGCGACACGGATATTAGACATGATTTTCGTCTTGTCCATGTTCATTTTTAGACCCACTTGTTGAGAGGCTCTACAGAGGCCATCGAGCATTGTGCCTAGGTCTTCCAAGGTCTCAGCCATGACTACGATATCGTCAGCGAATCGAAGGTGAGTGAGGTACTCGCCGTTGATATTGATACCGAGTCCGCTCCAGTCCAGAAGCTTGAAGACATCTTCCAGGGCGGCGGTGAACAGCTTCGGATATATAACGTCTCCCTGTCTCACCCCTCGCTTCAACTGGATTGGTTTCGAGCCTTGATCCTGGAGACGGACCGACATGGTGGCGTTTTCGTACAAACACTTCAGCGCTTCGATATATCGATAGTCAATTTGGCACCGTTGGAGAGACTGTAGCACAGCCCAGGTCTCGATCGAATCGAAGGCTTTCTCGTAGTCCACAAACGCCAAGCATAATGGCTGATTATACTCCTCAGTCTTCTGTATAATCTGCCGCAGCGTATGTATGTGGTCTACGGTACTAAAGCCTTTTCGGAAACCGGCTTGTTCGGGAGGCTGGAAGTCGTCGAACCTGCGAGCGAGACGATTCGTAATGACTCTCGAAAACAGTTTGTAGACATGGCTCAGAAGTGAGATAGGCCTATAATTCTTCAATAAGGTTTTGTCGCCTTTTTTGAAGAAAAGTACCACCACACTTCTGTGCCATGCCGTAGGCGTTTGTCCCTCGAGTATGACGGAATCGAATAGCTTCTGAAGAGCTTTTAATACCGGTGTTCCACCTGCTTTCAGAAGCTCAGCCGTGATTCCATCATCACCCGGTGCCTTATTGCTTTTTAACTGTTTGAGAGCCATTCTAATCTCGTATAGGCTGACGTCCGGGATATCTTCGGTGTAGTGTCGGGTCAATCTGGCTCTTGGATCTTTGGCCAGATTACTGACAGGTGCGCGTACGCTGGTGTATAATTGCCCGTAGAACTTCTCAACCTCTTCCAACAGCTCTGGCTTCGACGAAATGATTCTGCCATCCTCAGTCTTCAGCTTAGTCAGTTGGCATTGACCAACAGACAGATCCCTTGCAAACACTTTTGAGCCCCTATTTCGCTTAATCGCCTCTTCAATACGGTCAGTATTGAATTGGCGTAAATCGCGAGTCAGGGACTTGGAGATCTGTCTGTTTAGACGTCGATACTGAGCAGCATCGTCAGAGGACTGCAGAACCAAGTTTCGTCTTTCTTCCATGAGTTTGTTGGTGAGGTCCGAGATCTTTTTTGGTTCCTTTTAAACGGCGGGTTTTGAAGGCCTTAGAACCAGCTGTTTGGACAATTTGCACAAACCTGTCATTATAATCGTCCAGATTTTCGCAGTCTCCCAGGCATTCGAAACGATTCTGCAACTCGAGCTGAAAGCTCTCGGGGTTTTGGAGCTGGATAGGCGCTGGTCGGAGCGTAGACTTCATCAGTCGACACCTTTCGAGTTTTATTCTAAGATTCAATGTGCCTCTTACAAATCGGTGATCGCTTCCTGTTTTTACGGCATTGATCACAGAGACATCATTGAATATGTGCCTCTTCGTCGACAAGATGAAGTCAATCTCATTTTTTGTAACGCCATTAGGATGCAACCATGTCCACTTTCGCTGTTTTGGCTTTTTGAAGAAGGAGTTCATCATAAAGAGGCCCTCCTTCTCCATAAAGCCGGCCAGCAGATGACCACGTGCATTCCTCGTTCCATATCCAAAATTCCCCACTCTCAGCTCATCATCGCTTCGTTTGCCCAGTTTCGCGTTAAAGTCCCCCATCACAACGGTAAAGTGGGTCTGGGAGCTATGTATGGCTCTAGAAATATCCTCATACATAGTCTCTACCTCGTCGTCGGAGCGATATGAGGGCGGTGCGTATACTTGTATTACCTTCAACGAATACCGTTTGGTAATTCTGAGTACAAGGTACGCTACCCTCGCCGACACACTCTCGACCTGGACCACGTTGTTGACGAGGGACCTGTGGACGATAAACCCGACACCACCCTGGGACAGTTGGTCGCCCTCCCGGAAATAGAGCAGGTTTCCGGATTTGAGGATCATGGTGTCCTCCCCCTCTCTTCGGACTTCACATAATCCTACAATATCCCATCGTAACCTGCTCAATTCTTCCTCCAGTTCAGCGAGCTTCTCGTCGGTCCGCAGTGTGCACGTGTTGTACGTTGCCAGGGCCAAGGGTCGTCGGGGTTGGTAGCCTGGCATCTGCCGGGGATTCTTAGCACCCCCTGCCCCGCCGTTACCGTGACCGCTACCAGAGTCCGGGATAGCGGGGCCGCCGGGGACTAGGGGCCGTGTTGTGGGTATATCAACCATAGGGGGGTTTTGCCGTAATCGCCACGCTTGGCAGGCGGGTTGGCGATCGCAGTGTGATGTCATAGTACGCGGAAAGATGCTGCTGCCCATCCTCCGGTGTTTTAGATCCCTTAGTCGCCTCTTACGACACCCACGGGAAGAGATGGGTTGGTGCTATTCTAGGGCCACACCACAGGCAGATAATTTTTTTACTGTGCTAGAAATACTTAAAAAAAATTTATCCATTTCGTCATTCTGCTTTCCATCTTCATCGTTTTTTTTTTTAATAAATATTCCATTAAAACCGCCGATGCACTTGTTTCTTGCAATTTCTTTCGTTTTGTCGTTTTTGGAATGTCAGGAAACACTGATCTAGATGAATCGTACATAGACACCGAAGATTCAGGACGCTCCGAGATAATTGACGAGTCTTGAGATTCTTCATTATTAGTCACATTGGCAAGAATTTCCGCAGCAGATAAGCTATTTTCATCATCACCATCATCTGTGTTGTCCACTGACGTCACTGTAGACCGTTCTTTATAATGTGGTAATAAAAAAGACATTTCAGTTTCATATTGCCATTTTTTATTAGTATTAGCACTCTGACCACTTTTAGTTGCTTTCTTTTTAATGGCTCTTCTATGATATTCCCTTAAGTTTTGCCATATCTTCTTACATTTTGACGCTGTAACAAAATAATATAAATATAAAGAAAAATTGGTTGTTTCAGGTACTTGATTAGTGGCTGTTCATTTAGGACTATGAGTTCAAGCTTTCGGTTAGGCGAAAGTACCATCCGGTCGATATTAAAAGATGTGTGCAATGCGATTATAAATACAATGAAGGGGAAGTTCATGCCCACACCTACTACCGAAGACTGGAAAAGAATCGCAGATGGTTTCAATAAAAAATGGAATTTTCCAAACTGCATAGGTGCCATCGACGGCAAACAAGTAAACATAATTGGCCCCCCTAGCAGCGGCTCGCTATTTTTTAATTATAAAAAACACTTCTCTATCGTCCTCATGGCTGTCGTCGATGATAAATACAGATTTATAGCTGTCGATATAGGGGCCTATGGCAAGAATAGTGATGGCGGAATTTTGGCATCGTCAAGATTAGGAAGAGCGATTGAAATGAATACATTTAATATTCCAACTGACACACCATTACCTGGTACTGAAATAATAATGCCACATGTTTTTGTAGCCGACGAAGCGTTTCCTTTAAAAAGGAATTTATTGCGACCATATCCACGTTCAAGTGGCATTTCAGAAAAGGAAAGAATATACAATAATCGCTTATCGCGAGCTCGCAGAGTAGTTGAAAACGCGTTCGGCATCTTATATCAAAAATTTGGAATTTATAATAAGAATTTGCATTTACACCCAAAATATGTTGATATTGTGGTCTTTGCGACGTGTATTTTACACAATGTCATGCGGTGTTATAATATAACATCCGATGATGAAGTCAACACAAGGCAGAGTTCGGCCAATAATGATGATGAACAGAGATTACTAAGTAATCTAAGTACAATTCCAGAAGATATAAGTGAATCTTCGGCATCTGCTTTTGAAACTCGTGATATGTTTGCAACTTATTTTCAATCTCCCGAAGGACGAGTTCCGTGGCAGCATTTAATATAGATCATGGATAATTAATATGTAATAATCGTAAGAAGTTGGTTATAATATTATTGGCTTATTAAGAATATTAAACAAGTTTCTATACTAAGCTGGGATTTTATTACTGATTACCTATATTAAATAAACGTAAGGCACTTTATTATAACATACAGAAACCCAAACTAAAAATAAAATATATATGACGTAGATTTAATATTTTATATCAGTAAATTCTGGGATTTTATATTACTGTATGTGAAAAAACTAATTTTTACGATAAACCAAGATTTTTCGAGTGTCCAAGTAGAAAATCGTAGGTACTGTTAACTGTACAATAACATACCTACTTTTTGGATGTAACAGGTTGAATTAAATTTTCTCAACAATGTACTTTAATGAAATGACTTATAAGTTTTAACATTATTTTTAATATCTATTAGAATCACACATATTTATTTGTTCGATAGATGAATTTCTGTAGATTATGGCAAAATCAATAACTCAATACCAACACTGAAAACGTCACAAATAGAAATTAATTATGTTAATAGTATTTTATGTAATAGTTGTATAAGAGGGTTCAAAAATGTTGAGTGGCGTGGTGAGTGTTAATGCAACGTCGCATACAAAACTTTTTCTACGACTAGGGATTAAATATAACAAACACAGCAATACCGCATAATTAAGAGCGGGAAGTTGTATAGTCACATATGACAGTTAGTTTTTGCAAAATTCAATTGCAAAAAAGACTAGATAGACTTTTTTGCAATTGAATAAGACTAGCTTTTATATAGGTGTTCGGGACTATATAATTAACAGATAAATGTACCGGAGTAGAAAAAAATTCTTACCTGGTTGCGACAATACAATAGCGATTTCATTCCATGCCTTTTCCTTCTTATGTACGTCACTATATTTCGGATCACGAAGGTCGTATAGTAGCGGATATTTTCGCACTTCTTCTATCAACTTTTCTTTCTGCATGATTTTCGAAAAATATCACCGTGTACCGCCAACGTGCACTCCGTCCTTCGATTCTATAGTGAATGATGGCGGGCGGGGGGAAGGCACGGGGCGGACGGGTGGGCTGGCAAATGGTTGCCCGTCACGCGACAGTCGCAAACGCATAGTCGTTACGTGGACAACGTGTGGTCGTTGCGTGGACGACGTATGGTCATTGCGTGACAAACGTGTCGGGGTTGACCTCTAGTGTACGATGCGTAGGTCACTCGTTGTACACTACTTTATAATCATTTTTTGAAATTGAACCTTGAACATACGATACAGGGCTTAAATTTCAATGTCTAGCATAGAGTCGAGTCGCCGGTGAGTTGTTATAATGTGCGAAGACCTTTATACGCAATTCTTTCAGGATGGAGACGTTAGTACAGTGGGCTGTCCAACTTATTCTAAGAAGGCGTCGCCAGCACCACATTTCCAAGGCGTCGATTTTTCTCCTTTCGTTCAGTCTCAACGTCCAAGTTTTAGCACCATATAATAAAATTGGAAAAACCAAGCAGTACATCAGACGAACCTTTGTGTTTTTGGTTATCCTGCGGTCTCTCCAAATTTTCGTGAGCTTCTCTACTGCTACTCTCGTCACAGCGCAACGTCTTTTTATGTCGTCCTCACAATTTCCTACGTTTGATATTGTGGAACCAAGATAAATGTTGTTGTTTATCACTTGGCAATTCGTAACATTAGTAATCTCTGGTTTGTTGTCGTTTCCACGATCCACTATTATAACTTTGGTCTTATCGCGGTTGATTGTGAGTCCGAATTTCAAGCTTGTCGATTCCAGAAGTTGGAGAAAGCCCCTTAAGTCTTCTTCAGATTTTGCGAGAAGAGTAGTGTCATCAGCGTATCTCAGGTTTGAAATCACTTGCCCACCAATAGATATACCCTTATCCCAACTCTCAAGAACAATCCTCATGATGTATTCAGTGTATATATTGAACAAGAGCGGTGAAAGTATACATCCTTGCCGTACGCCTGCCTGTGTTTTAAAGGGTTGTGATTCTACTCCATCAACTCTTACAGATGCTGAGCCCTCTGTATACAGCTATTGAATAAGGTTTACTAAATGGTGTGGTGCACCCATTTCTAAGAGTACATTCCATAATTTTGACCAAATCACTGTATCGAAAGCTTTGCGGAAATCCACAAAGCAGATATACATGGGAGAGTTAAATTCTCTAGCTTTCTCGATCAGTTGCCTTAAGATTAAAATCTGCTCGCGCGTTCCACGTCCTTTAACGAAGCCGGCCTGTTCAGGGGCAATCTGAGAGATAAGAAATGCCTGTAGTCTTGTGTTAATAATACGTAGAAGTACTTTGCTGGCATGCGAGATAAGTGAATTAAGCCTGTAGTTATTACATTTCCTGGTAGATCCTTTCTTGTGAAGAGGCATAAATAGAGAATGTGACCAGTCTTTAGGCCATTTGCCGGTACTCCATATTTTTGAACAAATAGTGTGCAAAATATTCACTCCAATCTTGCCCATATCTTGAATAACTTCTATAGGTATTTCATCAACACCCAAGGCATTACCTCTTGGCAAGTGATTAATAGCGGCACGAACCTCATCTTTGAGCAGGCTGGACTCCTGTTCAGCTGGCGTTGCTAGTGTGTCCACTGGGATTGAAGAAGGGGCGCTCACGAACAGAGACTCACAATATTCTCTCCATACCTTGACAATTTCTTGAATTTCGGTAACGATATTTCCGGAGGCATTTCTCAACATACTTTGTTCTTTTTTTGTGTATTAGAGATAATAACAAAAAAAGAACAAATGTTGGGTTTTTAGGAGGTAGATGTCACTTCGGAGAATAGTTTCATTTGGGTACTTTGTGTAGTTGAGATATGGGTTTTAGGGATGCTGTTGGAAAAGGTATCTTGGGGGTCATAAATCCCTATATGATATGAGGTTTTTGTTGGGCCTCTCCAAGAGTATTTCTGGGATCTAGATCAAAATAAGTTGTTAAGTTAAGTTTGTTGATTCAGAGTTGAATCAGACAGTTTGGAAAGTGGTCTTGGGGTGATGATTTTTGGGACAGTTTTTTTATCACTCGAGCACGAGGGATGAGATTTCCCTCTTGCTGGTTTCTCTCTGTTTCCTGGGTCATTCTCCGAAAATATTAGATGTTAAGTAGGGATCCTGTCCATAGGTAGGTTAGGGTTTTGTTTTGTATAACTGCTATAGGAAAAAAAATAAGTTTCTCCCTTGAGAAAGAAGCTTATTTTTTTGATGAGGAGGGGGATGACCCGATATATATATCGATAGGCCTATCGATTATTTTACAAGGTCAACTATCGATAGTCAAACTATCGAAAGTCCTGCAACGCTAAAATAAAATGTAGTGATTATATACTCTTTGATCACAAACTAAATAAAGTCCATTTATTCATAATTGTCCTATTATGTAAACGATCTTACCATGTCTTTTTATGATTTTACGACAATATAAATTAAAATAGACTTTTTAGGAAATTACTTTCGTGTTTAATTAATAATTTATTTCAGAATGTTTAGGTTTGAACTAATATTTGATTTATTTTCAACAAAATTCAACAAAAAGTACTGTGAAGATTATTTACATAATAGGACAATGAAGAAAAAATGGAGTTTTGTGAACTAAATTAAGAAAAAAAAAACGGTATAAAAAAGTCTCAACAGACGGCGTTTTATGAAAGCGGAGTGGTGATAATGGCAGTAGAGTATTCGATATTAATTTCAACTACAAGTTTGACAGACAGACGGACAACAAAGTGATCTTATAAGGGTTCCATTTGTACTTTTTGAGGTGCAGGACCCTAAAAATGAGGAAAACGCATCTCCGAAGATAGATTGCGCGTCGATTGAGACCTCTCCGAGTGAAATGTAAAATGACCTCCGACATAGCCGAAACCTACGTGTAATCTCCCCATTAATATGAACATTTTTCCCCAAGAAACCATGCCTAGGAAATCAGTAGTTTCCGAGATAATGAGGTTCAAAGTTGAATTGAAAATTTTAAGTTTTTTGCAGATTTGTAAAATTTATCATGTAACCGTCATTTCATACTAAGAAACTTCATTAAAATTTTAAAGAATTCCCCATCAAAACTACCGCTTAAGTTTAAAACAAGCAGTGAATAGTGCCCATCGCAGCTGATGTCGCCCGCAATCACCACCCCGCGCGGTCATTGACACGATAACGCGGCCGCGGTTCGCTATACACTGATTTTGATAATTTATGATGTTTTTAAATATCTAATTTATTTATTACTAGCCACGCCTCGGAGCTTCGCTCCCGTGGGAATTTCGGGATAAAAAGTACCCTATGAGCTATTCCCGGTATTTTTCTTCCAGTTTACCAAATTTAATCGAAATCGGTCCAGTAGATTTTGCGTGTTTGAGTAACAAACATCCTCACAAACTCACAGACTCACATCCAAACTTTCGCATTTATAATATTATTAGGAATATTAGGAATTAGGAATATTAGGAACTAGGAATATTAGGAATTAGGAATATTAGGCATTAGGAATATTAGGAATTAGGAATATTAGGAATTAGGAATACTAGGAATTAGGAATATTAGGAATTAGAATTTTTAGGATTTAGGATTTTTCCCAGTCAAATGTTTACTCTGAAGTGACTTTAATAAGTGTACCCTATGCATACGTAACGGCTATGTCAGACGTGATTTTACACCCTGTATACTTTTTGCGAAATTGGTTAATAATTGTGTCCTGTAAACTTTACATAATAGGACAATTATGAATAAATGGACTTTACAGTGTAAAGTCCATCTATACATATAATAAAACAGTAAAAATATTTTGTCTGTACATTTAATATTTTTGACTGAAATGGATAGAGGGAGACCTAAAAAGAACAATAGAAAGCAAAAAAAATTTTTTGGAATTTCTTGTCTGTCTGTCTGTCTGTCTGTCTGTCTGTCTGTCTGTATGTATGTACGCGTTTCACGCAAAAACTACTGGACGGATTTGAATGAAACTTTTTTTGTTGTATAGCTATTAAGCCTGGGCAACATATAGGCTATAATTTATTTTGAAAACTGGAACACCTGATGAAGAACCTTAACAGAACAGCTGAACTATAAGAAATATGGAAATGGTGCCTTAACAAAAGTCGTTCAACCTGATGAGCATTTTCTGATGACGTATAAAAATTGAAGATCTGGAACATCTGATGAAGAACTGCAAGAGACCAGCTACACTATAACATATATGGAAATGGCGCCTTATTAAAAGTCGTTCAACCTGATGAGCATTTTCTGCTGACGTATAAAAATTGAAGATCTGGAACATCTGATGAAAAGCTCCAAGAGAGATTTTTCTTCTAAGCGAAACTCACGCGGGCGAAGCCGCGGGCGACAGCTAGTTTATTTATAATTGTCCTATTATGTAACCATCTTACCATGTCTTTTTATGATTTACAACAATGTAAATTAAAATAGGCTTTTTAGGAAATTACTTTCGTGGTTAATAAATGTTTTACTTTAGAATGTTTAGGTTTGAACTAATATTTGAATTATTTTCAACAAAATTCAACAAAAAGTACTGTGAAGATGGTTTACATAATAGGACCATTATGAAAAAAACCGGCCAAGTGCGTGTCGGACCACGCATAAAGTAGGGTTCCGTAGTCATAAAAAACTTTTTAAGTTTATATTGTTTTTTTGGAAAAAAGTATATATTTTTATTTTATTTATAATTCAAAAGTATTCATCACAGGATACCCGAAACAATTTTAAATAAGAGTTTCTTTACGTGAGTGATTTGAAGTTTATAGGTCCAAGACTTTAGAAATTTCAGGGACACCGTGTAAACGACTTTGGCGGGCTATATCTCGCAAATGGTAAAGCTGATAAAAAGTGTTGTATGGAAACCCTACCTCATTTTCATAGTCCTTTTCAACGATAACCCACACAAGGGGGTGCACTTAGAAAAAATAATTCACCCCCCCCCTTTACAAGTATGGGCCTCCCCATACATTTTTTTTATGATACTGAAAATGTCAAATGTAAAAAAGAGTAGTGTTGCAGCAATAATGTTGACTATCGATAGTATTATCAATAGTATTGTGACAGTCATTTCCCCTCTGGCAAAAGTACAAGAGCACACTCATACTCGTCGTTATATAAAAGGGGTATTACACCTTCCTGAATTCCGGATCCGATATTCAGTCGCTTCTGAATTCAGAGAAGTCTAATCGCATGTGAATCGCATTTAGGAAGGTAGCATCCGATTTAGCATCCGTTCTCAGGATAAGAGGCGGCGCGGCTAGTAATAATAAATCTACATAGGTATGTATTTGATGAAAATATAGTATCGTTGAGTTAGTATCCCGTACCACAATTCTCGAACTCGAAAATATAGAAGCATGGGCAAATACGTAACACGGATACTAACTCAACGATACTATATTTTATAACAAATACATATACTCGTAGATAAACATCCAAAGCCCAGGCCAATCTGAATATAATCATTTTCCATCTTGACCCAACCGGGGATCGAACCCGAGACCTCCAGTTTAACAGACCGGCATGATGACCGTTGGGCGACGGAGGCCGTCAAATGGGTAGCAAGTTTATACAATAATAATAGGTCGGCAACCATTGAATGCGATGCGGAGCGGTGGTGGCCGAGTAGGGCCCGCCTGTAGCTACAAAGTTCCCAGGTTCAAATCCTGCCGGTGCTACAAGAGTTTGTATACCAATCTGACTCAAGTACCTACGTTAGTTTCAATCGACCTCCACTTGCTCCTGGTGAAGGAAAACATCGTGATGAAACCTGCACTCTACTTGATGATTATAAACTAGTGTGTGAAATGGTCAACTAGAGAGTGAAATAGAGAAGGCAATGGCAAACCATTCGATTAAAATTGCCAAGATAGTCGTTGTGTGTAGTTCATTCCATATAATGACCACGACCCTCAGTCATGAGGAATACGACTAAAGAGAGAGAATCATTGAATTTACTTTACATAAAGTAAAATCTTTTACTATCCTTCTCGATATTTACGTACTTTTGAACTTTTTGTACTTAAACACCGAAGAGTAAAATGAGACTTATTATTAAAATATTAGATATAATAATATGATAATATTAGCATTAAGCCCTCCTATTGTACGTTTACTCTGTATTTTTGTACAATAAAGGTTAAATAAATAAAGAATAGGCTATTTCATCATACAGAAATGGCAACACAGCAAATCACGTCAACTAATTTAGTGATGGGATGTCACAGTAACCACCATCCATATTATCGATATATTTAACAACTGCCTCAGGAGGGTCAGTTTTTTTAGTTTTAGGTAGGTAGTCACGATATGTACTGATTGGTGGGGTGGGTTATAAGGAAGATCTTTGTGTATTATTTGCGCGGGCTAAGCCGTGGGCAAATAATAATTTTCGAAACGGCATGTCCGATTTTTATGGGATTTTCGCTGGAGAGTTAAGGAAGTTATAAATGGGTATAATTTAAACGCTCACCAGAAATATTTTTTAAACCCTAAGCCTAAGTACCAAATAAATTAAATGACTCCAAAAAAAATAAAATGCCTTTATAAAGGCTTGTGTTTAAACGCCTACCAAAAATGTATTAATTTTACTACCAATAAAATACGAAACGCTCACCAAAACGAATAAATGATCACCAAATGGTGTATCCTAAAATATTATAAAAAGGATATCATTTATATTTTTATTCAATGCCATAAAAATATATACATACCTTTGAATTGCATTTCTAAACAAATATGTCATATTGTCACCAAATAGATAATACCAATATTTTTTGTCTCGAGTTTCAATTTGATAATTTTTGCTGATGTAAAAAAGCAGACGATCGATCGAATATTTTTTTAAATAGCAAATTTTATAATGCGGTTCTCAAACATGTGTCACTTCTTTATTGTTGAATGAAATTAGTTAAAGTATGATAACATAGCAAATATATTTCACTGTCAATTTTACTGGGAAATAAAAAATCAAATGTAATATGAAAATAATCGTTTTATTTTAATGGTACTAAAAATATTAAGTTAAAATAATAATACTAATTAAGTTAAAGTAAGTTAAGTATTGTTAATAAGTTAAAGTAGCAAATAAAATTATTCTTGTCATCAAACTTGTCATAGATTATAGAGCCATACTACAGAAAATTCTCTAGAGTGTTTGTTCTATAGAAATCGTTTTTCTAGTAAATTTTCTCTTGACTCCATTTTTATTGCCTATAATAGCTCTAAATTATTTTCGTTACATATTTTAATGTTTATTTTTATGGTTTTATCATTAAATTAAGTCTCATTAAACATTTAATATGTTTTAAATCACTATATTTTATATAAAATAAGTATTTTACACATTAAAAATGCAATTAAAAAAAAAATCTTATATCTAATAATATTCATATTTTATAAAATAATATTAAATCTTACATTTACAGCGGGCGTTTTTATTTTCAGAGTTTTACATAATATCTTATGATAGAATTTCAATCGCACATAGATTTGCTTCTTTACCCATTATTAACTACCTACCTTAAACAAGTAATGTAAAAAAATAAGAAGTAATGTTACTCCATGATGCAATAATAAGTTTAAATACTCTTGTAAGTTCTGTGCCATTATGTGTCGTTGTCTATTACAAATCAAATTTTACTTAAAGTTGTTAGTCTTGAGTTACTTTGGTTTTAAAACTTGACGAGTAAAGACTTCTCTAAAGTTTTAAACTTTATCTATAAACTATCTACTAGTAAAACTTGTGATCTGTAAACAGTTTGGTGAGATACTAGAAAAATCTCTAAAGACTTTTTGTGTACCTACTGTGGAGGGATATTCCTTGACAGTGCATATCAAATTAAGAAATAACAGAAATGTGCCTCCAGACTGTTTTTTGTGTATGTACCTACTGTGGAGAGAAAATTCCATAACAGTGCATATCAAATAAAGAAATAAAATACAGTGACGCAGTGAGAGCAAGTATTTAGGATTTGTTTCAAGGCGGGCGGCAATTTGTTGCACCACCCCCCCAACATGCATAGTCCTCCACGGTCCCTGTGCCCCCCAGAAAAAAATCCTGGATCCGCCGTTGGTCTTACATTAAAGTAACCTGGGTCCAGTTTATTACTTTTGAATGACAGTCAATCGAATTTGTAGTATGGTTTTAGGTATTAATATTAAAATTTATTTTTGACATTATTTGGTGATCATTTATCCATTTTAGGAAACAAAAAGAATATTTGAACAATGCATGAATATTTGAATTCTGATGTCTGTTTATTTATTATGGACTATAATGTAGTAAATTTTAGAACCCTCTTTATAAAGGCATTTTATTTTTATTGGAGTCATTTAATTTATTTGGTACTTAGGCTTAGGATTTAAAAAATATTTCTGGTGAGGGTTTAAATTATACCCTAAAATATACTGCATTATGGTCCAAAATAAATAAACAGACATCAGGCCCTTGATTCTACAAATTACAAACGTAGATGTCGTGCTTCAGTTGTATCTCAAAGGCCAAAGAAATCGTAATAAAACATAGAAGTATTATAGAGATCTTGTCACTTTATTTCAATTTCCTTGGATCTTGAGACACAATTGAAACACGAAATTTACGTTTGTAATTAGTGGAATTGGCCCCCAGAATAATTGCATGTATTGTTCAAATATTATTTTTGCTCCCCAAAATGGATAAACGATCACCAAATAATGTCATACATAAATTTTATTATGAATACCTAAAATCATACTACAAATTCGATTGACTGTCATTCAAAAGTAATAAACTGAACCCAGATTACTTTAATGTAAGACTAATATTACAACTGCTTTCCTTTATTCCTTCACCCCGCAACCCGCACAGCCGCCACCGGAAAGCGACGATGCACAAGCCAGCTGCCGGTCGCAACCCCGCGCTCCTCTCTCAGTCGTCCCTGCCCAAGTAACACAATTGCGTCTAAAAACGGACTATTAGATATCTAATAGAATTTAATTTTATTGTCTACTTTAAGAGTAAAATATCTTCCAAGTAATGTTCAAGAACGCTTATAGACACAGTTTAGTAAAAGTGGGCACAACCTTCTCATAAAAATGAGTTAAGAAAACATGAATAGATAAAGTTAAGAGTTGTTAATTTACAAATCGTCTGTAGAGATTTTTCTAGTATCTCACCAAACTGTTTATTGATCACAAGTTTTATTAGTAAATAGTTTATAGATAAAGTTGAAACCTTTAGAGAAGTCTTTACTCGTCAAGTTTTAAAACCAAAGTAACTCAAGACTAACAATTTTAAGCTACATTTGATTTGTAATAGACAACGACACATAAACAGAATAGCGCAGAAATACAAGAGTTATTTAAATTATTATTGCATCAGGGCGTAACAAATTTATTACTTCTTATTTTTTTACATTACTTGTTTAAGGTAGTTAATAATGGGTAAAGAAGCAAATCTATGTGCGATTGAAATTATATCGTCGAATATTATGTCAAACTCTCTTAAAATAAGAGCGTAAATGTAAGATTTATTAAATACTAGCTTTCGCCCGCGGCTTCGCCCGCGGCTTCGCCCGCGTGAACTTCCCACGGGAACAGTGCTTTTTCCCGGGATGAAAGGTACCTAGGTAGGTATGTAGGTAGGTAGGTATGTCCTTCTCCGTACTTCCAGCTATGTGTATGCGAAGTTTCAGAAAGATTGGTTCAGTAGATAAAGCGTGAAGAGGTAACAAACAAACAAACTCACTTTCACATTTATAATATTAGTTAGGATTATTATTAAATACTAGCTTTCGCCCGCGGCTTCGCCCGCGTGAATTTCCCACGGGAACAGTGCTTTTTCCCGGGATGAAAGGTACCCTATGTCCTTCTCCGTACTTCTAACTATGTGTATGCAAAATTTCAGGAAGATTGGTTCAGTACATGAAGCGTGAAGAGGTAACAAACAAACAAACAAACAAACAAACAAACAAACAAACAAACTCACTTTCGCTTTTATAATATTAGTTAGGATAGATATTTTATCAAATGTGAATATTATTAGGTATAAGATTTTTTTTACATTGCATTTTTAATGTGTAAAATACTCATTTTATATAAAATATAGTGATTTAAAACATATTAAATGTTTAATTAGACATAATTTAATAATAAAACCATAAAAATAAGCATTAAAATATGTAACGAATATGATTTGAAGCAAAAATAGGCAATAAAAATGGCGTCAAGATAAAATTTACTTGAAAAACGATTTCTATAGAACAAACTCTAGAGAATTTTCTGTAGTATGGCTTTAGTTAGATCTATGACAAGAATAATTTTACTTGCTACATAACTTAATGTTTTTAGTACCATTAAAATAAAACGATTATTTTCATATTATCTTTGATTTTTTATTTCCCAGTAAAATTTACAGTGAAATATATATTTGATATGTTATCATATTTTAACTAATTTTTATTTAACAATAAAGAAGTGACATGATGTTTAAGAACCGTATTATAAAATTTGCTATTTAAAAAAATATTCGATCGATAGTCAGCTTTTTTACATCAGCAAAAATTACCAAATTGAAACTCGAGAAAAAAAAATATTGGTATTATCTATTGGCTTGTGTTTAAACGCCTACCAAAAATGTATTAATTTTACTACCAATAAAATTCGAAACGCTCACCAAAACGGATAAATGATCACCAAATGGTGTATCCTAAAATATTATAAAAAGAATATCATTTATATTTTTATTCAATGCCTTAAAAATATATGCATACCTTTTAATTGCATTTTTAAACAAATATGTCATATTGTCACCAAATAGATAATACCAATATATTTTGTCTCGAGTTTCAATTTGGTAATTTTTGCTGATGTAAAAAAGCAGACCTTCGATCGAACATTTTTTTAAAGAGCAAATTTTATAATTCGGTTCTCAAACATATGTAATTTATTTATTGTTAAATGAAATTAGTTAAATAATAATAATAATAAAATTTATTTATTCAGACAAAGTCCATTATTGTTAGTAACATCGAAACCTTAACCTAGAGTTAGTAATACATATTTTAGACACACACGAAAACGGAAAAATAAAATAAAATACAAAAATAAAGATAAATATGCCACCAATCACTGCTGTACCGTACCATGAGAGACTGCACAACAGCGATTGATGTATACACAGTCTAGTCTGCTGGCCACCATACTCAGAATGCTGTTGGAGCTAGCCCGCACTCTGCGCACCAGGGATGCGCATCGCTTCCGCATTGTAGTATAGAAGCAATCTACATTCGCTTCTGCAAACATCCCTGATGCACTGCAGAATCTTGGCAACCCCAACAACACCCTGAATGCATTGTTGTATTGAACGCAGAGGGCTTTGTACGACTCTTTTGTATATTTAGCCCATAGACTACAACTATAAAAAGATGTGCAATATGCTCGAAAGAGTGTAATTTTCACTTCTTTCGAGCAACGTGAAAATCTTCGAGCTATCATGTTGGCTCTCACCGTCAGCGCCCTCCGCTCCCTTTCAATATCATCATCGTCCTTGAGGTCAGAAACAAGAAGGTGTCCCAGGTATTTAACCCTGTTAACTCGCCTCATCAATACACCGTTTAATTTGACTGGTGGAATGTCTATCACCTTCTTGCCTCTGGCCTCAAAAACCATGACTTCACTCTTATTTACATTATATACCAACCCATGAGAACTGGCATATGCTTCACAGATGGCCAACAACTTTTTCAGACCACAGGGGGACGCACTCAATAACACCATATCGTCTGCGTAACTAATATTGTTTACACATACACCGTCTATGTGACAACCAACACGAGTGCTACTGAGCGCGACAATCAAGTCATTGACGTACAGGTTGAAGAGAGTCGGCGATGACAGGCCGCCCTGTCTCACGCCGCACTCCAGCCCATACGGCTCCGACATGCCTCCCGCCCATTTCACGCTGTTAACCTGGTTTCCATACCAATATTTGTAAATATTGACAAGTTCAGGTGGTATTTTTAGCTTTTCTAGTTTTTCCCAAAGGATGTCATATGAAACCAGGTCAAAAGCTTTTGACAGGTCCAGGAAGCACGTATGAACTGCCGTCTGACGACTAGTATAATATTTAACAGTATGCTTAACACTTAAAATCGCCGCTTCAGTCGATAACCCTGGTCGAAATCCAAACTGGTTATCGTGGGGCTTAAAGAAGTTATTCAAAATATGATAACATAGCAAATATACATATATTTCACTGTCAATTTTACTGGGAAATAAAAAAATCAAAGGTAATATGAAAATAATCGTTTTATTTTAATGGTGCTAAAAACATTAAGTTAAAATAATAATATTAATTAAGTTAAAGTAAGTTAAGTATGTATTGTTAATTAAGTTAAAGTAGCAAGTATATTCTTGTCATCAAACTTGTCATAGATTATAGAGCCATACAACAGAAAATTCTCTAGAGTGTTTGTTCTATAGAAATCGTTTTTCTAGTAAATTTTATCCTGACGCTATTTTTATTGCCTATTATTGCTTCAAATGATTTTCGTTACATATTTTAATGCTTCTTTTTATGGTTTTATCATTAAATTATATCTTATTAAACATTTAATATGTATTAAAACACTATATTTTATATAAAACGAGTATTTTACACATTAAAAATGCAATTTTAAAAAAATTGTTATATCTAATAATATTCATATTTGATAAAATAATAATAAATCTTACATTAACAGCGGGCGTTTTAATTTTCAGAGAGTTTTACATAATATCTTATGATAGAATTTCAATCGCACAAAGATTTGCTTCTTTATCCATTATTAACTACCTTAAACAAGTAATGTAAAAAAATAAGAAGTAATTTTGTTACGCCATGATGCAATAATAAGTTTAAAACACTCTTGTAATTTCTGCGCCATTATGTGTCGTTGTCTATTACAAATCAAATTTTACTTAAAGTTGTTAGTCTTGAATTACTTTGGTTTTAAAACTTGACGAGTAAAGCTAAAGACTTCTCTAAAGGTTTCAACTTTATCTATAAACTATCTACTAGTAAAACTCGATCTATAAACAGTTTGGTGAGATACTAGAAATATCTCTACAGACGATTTGTAAATTTACAACTCTTAACTTTATCTATTCATATTTTCTTAACTCATTCTTACGAGAAGGGTTATCCCTTCTCATAAGAATGAGTTAAGGGTTGTGCCCACTTTTACTAAACTGTGTCTATAAGCGTTCTTGATTACTTTAGAGATATTTTATTCCAGGTGCCCCCCCCCCCCGCCCCCTCCCCCACACACACTGCATTTTTGTGTACCTACCACGGAAATATAAATAAGAGTGGAAGTGTAAAGTAGGCGAGGGACGGACGGATTGTCTGAGCGCCCGAAGTGATAACTGTGTTCGAGCTCGCAATAACCACGCGCTTAGCCTTGTCGCCGACTTCGTTTGTGAAGTCCCAGCGACAAAGCACCCTACATTTTCGGTGTAGGCGGGGATTACCTTTACGCGTCAAACCATTCCAGGACTACGGTGTTTGTGTTAATTCCCACCACCCTAGTAGCCGGCCTCCCACCAGCGGGTCTCACCGGCGAAAAGGTGACGGGGTTGGCCAACCCGTAGCCCTCAACGGGCTACACAAGGGACTCCCCTCACTCACCCCCACCGCTCCTTATGGAGAATATGAAGATCCCGGGTGCGGACCCGGAGGGCGCGGAATCACGCCCCCCCCGCTTAGCCGCACCCACCACCCCGGAAGCAGCCGAAGAGCCGCCCCAATGGGCTTCTCAAGCCCCACGACTGGACGCGGAGTTGGCGCCACCGAGCGCCGTGCTCTCGCCGAAGGCAGACTACGAGCGTGATTGCTACATGCTCAGCCACATCATCAGATGTGGCCTGCTTTCGGAGCAGATGCAGCGCTGGATGGCGCTGTACCTCCGCGTACGCAACGCCGAGAAGGAAGCCGAGGAGCCGTCCATCGACGACAAAACGGCCCTCGAATTTGCCGCCAGAGGAATTCTCACCCTCCCCGAAGCCATCCCTCCTAGCCACGCATCGAAGAGGCAACGGTCTGAAGAGGCCGACCAGGAGGAGACACCCAAAAGGACCAGGGTTCGCTCGCTATCCTGGGCAGCGAGCCCTCCTCAAGAAATAAGGGAATCACAGACAGTGGGACCCATGCAGCTTTCACCCTCACCCGCTGCTTACCTAAGCGCGCCACCGGTAGCGCCGGCCCCGCGCGGCCCCGCGTCGCGCCCCGCAGGCGCCACTCGACCCACCCTTCCCTCAGGAACGGATGCCGCTCTCCCGCAGAGAGACCCGAGGAGGAAGGCCCCGGATGGCACCGCGTCGCACCCCGTTGGTGCGCCCCGTCCGCATGCCACGCCGCTGGCGGTCCCCCCCGTCGGGGTTGACCCGCGCCGCGTGCCGCAGCCCGAAGCTGTGGCAGGGCCCTCTAGCGCCCCCCACATTGCGCCGACGGTCTCATTCGAACCCCGCCCGCACCCCGCGCCGCCCGCGAGCGCGCCCGCGTTCGCGCCAGCCGCCAGTCATAGCGCGGCCCCGCCCTCAGCATGGACCAGACCCTTAGCCATGGGTCAAGCGCCGGTCGGGGCTAACCTGCCCACGCCCCCACAACCACGCCCGCGCATGCACGCGCCTACAGCGACCGCGTCCCAGCCCGCACACCGAGCGAGCACCGGGCCACCGCAGCCGAGCTCAACGGCCCAGCAACCCGTTAATATGGACACAAGCACGGACCCCGGACCTACCCAGGCAGCCCCGACGAGGAGCCGTTACCCTCCCCTCGTGGTCGAACGCCTGCCAGACTGGGCCGCCCACTTTCGCCGCCTGACAACCATCTTGGGACACTCGCCCTCAGCCCGCCCCTACGGGCGCGGCATCCGTTTTTCGCCCAAAGACGAAACGGAGTACAGGGCGGTCCAGACCTACCTGACCAGACTGGAGCAGGAGACCGCGGAACCGATCAGCTGGTTCTGCTACTCCCTGCCGGCGGAGCGCCAGCTGAAAGTGGCCATCCGCGGACTCCCAGCGGACACCGAGGAGAGGCAAATCAGGGATGCCCTCCTGGAACTAGGTTTCGAGGCAGAAGCAGTCAAAGGCATACGGGGCAGGGGAGATCGCCCCGGGTGCATATTCTTCTGCCTCATAAAGAAGACAGAAGGCTGCCAGGAAATTTTTAATGTAACGGAACTCCTCTTCATGCCGGGCGTGAAAATAGAAAGTTGGCGCGGGAAGCAGGGGCCCGCGCAATGCCATAGGTGCCAACTCTTCCGGCACTCCTCACTTAATTGCCACCGGCCACTCGCCTGCGTCCGCTGCGGGGGCCCACACAAGGCGTCGGACTGTGACCGCCCCAGAGAAGAGCCCGCGACATGCGCTAATTGCGGGGGGCCACACCCCGCCAACAACACGACTTGCCCCGTCTTCAGAAAAGAAGCGCGGAATAAACGAGCCGGCACGGTGGCCCGTACCGGCGCTGCACTTACCCACCGCCCGGCCATTGAAGAAACAGCGGAGGCATCCCTAATGGCCCCCGCAAACCCTCCCACAGCCAGAGGCGCCGAGCTGCCCTCAAAAAAGAGAAGGAAGAAGAAGAAGAAGAGGCCGGCGGACACCTCAGCCCAGCCGGCCCGCCCACAAGAAGTTCCAGTCCCGGTTTCCCAGGCAATTCCCCAGGCCGCCCCCTCGGCCCAGCAATCCAACCAGCCTGCGGGCAGGCTCCCCCAGGAGCAAGTCTACATGCTGTTCCAAGCGTTCCAGACGCTGGCATCCATGAACCCAGACCAGCTGGCTGCGTCGGGTCTTCTCAGAGGCGTTCCAAACCCCCCGACCTATTATGGATAGACGGCCATCTCTAAGAATAATGCACTGGAATGCCGAGACGCTCCGGGGGAAAAAGAAGTTGCTGACGCACTTCCTCCGGGAACAGCATGTAGACATCCTATTAGTCAGCGAGACTCACCTCAAGGACGGGGATAACTACAACATCCCCAACTACATCCTATACAGGAAGGACGAGAAGAGCCCGGTCGATGGCTCCGCCTACCGAGGACTGGCGCTGTTCGTCAAGAGGAGCGTCATCCACCAGGCCATACCCCACACAGAGTTCCAGACCATGTACGCCCTGGGCGTCCTGGCCAATGTCGCCGGCCACCAACTCCGAGTGTTTGCTGCGTACGCGCCACCCAGAGCGCGCCTCGAGATACAGGAGCTGCGCTCACTACTCCTGGACCCTACGCCGACCATCGTGGCTGGCGACCTAAATGCCAAACACCTGTCCTGGAATTCTACGAGGGTCTGCCCGCGAGGGCGACGCCTCCTCTCGGACTCCGTGAGCCATGACTACGAGGTGGTGGGCTCAGACGAGCCGACCCACTACTGTCATCACAGCGGCAGCGTCGACACCCTAGACGTCGTCGCTCACCGAGGCCTGAGAGCACCGCTAACCCAAAAAGTCCTGCCGGACATGCCGTCTGACCACAGACCGGTCCTTCTCGTCCTAGAAGACCTGCCAGCGCGAGTCTCGCTGCCCAGGAAAAATGTCCGGATCAACTGGGGGATCTATTCCCGGACATTATCCGAGTGCAGGCCAAACGCCGACCCGCCACGGATCTCCACCAAGGACGAAGTCGAGACAGCGGTGAGCGCCATTACCCTCAGCATCCGCAGAGCCCTCGACTTGGCCAAGCGAGAGGCGCCAGCTGGGTCCAAACCGGACCCTCTCCCAGCAGACATCGCCAAAATTATACAGAAGAAGAGGGAACTGCGGCGGCAGTGGCAAGTCACTCGCTGCCCCGCAACAAAGACCGAAGTAAACAGATTGGTGGAGACCATCAAAGACCGCCTTGAGGAGCACGCAGCCAGATCGTGGGAAAACCATATACTCTCGGTGGGCGGTGATATCCCCTCCATTCAACGCCTGTGCCGGCAGCTGTCGGCGGAACCCCAACCTGTCAGACCGCTGCTGGCAGCGGACGGTCTCCCGCGGTTTCTTGCGACCGATCGAGCAGAGATCTTCGCAGAGCATCTGGAGTATCAGTTCACGCCGAATCCAGTGGCCGACCAAGTCCACTATGAACTAGTGACCGAACATCTTCGAGACCATCTTGCGCAACCAGTACCAGCGACGGAGGACGCAGAATTCTTCACGCCCGGCCAAGTGCAGCGGGTGATCCGATCACTGAAGCCCAGGAAAGCCCCGGGCGCAGATCAAATTTCGAATGAGGCGCTTCGCCACCTACCGCCGTCCTTCATCACGGCGGTGACGCGCCTGTTCAACGGAATCCTGCGCTCAGGCCACTTCCCAGATGTTTGCAATATAATTGCTTGAAACGAAACGCGGGCGTTTCCCATTGACGCCGCTACGCGGTCGGCGCTCGCGTCGCGTCGCGAGACGGCCATTTTAGTTCGCTTAGGATAGCTTGCGCGTGAGGTCACGCCGCTTGAAATAGCCGCGCCGGTCAGCCTTTTCTATTGTTCGTTTTGGAACCGCATGGCGTAATGTTTTAGCCATTGTGATTTGTAATTGTTTAATTAGTTTGGATTGTAGTGTTGGATTTTCTTTTTTGTTAAATAACTATTGAACGTTTGTGTTTGTGAAACCTTTTACTTTGACTGTTTGTTGTGAATGACGTGACTTGTGGCTGCCTGGGGACGCTGAATCCCGTCGCCGAGTGGAACTGCTGGACGGATCCGAGGTATTTGTTCAGGGGATTGAGATCTCATGGGGTAGGTTGGGTGATTTAGGGACCACCACCTCCTCCGAAGACACCCCAACTTGGATTAAGAAGTCAACTTGGTGAGTTGCATAATAAATTTAGTTAGTTAGTTATTAGTACATAGGGCCCGTAGCTCCCTATGTAAGTTACGGTGGTAGCAGTCTGCGTATAGCTTAAGTTAGGTTCTAGTCGGATAGACGTAGTGCCGTGTCGAGGTTTTTACCGGTGCTTATTTTTACCGGTATTTTTTTTACCCGGTAAATTTTTTCGGTACCGAACCCTCCCGCCACTTCGATTGTCCCAATTCTCTGCCCACAACACCAGAAGAATGGAAAACCGGCCGGGTCATCATGCTGCCCAAACCGGGCAAAGACCTGCGGAAACCGGAGAGCTACCGGCCCATCACCCTCCTCAGCGCCCTCTCAAAGGTGTTCGAGAAGCTCCTGCTCGGCCTCCTGCTCCCGCACATCCCCCCTCGTGCGGAGCAATTCGGATTCAGGCCTGAGCACTCAACGACGCTCCAGATTGCAAGACTCCTGCACGAGATCTCCAGCGCAGCCAACCGGAAGGAGCACGTGGCTGTCGTGCTCCTCGATAACGAGAAGGCGTTTGACAGAGTGTGGCATGAGGGACTGCTGCACAAACTGTCAACGTCCCACATCCCCCGCAGATTGTTGAAAGTGGTAGCATCTTTCCTGGAAGAAAGAAGGATCAGGGTGGCGGTCGAAGACGCCGTTTCATCAGAGCGCCCCGTCAGAGCGGGCGTCCCCCAGGGCAGTTGTCTTTCTCCTGCCCTCTACGCCTGGTACACCGACGACATCCCGGTACCCAGTCGGGTCCAGCTGGCACTTTATGCTGACGACGCGGCATACTTCGCTCGCAGCATGAACGCCAAACATGCAGCCAAGAAAATCCAAGAAGCCCTCGATGTCCTCCCCGACTGGTTATCCAAGTGGAGGTTGTCGGTGAATGCCGCCAAAACGCAAGCCCTGATTTCCGGAAGCACACAGCTCCCGCCACCCTTGAAGCTCGCCGGGGAAGATGTACCGTGGCAGCCACACGTAACTTACCTGGGGGTGAAAATCGACAGGCGCCTCACGCTGAAGCACCAGGTCGACGCGGTAGTGGCGAGCGCTAAGATGGCCCGGGGGAAACTACGTCCAGTTCTTTCCTCCCGCCTCCCGCTGCGGACGAAGCTCGGGATCTACAAAACATATGTACGATCCCGCCTCACATATGCAGCCCCCGCGTAGTACGCATACTGCTCGGAGACCAACAAGCGACGGCTCCGGGCTCAGGAAAACCTCAGTCTCCGAGCGGTGGTCGGGGCCCCACGCTACGTGAGGAACGACGTCATCCAGCGGGACTTGAAGTGGGAAGGCCTGGACGACTTTGTCTCCCGTTTGGCGAGGAAAATGTACTCCAGGGCGGACGGTTCGGCGCACCCCCACCTCAGGGGGATTGCGCCCCTACATGCTCGCCCACCGGATGGAAGACCCAAGCCCTCGCCCCGAGACGCCATCACCACAGCGATCGCCGACCAAGGCCCCGCCACAGCAGCGGCGCCTGACCCGAACCCCCAGCAATACAATTGAAGACTTGTGTGGCCGCTACGGCCACCACCCTGTGACCCGTCTGTAATTGCAGGCGGCGCACAAAGCGAAATATTCGTAATCTAGCCGGACAAAAATTATATTTTTCACTTATCGTCTAGAAGTCAAATAGCTGTTTACATATAAAGTAGACATATCCTATCACAAGACACTAACATTCATTTTTAGGTAGAGGCGCTCAATAATAAGAAATAAGTCTGAACATATGGGTACTCGCATTTTGGCGATTAATTGTTTTAAGCGACCGCGCCATTCCTTTGAGTTGTGTACGTAAGTTAGCAGTGATTGTGAGTTGTAATTGTGATTTTTGAGTCATCAAGGTGAGTATAAATACTTTTCTTTAATATTATTTTCTTAAACATTGTTGTGAGTATCATTAGACAAGAGGTAATTATACAGTAAAAAAAAGAAGAAAAATGTGTTTGTACTTTAGTTTTAGTATATTATATCGACGTATACCAATCTCGTATTACATTATTTTGGAAGACTAACATGCTGGCTTTACGATCAAAGTGTATTTACTGGCGAATTCATGCGACACTCATACAAGTTTTTTTTTTTTTAGTATCACTACGTCAATTTCACGTCGAGAGTTATTCGACATTTGGTGAGCTAATTTAAAAGAAACAAGACTAGATGTTTTAATAAGCTATATTTTGCAATAATTTGGTGTTCCGTCTTTTACGGAAGATACCACGAAAAAATTGATAGTTAAAATCAGGAGCATCTGTCACAAAATCGAGCAAAAATCCAGGAGACACTAACATTGTTTTTAAAAGCAAACTCTACGTGATTGGAAGATAAAATATTATTTCCTGATTTTGTCACAGCAGCTATCGAAGGTGATTTACTACATGAAACGAGGAGGGGGCCCGAAAGACCAAAAAATACTTTAGATGCTCCAGTCTTAAGAACAAAATACGACGAATTCGACATCTACTGGTTTCATCAAGGAGGAGTTATCAATGGCGACTGAAATAAAGCTTAGCAGTGAGGGGCAGAGATTCGGCAGCAATCGTGGAAGAGCTTTGTCTCGCTTCACCTAAAAGAGGTACCTACCTGCGTTTAAAAAGCGCGGAAAAGTTTGGCATGTCCTAAAAAGGCGGAAGATCAAGTTTTCTCACTAATGATCGATGCCAATCTGTTGACACATCAATATAATGTGATACGAGACTAAGCAAATAAAATTAATAAATAAGTAATTGTAACTGAGTGAAGTGTAATTTTAAACAGGTTATTTTATTTTGTTGTATTACCTATTCAATTCTTTTTCAATTACAAAATATTTCAATAATCAGTCATCATCTTAATTTTTATGTTGCCTTTCCTAACAATAGGTACATATAATAATACAGTAACTGGTCTGTGTCTGTACATAGGAAATATTTACAAAGAAAAACTATGAGGGATTTTTATAGGGCCAATAGAAACCAAAATCTTTTTCAATTTTTGTCTGTTTATGTTTATACGCAAAAACTACTGGACTAAATTTGAAGTAGTTTTCACTGTAGTATTATAGAAGGCCTAACATAAAATCTGGCGTATTCATTTTGATTCGTCGTCGCTTAGAACTTGAGATATTAACTTTAGTAAATTACGCGTGGACGAAGTCGCGGGCAAAAGCTAGTTGTACATAATAGACGTTTAAAATCTTGGCAAGTGTCTTTATATTCCATCCTAGAGCACGCCACTTCATATTTAATGGGTATTATAATTTTGTCCAGCTAGATTTCAAAAAATATCACACTGTGCGGCGGTAGCATTTCGCCGAAGAGGGCCAACAGCCCTGAACGGCCTCTCCGACTCCCGCGCAAGTAGGAGTATGAGAATGACCAGCAGCGAAGTAGGCGAGGCGCTGTCGCCACAAGTAAGCGATACATAGCTTACATACACGGCTCGTCATTCTAGTTGTGTTCTGACTTCGGGCTGAGTAGTTTGTTCGTGACATTGAATTCTCGTCGAAATTCCCTCGTCAAAATGCCATTTTATTCTATTTTAGAGTGCAAAAATAACAGTAGCAAAATTAATCTTAAAAATGGAGGTGTTTCGTACCACCGGTGAGTAATATTTCGTTTGTTTTCTTTAAAATAAAAGTTCAATAATGATAATAATAACTTTAAAATATTATTTGTTAAAAGTGACCTCAATGTCTTTTATATAAGGTCGATTTTGTCATTAACACGTGCTCCTCTGTTCTTCCCGAAACTTCTATGCTACTCGTTTAGGGATGTACCTAGTAAGGTAATGTATTGGATTTTATCGATATATTTTGTTTACATTGTATAAAATATTAATTTTAAGGTTTCCCAAAGATCCTGATTTAAAAGAAAAATGGATAGATGCAACTGGCAGAGTTTTGGACGTCACATGTCGAAGCGCCCACTTCTCACCTACCGACACACTTTTTTTTATAACAAAATATTACGGTAATTTTTGATTAAAATTGTTTGTAATAAAATAGAATCGTTTGAAACGGAACGCGGATGTTTCCCGTTGGCGCCGCTAGGCACATTTGGCGCGGGCGTCGGCCGCCCGGCTATGCCACGAGCGGCCATTTTGAAACAGGTTTGTGAACCGGCTTTGCGTCGACGGCTCGAGCCGTCGCGTCAGGCAGTCTTGCCTTGACGGCGTGAGCGTGAGGCCGTGCCGCGTGATATCCAGATTCCATTTTGTATTGTTCATTTGAGACCGCGTGTACGCGCGTTGTTTTTTTTTGATTTGTAATTGTTAATTTGTTGAACTCAATAAATAACTAACAAGTTTGCGTGTTGTGCAAAAGACATGTACTTTGATTGTTTGCTGTGAGGCGTGACTTGTGACTGCCTGATCACACCGAGTCCAGTCGCCGAGAGGACCTTCTGGAAGACATCCAGGTATTTGTTCAGGGGATTGAGATCTCAGGGGTAGTTGGGTGATTTAGGGACCACCTCCCCCCCCGAAGACACCCGAAATTGGACCAAGAAAAATCAACTTGGTGAGTTGAAGAATACATTTATAGTTAATAAGTTAGAATTAGTGTATAGGGCTCCGTAACTCCCTATATAAGTTACGGTGGTAGCAGAGTGCATTTAGGTTAGTTTCTAGGCTCGAGTCGGATAGACGCAGTGCCGTATCGAATCGTTACCGTCGGTTACCCATCGGTTTTTTTGGGGACCTATAGGTCTTTTTTTAAGACCCGGTCTGTTTCGGTGACGAACGTTCCCGGCGCTTCGTTTGTCCCAAATCTCTGCCACAAAAATAATAAGACTATAAATCCGCGAAGCAATATAGAAGAAAGAAAATCTGTTTTATTATTCTGAGTTTGTGTGAAAATTTGATCTATCGATATCGATATTGTGTTGCAATAATCAATCCGCTACTGCACTAATCGAGTGGCAGTAAGAATACTCTCATTTGACGCTAATTTAAACCCTATTCTCTTTGATTTATGGGTCATAGTTGCTCAAAAGTTTCAAAACGCCATCTATAATCGAGTGGCGGATTTTTTCGTTAATCGGTTTTGGACTTTGAAACGTCTTATGTACGTTCTTGTACAGTATAAATTAAGCCATATGTCGAAGACTTAAAGTACTTGTTTGTCCGATATAGTCACATTGACTTAATACACTTTGATAAAAATGACCAATAAGCTCATTGTTCATCTGTAGTGTATATGTACTTATGTTCATACACATATTATGTGAGTTTGGCGACCACGATTCCTTACAAATTTTATCAAGTAACACTTCCACTCTTATTTATATTTCCGTAGTACCTACTGTGGAGGGATATTCCATGATAGTGCATATCAAATTAAGAAATAACAGATTTTTTTCTGCCCATCTGGTTTATTTCTTTCTACAGTGACTCAGTGAGAGCAAGTCTTTAGGATTTGTTTCAAGGCGGGCGGCAATTTGTTGCACCTCCCCCAACATGCATAATCCGCTACGGCCCCAGAAAAAAATCCTGGATCCGCCATTGGTCTTACATTAAAGTAATCTGGGTTCAGTTTATTACTTTTGAATGACAGTCAATCGAATTTGTAGTATGGTTTTAGGTATTAATATTAAAATTTATGTATGACATTATTTGGTGAAAAGAATATTTGAACAATGCATGCAATTATTCTGATGTCTGTTTATTTATTTTGGACTATAATGTAGTATATTTTAGGACCCTCTTTATAAAGGCATTTTATTTTTATTGGAGTCATTTAATTTATTTGGTACTTAGGCTTAGGATTTAAAAAATATTTCTGGTGAGCGTTTAAATTATACCCTTATCTATTTGGTGACAATATGACATATTTGTTTAGAAATGCAATTAATGGTATTCATATATTTTTAAGGCATTGAATAAAAATATAAATTATATTCTTTTTATAATATTTTAGGAAACACCATTTGGTGATCGTTTATCCGTTTTGGTGAGCGTTTCGATTTTTATTAGTAGTAAATTTGATACATTTTTGGTAGGCGTTTAAACACAAGCCGTTCTAAATTAACACATAGGGTAGTTTTATCTTGGAAACATTTAGGGATCGTTCGTGAAAATTAAAAAACTCTAAAACATATTCACGTGGGTGAAGCCACGGGCTAAAGCTAGTGATATAGTACATTGTAAACGAGTGGGTGAAAGTAACTTTTTTAAGACCCGAGACGGGGTTTGGCGCCCGAGCATAGCGAGGGCGCCAATAGTTCGAGGGACTTAAAAAAGTCTTTCACCCGAGGTAAACACTGTGCTATTCATTACGAATACAAGGAAAGTTAAAATTAAAGCATTAGCTAAAGAAATGATGAGTGAATTATACGGAAGCATAAACAAAACTCTAAACTTGAAAAAAAATTATCGGATTACGGCTTTAGCTTCGCATATATTTTTTCGGCTTAGCTATTAGATTCTTTTCATTTGGTTCATTGAAAAAATGATGAAAAAATCTATATTATAAAAAATTATAAAAAAATAAGTATATTCTTTAACTTCATGTTATTTCAATTTTACATAATATGTTGAATGGCCGTATAGAAAGTTGGAATATGGTTCAATAGAATGACGTGAATTTTTTTTTTTAAATAATTCGACAGCTGTCAGTTGAAAACGATTCTACCTAGGGCTGAAAAGTATTACTTTCTCCACGCTCCTCAGGCAACTTCAGACTTACTTTCAGAGTATGAGTAATGAAAAATATATTTTGTAACCCATAGTATAAAAACTATGAAACCGACCTCGTAACATTCTAGAATTAAATCGACGTTTCATCGACTATTCAACATCGATACATTCAAGTTAGTGTATAGAGAACCGGAGATGTTTCAAGGAACCGGGATTTTCGGTACTGGACTATTGTGGAACCGGGATTCCCGGGATTTTCGGTACTTAATTTTTTTTTCCACCCATAAATAATTTATCTTTAATTATAATTAATTACTAATTAACAATCAGTCTTTAGCAATAATAAAACTTAGTATTCATTAATTATCCAGTAAAAAACAGACTATAATTGAAAGTACTCTTAGTTAACGCCGTGAAAACAATAGGAACCCTTAGCTACTTCGATCATATATTTCAGAAATAAATGATCAAAGCTTAGCTACAATAAAATAACAAATAAAATTGAAATCAAATAGATATAAAAATCAAATAAAATCTACGCCAACAGATTAACATCTAACAATTAAATAAAATCTTGCGATCACAGATAACTATGTGGTCTTTTTAAAAGCTTTTTTTTTCTTTGTAATATATGTCATCAAAAAGATTAACGCGTCCGAAGTTACATCACCTAAACGCGATCTAATTTTATTACACCGCAGCGCAGGCCAGCCGAAGAAAAATCCATCTAGCTCAACACTGGTGGATGGAACACTCAGAAGATTGTAGTAAATGTCGCCAACGATCGCCTCCATTCTCTTATTGTCTCAATTTTCTTTTCTATGTCTCTGTTCATGCACCGCCATTTATGTTCACATCTTTCCGTTCACTTAGGTTGCCTGGAAGAGATTGCACTTGCGATAAGGCCGCCTATTGTACATATTTTACCTATTATAAGTCTCAATTTGTATCCTTTACATGTTTTTGGTGCAATAAAGCATTTTTACTTACTTACTTACTTACATTCTCGAAAAGAGCCACCTCGATTTTTACATTTGTTTCGAGGTCGTAATTCTGCGTCGATTTAACATCCTTCCGAATCGCCACAGAGTTCTGCTCTTGCACCGTTCGCCATGCATAGCGTCAATTGCCATATATTTTAACGGACTTGTCCGTGTAAACTATAAACTTATATACTTATATACTAATAAACTGTATTTTCAGCTCCTTAAAAACCAAACAATGAGTTCTATGCGGTTTTTAATGATGTCAATTAACGATTTGAATAATTATATAAGGAGATTGACAACTTGGGCGCTCTCTCATATATCTTTATGAACTTGTGTATTGCACAGCCAGTTGGCGAACCGAATAAATAAAAAATAAAAAAATCCCGAAAGTACCGAAAATCCCGGTTCTTGAATTTGAATTCCCGGTTCTATTACCGCCACAAAAAAACCGGGAAATCCCGGGATTTTCAGTACCCGGATTTCCCGGTTCTATACACTAATTCAACTACTGGCTATTACGCGCGCAGCTTTCCCCCCACCGAAAGCGCCAGACTTTTTTGTTTGGAAGTTTGCGTTCATTTCTATTCCCGATCTGAGTGACTTCCAACGGCCCCGGCGGGCCGGCCCCGGTGATGGGGCCGTTGGAAAAAAAATTCCAACAGCCCCGGCGGGCCCAGATTTTGTGTGGACGGGGCCGTTGGAAAAAAAATTACCAACGGCCCCGGCGTGTCTTTTAAATGGGACGGTTAGCATAAAAAAATTATATATACGCTCCGGTAGTGTTTAAAGGGGGGGAAATTGTGTATTATTTTGTAGACCTTAAATATGAAATGAAATTAAAAAAAGAGTTTGTATGTAACAATCAGTTTTTATTGTTGATAAAAAATAAATATCAACTAGGTATCAACATTCATATATATAAGAAAATAAAATACATGATGTTTGTTTTATATTATGACACAGAATACATAATAGTACAAGTACTAAGATAACAAACTGTTAACTACTAAATACCTTACTGTCTCTGTTGTATTTTTAATCCGTAAACAGTATTAATAATAACTAATTAACTGATTGTTATAAACAAACTCTTTTTTTAATTTCTTCCCTTTAAACACTACCGGAGCGTATGCTATATTTTTTTTATGCTATCCGTCCCATTTAAAAGACACGCCGGGGCCGTTGGTATTTTTTTTTTCCAACGGCCCCGTCACCGGGGCCGGCCCGCCGGGGCCGCTAAAAGTCACTCTCCCGATCTTATTGTTCTGAGAAAAATAGTCATGTAGGTATTACACTAGACAATAGTTTGCAATACTATTGATGATGCCCAAAATTATATATTTTCTAATCAATACTATTGATAATATCGACACTTATATTTCAACAAACAATCGATATGTCAAAGTCAAAGTCAAATTTTTTTTATTGAAACTTGGCCTTCAAAGAAGGCTCTTTTTCACGTCGATAACTAATTATTTAATCATAATATATTATGTCTCAAAGCTACAAACTACTAGCATTTCGGAACGACCACTGTTGAGAAGAAATGCCGAAAGAAACTCATGAAACAGTCTTGGTCGCCTAATATGCCAGAGGGGCTATTTATTAACTTTATACATACACTAGATTGTGTACAGTCAAAAATAAAATATAAGAAAATAAATAAAATAATATAATAAAACATGTTATGTTTGTGATCAAGTAACCACAATAAATTGGTTAAAAACAAAAAATAAAAATACAATTCGAATCAGGATCGAAGCAGGATCCCCCTGGCAACACCCGTTCACGAGTTGACGCGAGGGTCAGCCATCGCAAAGCTCAACCATAATAGAGGGAACCTTACGACCCGGCCCACGACGCCGTCAACAGTTTGAACATTTTAGAAAAATAAATACTTTCAGTCACTTGAAGATCACAATACACGTACATGTTTAACAATTAAATGTCAATGTTATTAAATTTAAAAAAGAAAGGAAAGGTTATTATTCACAATAACAAAAGAATACAATCAAGTGTGGAGTGGCGAAGTTGTAGGGAGAGACCAAGCTTTTTTTATCGTTCAAATAATCACTTATTGTGTAATACGCTTTATTCATCAAAGTATTTTTAAGATATGTTTTAAATTTTTGCATAGGCAAATTTATAGCCTGGTCAGGGAGCTTGTTGAACATTTTTACACTTTGACCCACGAAAGACCGCCGAACCTTTTTAAGCCTAAAGCAGGGCGTATAAAGTTTATTCTTATTGCGGGTGTTTATACTATGTACATAGCAAATTTTTTTAAAGAGGTTTAAATTGGATTTAACAAAAATAAGTACATTGAAGATGTATTGAGATTAGAGATGGGCATTTACCCGATAAATTTCCGAGACTCGGAAATTTATCCATTTATACCCATTTTTTCCCAGGAATTTTTAATTTACACCGGGTAAAAATTAAAATCAATTAAAATGTTTGTAATTGCGATATTTTATAATATATCGTTAAGATTTATCCATACTAATATTATAAATGCGAATGTTTGGATGTGAGTTTGTGAGTTTGTGAGGATGTTTGTTACTCAATCACGCAAAATCTACTGGACGGATTTCGATGAAATTTGGTACAGAGGTAGATAATGACCTGGAATAGCACATAGGCTACTTTTTATCCCGGGAAAAAGCACTGTTCCCGTGGGAAATTCACGCGGGCGAAGCCGCGGGCAAAAGCTAGTTAAGAAATAAAGTGTTTAAGGTACTATTCAGTTTTTAAATTAAGTACTACGTAAAATACTTATAAAGTGTACAATTTACGTTTTGGTTACAAAAAGATCTAACAAGATATATCTTAATTCTGACTCATTCGCAGTTCGCAGCCAACTGGTTTTAGGCAATGAATGTTATGCCGGGGCGACGAACAAGTTTGCCAAATGCCGGAATTCTATTGAACGGCTAGGCGATCATCGAATCGTATGGCCCGCCGTACTAGGCCAGATTATTACAAATGTCTGTAATATCAGTAATAATGAAAAACTGAATTTGAAATTAAAATGCAGCAAACTTAATTACTAACTCTCTCAAAAACACGATTGCATAAAACTTTCTCGATAGAAAAATATTGCGAAGTTCAAATCCCAATCCTAACTAATATTATAAATGCGAAAGTGAGTTTGTTTGTTACTTTTTCACGTTTTATCTACTCAGCCAATCTTCCTGTTTCACATAAAAATAGTTGGAAGTACTGAGAAGGACATGGGATACTTTTCATCCCGGAAAAAGCACTGTTCCCGTGGGAAATTCACGCGGGCGAACCCGCGGGCAAATGTTAGTCTACTTTTTTGTTAATTCTACTTGAAACATCCATATACTGAATATGCATCATTATTTTCAAAATATTATTTGAATACATATGATTTTAAATCTGTTGTTTTCGTTTTTTTAATATTTGAACCGAAAACAACTAGTTATTTATCTTCCTTATAATCAAAACATACCTAATATTTATACTTTAATTATTATTTTAACAGTTTAAAGTAAATAAGGATAATTTACTTTCATTATAATTTCTACCCGGTATAAATAAAAAATATCGGGTATAAATGGGTATAAATTAATTTTTACCCATTCTACCCATTCTTTCCCATTTTTACCTTCCGGAAATTTATCCAAGCGCCCATCTCTAATTGAGATGCAACAGTAAGAATTTTTATTGATTTAAAGAGCTCTCGTAGAGAATCGCGTCGCTTTAGCCCGTACATAAAACGAATTGCTCTCTTCTGTAATACAAAAATTTTCCCTATCTCAGCTGCATTTCCCCATATCAATAATCCGTATGACATTATGCTATGAAAGTAGGTAGCTGAAATACACGAGTCTAGCTGTTTCAATGTTTGTGCACTGTCTTATCCTTCTCACTGCATAAGCCGCCGAGCTAAGTTTTTTGGCCGTGAGTTCAATGTGTTTATCCCACTTTAACTTACAGTCAACGGTAACGCCTAAGAATTTGACACTGTGTACCCACTCTAATACTTTGCCATTAACTATTAAAGGTATATCATTGTGAGGTGCGTTCGAGAGAGAAAACTTTATACACTTGGTCTTGTCCGTGTTTAAAGCCAGGTTGTTGGTTGTAAACCAGTCAAGCACAAGTGTCATAATATTACTTACATCGTCATAATTTTGACTATTTCTGTTGACTTTAAATAGTAAAGATGTGTCGTCCGCAAATAAAACTACTTCACACAATTGTTGGGCAAGACATGGAATACTATTGCACTATCGATAGCTTGTAAAAATTCAATAGTATTGTATTCAATAGTATCAATACTATCGATTTTATCGCCAATAGTATATTGTTATCATCAATAGTATTGCTTTTATTGGCTATCAATACTATTGATTGTATCTATACTATCGATAGGCCTATCGATAGTGTGACTATTTTTCAAGGTCATAATACTATTGACAATACTATCGATAGTCACAGTGTTGCCAGATGGGGGATATTCCCCCCAAATTTGGGTGTTTTTGATAATCGATGGGGGGATTTATAAATCTTCGTTTCATACAAATAGTATCATTTTGGGGGAGGAAAAAATGGTTTTGGGGGAAAATTTTAATCATCTTCATACATTTTGGGAAAATTTGGGGAGATTTCGTTGAAATCTTGGGGGGAAACCTAGACAGTCATCTGGCAACACTGGATAGTCAACACTATTGCTACAACATTACTTTGTGGGAGTCCCGTCTCTATCATAGATAAGAATATGTACCTAACGTAGTCTGTCTGTCGCAACTTCATACTGGAGAAAAAATGTATGGAACACAGTAGCGCATTAATGTCGGCTCATGTCACTCTATAGTTATCTCACTCACTTCCTGTATCTTTCTCATTCTTTCTTTGTTGTCAACCGAACACGTTGTCTAAGTTGTCTTACAATAGGTTATCTTTGTAGGTTATGTTTTCGTGAAAAAAATATGAATCAAATAATTGAAAAAGACGAGTGAAATCTGTGTCATAGGTATTTTGGTGAAAAACAGTCTCTATTTATGTAATTTGTAGTGAAAGAAACTAATCGTGAAACATAGAACATGCGAAATCTGAGGTTTAAAATCTGAACGAAAAAACGGTATTTTTAATATTTTTATGGCCCAATTTCCACTGGATGAGTTTCGGTGAGTAACAATTTATCATTCGTATGCAGTGTTTATGAGATGTATTCGATGATGTAATCGCATAGTTTTAGTAAAAACGAAAAATAGTGTGATGGTATGATACGTTTATAAATATCGTTATGGATGCTTTTAATTTCAGTTGCAAAGAATGGTTGAAGGTATCAGGAAAAGAGGATCTGGCATATATACCAATTGAGAAACTCCACCAATTAAAATTAGTTTGTGGAAAACATAAAAGGAAAAAGGGAAAAAGGCGTGATAATATGTATGTACAAATACAAAATCATTTATTCAAAAAAAGAACACAGCTAAAGAATTTTGCCATTCCATCCCTCAGACTAACCACTAAACCACTTTCGGAGGACAAATTAGTAGGATTTCCCTATCATATTTTAAAGATCAGCTGTCACCGATAGAAGGTCAGTAATAAACTTTACATGTAAAACTGGTTTTGCGTTTGGCCCCCATCTAACCTGATGTTAAGTGACAATACCAGCACCCTGCTGCATTACTTACTCAGACTATTTAATGGTCATCACTCTGGACTGCCACACCAGAGGTCCAGGGTTCGATCCCCGATCGGGTCAAGATGGAAAATTATCTTTTTCAGATTGACCTGGGTTTTGCATGTTTATCTATATATGTATATGTAGTAAAATATAGTATTATTGTGTTAGTATCTCGTAACACAAGTCTGGAACTAACTGCTAAATAGCTGTCTGGAAGTTACTGCTCCTGTGGCTAGCTAAATAATTTCATTTTTTGATGGAGACGAACAGACCAATTTGCCCAATTGATGAGCTCAGCAAAATAACATAAATAAGTACCTCTGGGCAAACTAAGCTAATTTGGTAAATTAGGAAAATACTATGACAGTTACTGTAAATTCTATTTCTTCTTTCCAGTCCACATTCTGAAGGTGCTAAGAGTTTGTACCACACTAATACGAAGAGAATGTAAATAATTTCATCTTTTGATGGAGACGAACAGGCCAATTTGCACAATTAATGAGCTCAGCAAAATAACATAAGTAAGTACCTCTGAGAAAACTAAGTTTTAATTTCTTTCATCGACCTCCGGGTTCATTGACTCAATTTTTTGGATTTGGTCGGATTTCAGTCGTCATATTTACACCCCTATTTTATTATGCCATGTCATAGACGACCTCATGGCCAACACATTTGGTCATGTAAATTTATTCGCGCGCCCCCTAGTTTCCGAGAAAAAATTATTTAGATTTCTTTGAGCCAAAACGGGGTGAGGGCATGGTTTCCAACAAAAGTGTCCCATACAAACGTTGCTCCAAAGACCTTATCTATCCACTGAGAACATAAAAAAGGGGGGTTATAATGACACGGTAACCTTCGAAAAAATTACAAGTCCAGACTGGACTTGAAAAATTTTTTGCTCGATTTTTTTTTGTCATATTAACACCTGTTTTTCAGTGCCTTATGTCATAGATGACCTCATGGCCAACACATTTGGTCATGTTAATTTATTTCGCGCGACCCCTAGTTTCCGAGAAAAAAATATTTAGATTTCGTTGAGCCAAAAGGGGGTGTGGGCATGGTTTCCAACAAAAGTGTCCCATACAAACGTTGCTCCCAAAGACCTTATTTATCCACTGAGAACATAAAAAAGGGGGGTTATAATGACACGGTAACCTTCGAAAAAATTACAAGTCAAGACTGGACTTCAAAAATTTTTTTGCTCGATTTTTTTTTGTCATTTTAACACCTGTTTTTCAGTGCCTCATGTCATAGATGACCTCATGGCCAACACATTTGGTCATGTAATTTTTTTTCGCGCGACCCGTAGTTTCCGAGAAAAAAAAATAATTAGATTTCTTTGAGCCAAAATGGGGTGTGGGCATGGTTTCCAACAAAAGTGTCCCATACAAACGTTGCTCCCAAAGACCTTATTTATCCACTGAGAACATAAAAAAGGGGGTTATAATGACACGGTAACCTTCGAAAAAATTACAAGTCCAGACTGGACTTGAAAAATTTTTTGCTCGATTTTTTTTTGTCATATTAACACCTGTTTTTCAGTGCCTCATGTCATAGATGACCTCATGGCCACCACATTTGGTCATGTTAATTTATTTCGCGCGACCCCTAGTTTCCGAGAAAAAAAAAAATTTAGATTTCGTTGAGCCAAAAGGGGGTGTGGGCATGGTTTCCAACAAAAGTGTCCCATACAAACGTTGCTCCCAAAGACCTTATTTATCCACTGAGAACATAAAAAAGGGGGGTTATAATGACACGGTAACCTTCGAAAAAATTACAAGTCCAGACTGGACTTGAAAAATTTTTTGCTCGATTTTTTTTTGTCATATTAACACCTGTTTTTCAGTGCCTCATGTCATAGATGACCTCATGGCCACCACATTTGGTCATGTTAATTTATTTCGCGCGACCCCTAGTTTCAGAGAAAAAAAATAATTAGATTTCGTTGAGCCAAAAGGTGGTGTGGGCATGGTTTCCAACAAAAGTGTCCCATACAAACGTTGCTCCCAAAGACCTTATTTATCCACTGAGAACATAAAAAAGGGGGGTTATAATGACACGGTAACCTTCGAAAAAATTACAAGTCCAGATTGGACTTGAAAAATTTTTTGCTCGATTTTTTTTTTGTCATATTAACACCTGTTTTTCAGTGCTTATGTCATAGATGACCTCATGGCCAACACATTTGGTCATGTTAATTTATTTCGCGCGACCCCTAGTTTCCGAGAAAAAAAAATATTTTGATTTCGTTGAGCCAAAAGGGGGTGTGGGCATGGTTTCCAACAAAAGTGTCCCATACAAACGTTGCTCCGAAATACCTTATCTGTCCACTGAGAACATAAAAAAGGGGGGTTATAACGACACGGTAACCTTCGAAAAAATTACAAGTCCAGAGGCTGGACTTGTAAAAATTTTTGCTCGATTTCTGTTGTCTGGAGTAGGGTTGCTGAGGATTCCTCTTCCGCTTCCTCAAAATGCGGAAGTTCCGCAATATTTTGAGTTCCTCATCCGTTACCGCATCCTCATAAATAAAAATTAAAAATTCCTCTTCTGCAATCGCTTCCTCAAAATTTAAGAGGAACTTTAGAGGAATTTCACTTCCGCCGGGCCAAACAGGCATATTTCTTGTGTGCGTGTGTATGTCACTGAACTCCCTTAACGGCTGGACCGATTTTGATGAAATTTTCTGTTTGTGTTCAAGGAGATTCGAAAAATGGTTTAGATTCACAATTTGGTCCACTGGAAAATGTTCTTTTAAATAATTTTTGTATGTGACAGGACAACGTCTGTCGGGTCCGCTAATATTTATGTCCTAATCCTAATATTATAAATGCGAAAGTGAATATCAAATATATTCATTAATATATATATATTATAATTTGTTTGTTATCTCTTCACGCTTTATCTACAGAACCAATCTGCCTGAAATTTTGCATACACATAGTACGACGTACTGAGAAGGGCATAAGGTAACAACACTTGCACACAACAGTGCTTTTTCCCTAGATGAAAGTTCCCGTGGGAAATTCACGCGGGCGAAGTCGCGGGCAAGAGCTAGTATTTCATATCATCCTCTTCCTCATCCGCTTCCTCATCCGCATCCTCTTCCTCAAAAAAATATCCTCATCCTCATCCGCATCCTCCAAATTTGTGCTTGACACTTCCTCTTCCTCCTCCTCTTCCTCATAATCACTTCCTCAACAACCCTAGTCTGGAGGGACGTGCCCCCGTGCTCCTCTCCCCTTAAATCCGCTACTGCTTTCAATAATGTTGGAATATAAATGCATAAGTGTTTGTAATATATTGGGTAAAACTAAACGCAGGCGTTTCGCATTGCTGCCGCCAGAGGGCGTTCGGGGTTTTCACACTGCTAGCGTGGAATGCATCGTGTGGTCGGCCATTGCATTGTCCAGGGCGATATCGGTTTGATTTTAATACGCGGAGCGGTCTCGCGTCTTTTGCTTGTTGTTTAGTTTGAGTGATAATTGTGAATTTCCTGTTTGTTAAATCACTATTGAATTTGTGTTTGTGAAAAACTCTGTTATTGTGACTTTTTCTTGTGAGAGGTGAAACGTGGCTGGCTGTTCACATCTGGCTGTTCCCGAGTGAAACTACGGGAAGAAATCTATTTAGTTGTTATGGGGAATTGAGATCTCAAGGGTTAGGTAGGGTAATTAGGAATTCCCCCTTCCCGAAGACACTCAAGTTTGGATCCGAAGAGAAAGAAGATTTAGTTTGGTAAGTGTTCAATTCTAGTTAATTTATAGGTTAGGTTATCATATAGGGCCCTGTAGCTCCCTTCATAAGCTACGGTGGTAGCAGACTGCGTATAGCTTAAGTTAGATTCTAGTCGGACAAGCGTGGTGTCGCGTGGAGATTTTTTCCCGGTACTTAATTTTACCGGTAGATTTTTTCCCGGTAAAGTTCCGGGACAGAATTCTTCCCGCCGCTTCGTTTGTCCGGATTCGCTCTGCGCACATTTTCTGGCAGCAGAGCGTAGTTGCTCTGCACATTTTCTGGTAGCAGAGCGTAGTTTATCTACCCTCTATTTGTTCGTTTGTAAAAAATAATTAATTGTTTGTAAAAATTATTAGATTTTTCTTAGTTTGTTTGTATAAGAATATTTGTAACCTTTTTTGTATTTGTTTGCGGTTTGTACCGTGCGTTCCGGGTTTGTGCCATTCTCATACCTACCGCGGTTCTTCGTGTAGTTGCTTGATTTTGTTGTTTTTTATTTACCTTTTGTTATTTTTTGTTTGTGACTTGACGCGATGGCGAAGGCCTCCAATGCTAGGGCGACACTCGCCAACGAATTGAGATGGTTTGTGACGGCCGGAGGACTCCTGTCCCGGAAGGACAGGGAGGGCGCCATACTGCTAAGAGCGGATCACCTCCACTCACGATTGATTAGCGCGGAAGCGGCCATGGCGGCGCTTACCGAAGCCGATCTTACCCCGGAGGCCTACGCAGGTCACATGGCGGACATGGACCAGATCCTGAGTCTGCACGATGATATCGCGGAGGCGGTGACCGCAATAAGGGCGAGACAGGCTGGCGGACCAGCCCCTCGCACACCTGTTAGACAGGAAGGACCAGCGGTTACTGGTCGGCTCCCCACCCTTCAGCTGTCCCACTTTGGGGGTAGGATGGAGGAGTGGGTAGCATATAAAAATATGTTTGAGTCCCTGGTCGTAGCACGACAGGATTTGTCGAAGGCCCAGAAGATGGCCTACCTCCTCTCCACTCTTGAGGATGAAGCGCGGTCGCTCATCCAGCACCTCCGGGTGGAGGACGACCAGTACGATACGGCTTGGGAGTTATTGAACTCCCGCTACCAAAACTTACGTTTGTTAGCGGATGCGCACGCCGCACAGTTGATGGCCCTGCCCAAGGTGGCCAACAGGGCACAGTTGCGCCTGCAGTTGCTCACGCCCGTTACAGTGGCCTGTAACGCGCTCCGCACACTGGGGCTGCCGGTGGACCAATGGTCCTTTTTGCTGGTGCACATTGTATTGGGCAAATTACCCAATGACATCCGCTCGCGATTTGAGCGCGAGAATGCGGAACGGGATAGCACCACCCTACCAACATTCACTGACTTGGTGAAGTTTTTGGAGTTTGAGGCACGGGCTGCTGAGAATACCATGACGGACTCAGCGCCATCCAGAGCGCCTGAACGTAGGCCCCAACAGGGACGGCAACCGCCACCGCGTGGAGCTGGTGTGCGGGTTGCGCACACGGCAGCAGTCGCGAGGGACGCGGACTGCCTGCAATGTGGCCGGATGGGCCACAGCCTGCTACAATGCAGGGACTGGCAGAGACTGCCAGTACAAGATAGGCGCCGCATGGCAAAGCGGCATGAACTTTGCTTTTATTGTTTGGGCGGTCACTATGCACGTGACTGTCCCAGTGCCATACCATGCAGTGCAGATGCCGTGGGCGGCACCACGCGATGCTTTGCATGAACCGCAACGGGGATGGCACCCGGATGTTGAGGCAGGGGTCCCCTATGGGCGGGGGCGCTCCTGCGCGAAGCCCTCCACCACCGGACGGAGGACGCGGCTTCGCTCGTCGCACCCCCCTCGGGAGGGGGGTCGCGTACCTGCGCGGGTCTTGGCGGACCGGGACCACGCGCCCCAAGGTCATGGCCAGTATGTAGCTGGCCAGGCCCGGATAGGGCCCCCATGGGCGGGGGCCCTAGATCGGACGTGAGAGTGGGGACACCCCCTCCACGCGGGTTACCAATGCCCAACACATGCAGCCGCAGCGGTTTCTCCGCCGCTGCACGAGTACCCACGGCTGGAGTACCACCCGCCGTACCATATGTATGGCCGGGCCGCGGGTTCTGCCCCCCTCAGATGGGGATGTGCACTCGCCCGCCATATTATCCGGGTCAGTGGCGCGCCCCTGGTTTGGAGAGAGTGGGGAGCCCGTAACTAGCTTGCTCCCTTGCTGGGACAGAGCCGCGGACGGTTCTGCTCCCTACCGCGGTGGTCCGCGTATGGGGTCGTGGGGGAAGCCATTAATTTGAGAGCTCTGTTGGACTCAGGGGCTCAAAGCAGTTTGGTTACCACTCGAGTGGCACGCCAGTTAGGTTTAGTCGTGGAAGACTCGCCTGTGCCACTTCTTGGAGTTGGTGGCATACAAGTGAAGTGTCTGACGGGCCAGACACTTGTCACCTTTTCTTCGCTGAAGTCCTCCACAATGAGGATCACGACTTCGGCTATGGTAATGGATACCATTGCGGGTTGGCACCCTCGACAGACATACCGCCGGGTGTGTTGTCTTTGGTTTCGGGTCTGGATTTGGCCGACCCCTTTGTCTTTCATCCCGGCCCAGTGGACTTGCTCCTGGGCTCGGACGTATTGGGTTGGATTTTGTTGGGTACACAGAAGGCTCTGGGTTCGTCTTCACTGATGGCAGTGTCTACGATTTTTGGTTTTGCCCTGATGGGCCCTGTGTTTGATAATGGCACCGCGGAGGAGCCACCGGTTGTCGCATCTGCGTCCTTGGCCAAGACCATGCAAAGGTTTTGGGAGGTGGAGGAGCCACCTATGAGTTCCAGGATGGATCCGGAACACGCTGAGTGCGAAGCCCTTTTTCGATCGACCACGGAGAGGTTGCCCTCCGGTCGGTTTGTAACTAGGTTACCCTTTGTTGCCTCTCGTCCTAGCCTAGGGCAAAGTAGGGCGCTTGCGGAGAAACGACTGCTGTCCATGGAGCGACGTATGCAGCGTGACCACGTACTTCGCGATAAATATATTGAATTTATGCGCGAGTACGAGGATTTGGGTCACATGTCTCCGGCTCGAGTTGATTGGAGCTCAACTGAGCATTATTTTTTGCCCCACCACGCGGTGGTGAAGGCCTCAACGGGCAAGTTGCGGACTGTCTTTGATGGGTCCGCACCCACTTCGAACGGAGTTTCGTTGAATCTATGTTTGCATTCGGGTCCCAAATTGCATAGGGACATAATTGACATCATCTTGAACTTTAGAAGACATCAAGTGGTTTTTGGCGCGGACATCCGGATGATGTTCCGCCAGACAGTCATACAGCCTGAGGACAGGCGATTCCAGTTGATACTCTGGCGTGAGCGCCCTGAGGATCCTGTGACGGTGTATGAACTCAACACAAACACGTATGGTTTGAAATCTAGTCCCTATATCGCCATCAGATCATTGCTTGAATTGGCAGAGCGGGAACGGATCCGCTTTCCCCGTGGGGCTTCCGTGCTGTCACGTGACTTGTATGTAGATGACGTGTGCACCGGAGCCCAAAGTATTGAGGAGGCCCTCCTACTGCGGGATGAATTGATTGAAATATTGAAGACAGGTGGCTACGAGCTACGTAAGTGGTTGTCTAATGAGCCTAAAGTTCTAGAAGGGATCCCGGAGGATCACCAACAGAACCCTCACCTGTTTGAGGATGTAGATGATCCCAACAGGATAGCGGTGCTGGGCATGCAGTACCAGCCGCTAACCGATATTTTTACATTCCAAGTGGACTTGGAAATACCAAAGGTCTGGACTAAGAGAACGGTGTTGTCCGTAATAGCCCGTATGTTTGATCCAAGCGGTTGGATCAGTCCAGTGATATTCTCTGCAAAGTGTCTTCTTCAGAGACTTTGGACTTTGGGCGTCTCGTGGGACGAGCCGCTGTTTGGCTCTCCATTGGATGATTGGCTCGAGTTGTTTTCATCGATTAAGGAAGTCAATCGGATTGCCTTGCCTCGTCGAATATTGCCCCCGGGAAATATCGAGCCAGCCTGCATGGCTTTTGTGACGCGTCGGAGCGAGGCTACGCCGCGTCAGTCTATATGCGGACAGTTGACGCCGATGGCCGGGTCAATGTCTCGCTTTTGTTAGGGAAGAGCAAGGTCGCCCCCATCAGGACTAGGCTGACTATTCCCAAGCTTGAGTTGAGTGGAGCTCACCTTCTTTCTAAATTGTTGCATCACGTTGCCAGTGAGCTGGCGGCCACGGTCGAGATACGGGACATCTTCGCCTGGTCGGATAGCCAGGTCGCGCTTGCATGGTTGCGCGCGGCCCCACATACCTTGGAGGTTTTTGTTGGAAACAGGGTTTCCCAAATCCAGAATATCGGAATTGATATAACATGGAGACATGTGCCGGGAGAGCTTAACCCAGCGGACTGTGCCTCCCGAGGTTGTACGGCACCAGAATTGGTGTCACACCCGCTCTGGTGGGGTCCAGAGTGGCTGATGGGATCAGAAACATCTTGGCCTGTCTGTCAGACAGATGTTACTTCTTTGAGTTTGACTGGGCTCCGTGTACATGCTGTAGTCGCTGAGACGACGTCGGAGCCGGATTGGCTACTTGCTCGGTATAGCAGCTTGGATAAGCTTCTGGGTGTCACCAGTTGGATTAAGCGTTTCATACATAATTGTAGAAACCCACAGGCAAAGCGGTTGGAGCCGATTGCAGGTGCAGAAGAGCGCCGGAGCGCATTGTTGCATTGGGTCCGTGTCGTGCAGACCGGACGGTTTGAGTCAGAGCTTTCAGATTTTGCGCGACGGACGCGCTAAGTTGAAGGGCGCGGTCGCTCGTTTGAACCCGTACATCGACTCGGATGGGCTTCTTCGGGTTGGAGGCAGGCTCCGGAAGGCGGATCTTCCATATGAGACTCGCCATCCTCTGTTGTTGCCCAAGGGCGGACCCTTGGTGCAGCTTTTGGTGTCTGATCGACACATTCGTAACGCCCATGCTGGGTGCAATGCTTTGTTGGCTATTTTGCAACGCGAATTTTGGATATTGTCTGCCCGAAGAGCAATCCGTAGTGTTCTGTTTCGATGTATTGCATGTTATAGGTTGAAGGCATCCACGATGCAACCACAGATGGGTGATTTGCCCGCTGATCGAATCCGACCTTCGAGACCGTTTGACGGCGTTGGAACCGATTTTGCCGGTCCCTTTTCGATCAAGGCTTCTCCCTTTCGTAATGCCCGTATTGTGAAGGGCTATTTGTGTGTATTTGTTTGTTTGGCCACCAAGGCTGTCCATTTGGAGGTGGTATCGGCTCTGACTACGGAGGCCTTCGTCGCCGCGTTGGATCGCTTTGTTTCGCGTCGAGGTCTACCTTCCCTTATTAGGTCTGACAATGGCACAAACTATAAAGGAACTGTAAATTATCTTAAGGATGTTTCTGTGTTTATTGATAAAAATTGTACTAGTTTAAGTCAAATTGCTGCCCAAAGGGGAATAACCTGGAAGTTTAGTCCCCCAAGTTGCCCCCATTGGGGAGGGATTTTTGAAGCGGCTGTGAAATCCGCAAAGACCCACCTCCGCCGCATTATCGGAGAAACGGCTCTAACTTTTGAAGAGTTGGCCACAGTGTTTTGTAAAGTTGAGGCGGTCCTCAACTCTCGTCCTCTCTGTCCGCTATCTCCAGATCCAAATGACTTGGAAGCTCTCACCCCTGGTCATTTTTTGGTGGGAGGGCCGTTGAATGCCCTGCCCGAATACCCGTGGAAGGATGAACGCGTATATCGGTTGTCGCGTTTTCAAATGTTGCAGCAAATGAGCCAGGACTTTTGGCGTCGCTGGTCGCTTGAATATTTGCATTTGCTGCAGCAAAGAGTGAAGTGGACAGACAGGACTGAGCCTCCCAGGGAGGGTGATTTAGTATTGTTAAAAGAGGCAAATTTGCCCTCATTGCTTTGGCGACGAGCTCGCATATTACGTTTGATTCTTGGCGGAGATGGCACTCCGCGTGTGGCTGAGGTGTTGGTCGACGGTTCGATTTTAAGGAGAGGTGTGACCTCTCTCGCCCGCCTTCCCGTAGAGTAAGCTAGCGGTCTGCTTCTCAGACCGGGACGGGGGATGTTTGTAATATATTGGGTAAAACTAAACGCAGGCGTTTCGCATTGCTGCCGCCAGAGGGCGTTCGGGGTTTTCACACTGCTAGCGTGGAATGCATCGTGTGGTCGGCCATTGCATTGTCCAGGGCGATATCGGTTTGATTTTAATACGCGGAGCGGTCTCGCGTCTTTTGCTTGTTGTTTAGTTTGAGTGATAATTGTGAATTTCCTGTTTGTTAAATCACTATTGAATTTGTGTTTGTGAAAAACTCTGTTATTGTGACTTTTTCTTGTGAGAGGTGAAACGTGGCTGGCTGTTCACATCTGGCTGTTCCCGAGTGAAACTACGGGAAGAAATCTATTTAGTTGTTATGGGGAATTGAGATCTCAAGGGTTAGGTAGGGTAATTAGGAATTCCCCCTTCCCGAAGACACTCAAGTTTGGATCCGAAGAGAAAGAAGATTTAGTTTGGTAAGTGTTCAATTCTAGTTAATTTATAGGTTAGGTTATCATATAGGGCCCTGTAGCTCCCTTCATAAGCTACGGTGGTAGCAGACTGCGTATAGCTTAAGTTAGATTCTAGTCGGACAAGCGTGGTGTCGCGTGGAGATTTTTTCCCGGTACTTAATTTTACCGGTAGATTTTTTCCCGGTAAAGTTCCGGGACAGAATTCTTCCCGCCGCTTCGTTTGTCCGGATTCGCTCTGCGCACATTTTCTGGCAGCAGAGCGTAGTTGCTCTGCACAATAAGTGCTGCCTCTAATTCAGCGTTTTTATAATTTGTTTTAATTTTAATTTCAGGTTTACTTGCAACATATTATCTTTATAATATCGAAGGCCTCAGCGACTACTGGACAAATGAAGCTAGTAACAAGTATGGACTGAGAATAAACGCGAAAAAGACAAATTTCATGATTATATGTATATATAATAAGAAAGATAAAACGAAGCCACAAGTCCTGGCAAATGAAAAGTTACTATTAGAAGGTAACCCAATAGCACGCGTTGATAAATTTAAGTACCTAGAGAGTTACATAAACGTACACTGGGACAGTCAACAGGAGATTCGTGCCCGCATTGAACTGGCTAGAAGTGCCTTTTGCAAATGGAAAAAGATATTGTGTAGCCGCAAATTCAATCTGAAAATCCGCATGAGACTTGTTTTATGCTCCAAATTGGAAGCCTTCGAGATGTGGATCTACAAGCGTATGCTCCGTATATTGTGGGTTCAAAGGGTAACAAATGCCGAGCTCCTACGAAGAATGAATAAAAAGTTGGAAGTGTTAAAGTGTGTCAAAAAAAGGAAGCTTCAATATTTCGGACACGTCACGAGAGGGGAAAAAGACCGCATTCTTCAGTTCGTAATGCAGAGGAAAATCCAGGGCAAATGTAAACCCGGAAGGAGAAAAACCTTTTGGCTGAAGAACCTAAGAGACTGGTTTCACTTGAGTACCCGGACGCTCTTTCGTGCAGCAGCTTCAAAAGTCCGATTAGCCATGATGGTCACCAGTCTTCGATGAGAAACGGCACTATAAGAAGAAGAAAATCTTTATATAATGATAAATATTATGTTTCTATTGTCGCTTGATGATGTTTATGGAAGTAAATTTACGCAGATTATGTGCAGAGCACAACAAAGACATAAAAGACGTTTGCTGTTGCATTTGACTGCTTTGCTAATACGAAATGAATGTAAATAAATTCATCCATAAATGAAGACCAGCAGGCCTCGATTAATGGATGAAATTCGAACCAATGTTCCCAACTAATGAATTAATTTAATTATAGTTAGTTAGTGGAGAAGGAAGTTACCAGATGTGGTTTATGCATTTGTGGACTAGCCGAAACCCATTGGAGAAACAACGGGCATTACTTTAAGGAAAGGTAGAAGGCACTAGACCACGCGGAAGGTCACCCACCCGTTGGACTGACCAGATGAAGTCTGCTATTGGAGGATCAGTTAACGAGTGCAGCAGGATGACATCCAACAGACAACGGTGGCGGGGCGTCGTGAAGCGCATTACAACTGCCCTGCTCCATAACACTACATAACGATCACGACCGCTCTGTCAAGAGCGTACCGGATAGGAAGGAAGGAATAATAGTTATAGGTTTAAAGTCCGTTTTTTCATAATTATCCTATTATGTAACCAATATTACCATGTCTTTTTATGATTTTACAACAATTTAAATTAAAATGGACTTTTCAGGAAATTACTTTCGTGGTTAATAAATGCTCTACTTTAGAATGATTAGGTTTAAAATAATATTTGATTTATTTTCAACAAAATTCATTAAAAAGTACTGTGAAGATTGTTTGCATAATAGGACAATAGGGTATTTGACAATGTTTTTTTTAATTTTATTTATGGAAAGATCATATAAAAGTTTAATAACGAACTGTTTTTATTTTTTAAAATTTCGACTTAATTATCACTGGTATCAGTTCGGTAACTGGTCGGCGTATTTCGTTACTATGAATTTGAAATAACTAGCTACCTAATTAAATCGAAAACAAATAAAATAAAAACAGTTTGTAATAAAACTTGTATATGCTCTTTCGGGTTAGTGTAAATTTGTCCCTAGAGTTAATTCGGTACCTAATTAATATTCCATACTTTCAGAGTAAATTCGGTACTTCGATAAAAATTATAAAAATATTGTGGTAAATTTGCCACTCAAGTTTATTTTATGTAAAATGTACAGTTAGCAGTAAAATGATAATTCACAATGTAGTATTAACTTGCAGATTTTTAGCAGAGCAGTATGTAAAATTATAACTATTTTATACCGTGATCATTGAAAACTTACAATGATTATTATCCTGATTTATTGACTTATGTCAATAAACTGATTGTCATACTTTTGATACATATACATTAAAAATTAACCCGACTATTTTTATATAAATTATATAATATTGTCGTAAATTAATATTTAATAATAATACCTACGTTTCGACTATTAACTACCCTATCAACCTACTTTGATTTTATCATATTGGGTGCTTCATTTTTGTTGCTGTCTGTACGAAAAACCTTATGTGCCGAATTTACTATAAAAACAACAACGAGGGACAAATTTACAGAAAGTTTTTAGTCCCTCATCGGTGTGCCTGCGGGGATACCGTCGACAGCTATGGTCACCATGGACTTTCCTGTTGTAAAAGCGCCGGTCGTTTAGGGCGTCATGCTGCCCTAAACAATATTATCCACCGCGCTCTTGCCACCATTAACGTGCCGGCTATTTTAGACCCTAATGGGTTGGCGCGGGATGATGGCAAGAGACCGGATGGTATGACTTTGGTGCCTTGGAGGTGCGGCGTTTTGGACCTGCGTTGACACACTGGCGCCATCTCATCTCCAGGCCACCAAATCCAAGGCCGGTGCAGCAGCAACGGAAGCAGAGAGCCTCAAAAGGCGCAAATATGTGGTTATTGGCAATAACTACATTTTTGAGCCTTTTGGGGTGGAAACGTTGAGGCCATGGGGTCCATCAGCTTTTCATTTTTATTTCATAAAGGCTGGTCGAGGTATCCCGTGACCAACGGGCTGGCAGCTTCTTTGGCCAAAGGCTAAGCATTGCCATACAACTTGGCAATGCAGCCAGCCTTTTGGGCACGTTGCCGCGGGGCTACGCTCTTGAGGGGCTTTACAACTTGTAATTATTATTTTTTGTATTCCTTAGTTTTTAATTTTAGTAGGTATTTTAATTAAGCTTGTATTTTAGTACCGAATTAACTCTGGGGACGAATTTACAATAACCCATTTCTTCTTAATGAAATATAAAATGAAATAATGTGTATGCGAAATTTCAAGAAGATTGGTTCAGTAGATAAATAAATAATAAATAAATCATTTATTACCAAGAAAAGTTACAAATTACAAGTACTGGAGCCCTGCGCTAAGTAAAAACTTGTGTTACAGGGACTCCTCTCTTTACAAATGATACAAGTATGCACTTGGTAACATTAACAATAATAAATATTTATACAAGCATGCGTGCTAGCCCAAGGAGTAACAATATTTTTATATATGTATGAGTGTATGTGTAAGTGTAATGATTTGTAATTTCGATTTAAACTATTATTTGTTTACTACTATTGATATTATTATTAAACAATACTCTCTAAAAGAGATTCTGTAGATTCATAGTCTAGAGTCTTAATCCAGGTAGATAATGACAGCTTGCATTAATGGTAATTCATTATATATATATTAAGCAGTCTATTTACTTTATTGTAAAGGTAACAAGAAAGTACTTGGTATTGTCTTCGAGCAAATTTCGTATTGTGTGCAATACTACGAAAAACAATATCATTCCTTCTTCTATTTAGTATAGCGTTGTCAAGTATTAGTCCATTATGTCGTTTAAGAATAGTTCTGGTTATATATATTTGTCGGACAGTCAGAAGTTGGTACATGTTGTAGAGTTCAAAAGTAGGGAAAAGATAAGGTTTAAAGAACATAACTTTTATAAGTGCTCTCTGAGCCCTCTCCAAGTCAATTAGTTTAGTTTTGCATGTGCCACCCCAAGAAGTTATACAGTAATTAATAACGGACTGTGCAAGAGCTAAGTAAATATTTATAAGCAGACGAGGTGGAGCTACGTGACGTAATTTTCTAAAAATAAAGATTAATTTTCGTGTTCTCGTGACCATGTGATCAATATGCTGATACCAGTTTAATCTGGAATCGATAATTACACCAAGGTATTTTAAATTTTCTTCTCTTGAAATGCTAGGACATGTACAGTCAGCTCTGTAATTTGTACAATTAGAATGATTACAAGAGTGAAGTTTAATGGTGAAAGTATTTGATGGCTTAAAGGAGTTGAGAATGGAGAAAGCAATACATTTAGTTTTTGTTACATTTAACATCAATAAGTTTTGGTTAAGCCACTTTGTTACAACATTGAGGCCTACTTCTGCGACCTCTTGAACTTGGTTCCATGACTTACCATGAAAAATTAATGCAGTATCGTCCGCATAGGAGAAAATGTTACAGTTTCTCAAAGAGAGCTCACAAAGATCATTTATATAAAGTAAAAACAGAGTAGGTCCCAAAACACTTCCTTGTGGCACACCGTAGTTAAGAGAGGTATCCGTACTGAAATGGGAACCAATTTTAACACTCTGTGTTCGATCTCCTAAAAAGTCCTTAAAAATATCAAGAGCTATGCCTCTCACGCCATAGTGGTCCATTTTATCCAATAGTATCGGAATAGAGACTGTATCGAAAGCCTTAGATAAATCTAAAAAGACACCAACACATTTTTCTCTGTTGTCTAAGCGTTTTACTATTTCAGTTGTAAGGGAGAGAACTGCGTAAAGTGATAAAGCGTAAAGTGAAGAGGTAACAAACTAATAAATAAACAAACAAACAAACTTTTACTATTTGTAATAGGTATAAGTTAGGATAAGGAAAAGATACAAATAAACTTGGATACATAATTACAACCAGCCAATTTGGTTGCGATGCAATTTTTGTTAATAAGTAAATTTTTTTATCGTAAGTTTTCAATGATCACGGTATAAAATAGGTAGGTAGTTATAATTTGACATATTGCTCTGCTAATAATCTGCTAGTTGTTAATACTACCTACATTGTGAGTTATCTCATCTCCAGATCACCAAGTCCAAGGTCGGTGCAGCAGCAACGGAAGCAGAGAGCCTCAAAAGGCGCAAATTTGTGGTTATTGACAATAACTACATTTTTGAGCCTTTTGGGATGGAAACTTTGGGACCATGGGGTCCATCAGCTCACCAGCTTTTTATACTTATTTCGAAAAAGCTGGTCGAGGTATATCGCGACCGAAGGGCTGGCAGCTTCTTTGGCCAAAGGCTAAATATACAGCATGGCAATGCAGCCAGCCTTTTGGGAACGTTGCCGCGGGGTTACGCTTTACAACTTGTTATTATTTTTTATTTTTGTATTCCTTACCTTAGTTTTAAATTTTAGTATTTTATATCAATAGAATTAATTAAAATGACATTTGCAAGTTCAACCACAAAAAAACCGGCCAAGGGCGAGTCAAGCTCGCGCACCGAGGGTTCCGTACACGAAAAGCATCTCACATAATAGGTCTAACTAAAAGACCTACTAGTTTGAAAAACAAACTTAACTTTGCAGTTCGATCCCTAGGATTCATACCGGATCGAGCGCAAAAATAAGTTTGTAACGCTTATTTAGACTTTACAACTTTCAGATTTATCCCTGTATAAGTACTGTTCGACCTTGCTTTTTGCCAAAAGACATTGTTCATTGCCGGCTTACTGCGGACAGTTCGTTCAATAAATAAAAGTATTATCATTCATCATAATTAATGTCAAATAGATTTTTGGAATATATGAATATCTATAATTAAAATATACCATTTTGTAAGTATTTTTTGCGATTCCGTTATTAAAATCAAAGATGTCGGCCTTCACGTATGTTCTGGGATGCCATTATCCTAACTAATATTATAAATGCGAAAGTGAGTTTGTTTGTTTGTTGGTTTGTTACCTCTTCACGCTTCATGAAACCATTCTTCCTCAAATTTTGCATACACATAGCTGGAAGTACGGAGAAGAACATAGGGTACCTTTCATCCCGGGAAAAAGCACTGTTCCCGTGGGAAATTCACGCGGGCGAAGCCGCGGGCGAAAGCTAGTCTTAAATAATATTACATTTAAGTAGTTTATTTTTATTCTTTGATGAAAGATTGGATTAATTAGGTAATTCTTTAGCATAATATGTTAGTTTTATTTATTAAGTACACTCATATCATTTCATGCTAAATATTACATTTAAGTAGTTTTTTTTTAATTCTTTGATGAAAGATTGGATTAGTTAGGTAATTTTTTAGCATAATATGTTAGTTTTATTTATTAAGTACACTCATATCATTTCATATTTATATTTTTGAACGAAGAATTATGTATTTATTTTAATTTTTACTTAAGTAATTCAATATTGCGTTTTCTTTACCTGGTAACACTCGATTCTTTAGCGCGGCTTGATTTTGACGTTGACAAGTTGTCGGTCGACATTGACACTTGGATACTTGTCAACAACTGTCAACGTCAAAATCAAGGTGCGCCTAAGAATCGAGTGTTACCAGGTAAAATAAAGGCAATATTTAATTAGGTGTTTAAGTAAAAATTAAAATAAATACATAATTTTCTCATTCAAAAATATAAATATGAAATGATATGAGTGTACTTAAACTAACATATGCTAAAAAAAATACCTAATTATTCCAATCTTTCATCAAAGAATATAAAATAATAATATGAAATGATTGTAAATAGTACCAATAAACGTTTTTTTAAATAAACATGTTTAATTGTATGACCCACACGAGATGTTATTATACCTGTAAGACCCGTGAAGGCCGATTTTTTTAATTTTATCGATATCGATGTTTTGTTTCTGACCTAGTAATCAAAACATCGATATCGATAAAATTACTACATCTCTATTTTTGCTGTTAGGTTGGCCAATCAATTTGCCAGTCGTTAAGGTTGGTAACGTTTCTGTCCTTGCGATTTGACACTTCCGCCGTTTGACATTTCTTTAAGTTCATTTTGCTCTATGGGAGTCCCGTCTCTTAAAACGTAGTGATTATATGCTCTTTGCTATCTTCCTTCATCCAGAGTTCGTTGCGTTGAGTTCGTTCTCCACCCCACCAGTGTTGCCAAACGTACGGCAATTGCCGTATCGTACGGTATTCAGGCTTCCTTAAGTCAAATTGTACGGCGTACGGCAGAGTAGTCAATGCCGTACGTTTAAATACTGCAATCAAGCACAGTAATAAAAAATAAAATTTTAATAATAAGTTTTATTTAAAAATGAACGCATCTATAATAAATTATTGTATTGTCTTTGGTTTTGGGAAATTCCCTATCATAACCACGCTCGTTGAACAACTCTACATTATTGTATTGTCTTTGATCATGGGGAATTCCCAAAAAATGTACCTCACTCATATAACTACTCGTTGTTGTATTGTCTTTGGTATTGGTAATTTTACTCAGTGAGAGTGCACTGTCGAATTGGTTTATTATCATGTCTTCGGAAGAAGATATCACGGGTCCACCGACTCCTAAAAAGTGTAAAATAACCAAACACAGAGCACAGAAGTATAGAAGCCAATGATGTTGTCGATTTAATGGGAGCTGAGAATTAATAATATGAAAATATATAATGTTTTTTGTTTAATTATGTTTCAATACGAAATAAACCGGAGGTTCCCTTGCTTTATTTGTGTGATTTTATTTCATTAATTTGTAAAAAATAAATAAAAAAACCGGTACGGTATTTTTGTTGAAATCATGTTGAAATACGGCAATTTTATCTTTTGTGTACGGCACAGTGTGACCGTTTTTGGTATTTTCAGTACTAATTTAGTATAATTGGGGCATCTCAGAATGATGTTAGTATAATTTTAGTACTTAACCAAATTTTAGTATAATATTGGTAGAATTTTAACTATTTTGTCTATTTTGGTATTTGTTTTTGGTATTTTCGCGTATTTTCACTTAAAAACCCCTCCCTCCCTCCTCCCGAAAATTTCTTCCGTTGAAAATTTCGGAATTCCTCGGGCTTTTTAAGAAATTTTTCCGTTCTCGTGATTATTTCCAAGAAAGTTTCCCCTTTTCCTTGAAACACATCACTACCCGTACCACAAAGTAGTTAAAAGGGTACAGAGGGTAAGCTTCATACAAGCGCTTCAAATAAGTACACTACTACAAGCTTGATACCGCGAGGTGCTTACGCACACACGCGCTGTCACGTACAGAGCCAAACCGGTTTAAACTGGTTTGGCGCCACTCGCCGGGTGCGATATGTCAGGGTTCGCGCGCTCACTCGCGCAGTCGTGTTCGCGGTTCGCGCAGCTTTACTGACTTGTTTCTTTTTCGACCGTGTCGTTTTGTGTTTTAAAATAGTGAACAAAATGGTTTATTGCACTGTTTGCTTAAATAATCATGTTAAACATAGAAAAACATATTTTTAAAATTAATAGGTATCTTTTCCCGCGGATTGACATAGGTAGGTATGTAATCATAATACCTAGCATATCCTAACTAATATTGCGAAAGTGAGTTTAATTGTTGATTAACTCTTCACGCTTTATCTACTGAACCAATCTTACTGAAATTTCGCAATCGCATATTAGGTACATATGGTACTGAGCAGGACATAGGGGTACCTACCTTTCATTCCGAGAAAAAGTACTGTTCCCGTGGAAAATTCACGCGTGTGAAGCCGCGAAGTGGGCTAAAGCTTGTTTTATATAATACGAGATTTATGTCCTAGATGATTGACTTATATACATAGGTACCTATATAGGTGACTAATTACCCTATTTGTAATTGAATTATCCTAGTATTATAAATGCGAACACATACTATGTTGGAGTAGGTATACCTAGCTACCTATGTTCCGTTTTTTGTGCCTGAACGGCAAAAAGGATTTCAATGAAAGGTATAGATATAGATTGGACCTTTTCGTGATTTTTCAAAAACTACTAATCCAATTTGCATGGAGTTTTCGCTATTCGACTCGAAATACTCCGTAAGTACAACTTAAGTAGATTAAGTACACTTTCAATGTTAAACTGTTTTTCTTTCAATATACCAAAAATAGAAATAATATGTTTTTTTTTCAATAACCAAGTGATAGCCCTATAAGAATAGGTATGAATTTTGTCGTCTCTTAGGAAGCTTTCCATCTGTATAGTTTTAAGTAATCTGTGTCCGTACGCTTCTTTCTTTGCTCCTTCGGTTTTAAGAAATTTGTCCGTTCTCGTGATTATTTCCAAGAAAGTTTCCCCTTTTTCCTTGAAACACATCACTACCCGTACGCTTCTTTCTTTTGCTCCCTCCGCACAATGAGGGATCTTCCGTGACACAAATTAAAAAAAGAAATAGTTCCAGATGACTTCATAGATGGCGCTTAGTAAAAGGCGAGAGAAAAAGTTCGATACAAAAAGCAAAATATTTACGGGATTGGCATTTTAAAAAATAAAACTTGGTAAAAAAAAACAACTAAAAAGTATCTATATTGTGATTTGTGCAACTGTCAAACTGTGTTGTGATTTTTTTTTCTGCCTCTGGTTGACAAGAAAAAGCGTACCATATAGGTTCAGCCATTATTACGACTCGGCTTTCATAAAACGCTATCTGTTGAGACTTTTTGGTACTGATTTTTTTTCTTAATTTAGCTGTCAGAAAAATCGCTCATTGTCCCGTACGCGTCCGTTTTTTTTTTTTTGCTCGTCCGGTAAAATGTAAAATTTTGAAAAGATTATTCGGATTTGTTATTGAAATGTGTGTTTTATGTAGCATATTTCTGAAAAAAATGTTAGTACAATTTTGATATTTTTTGAATTTTGCTTTTTAGTATTTTTTAGTACTTACAGCACTATGTTGTAGTATTTTGTCAAATTTTAAAACGGTCACACCGGCACCGCAGTGATTGGCCGGTGGCAACACTGCACCCCACCCAATATTTATTTCTACTACTATACTCCACCCGTCGTGTTGTGATTGCGCATTCTCTTTGTATGTACGTTTTTATAGTTTACTTTTATTTATCTAGTTTTGAATTACTTTACTTATTTTCAAATATCTATGTAAGTACCACAGACGATTATTATTTTATTCTGTGTTGGTGAACAAAAGCTAACTAACCTTCGGTTTGCGGACGATATCGTCCTGTTCTTTTCATCGGAATCAGAACTTCAAGGACAGAATAGTACAAGTACTTCAAGATATGCTTATAGACCTGCATGCAGAAAGCCTCAAGGTCGGACTGAAGATGACTATGTCAAAGACCAAGCTAATGTCTAATAGTACCATTAGTACCAAGTACAAAATAGAAATTGAGGGCGAAAGGATGGAATATGTCAAGGCAATGACAATATTTACCTGGGCCAATTAGTATCCTTTCAGGCACGACGAGAAAAAGAAGTTGCAAGACGGTCCGAAAGTGCTTGGAGAAACTATTGGTCTATGAAAGGAAACCTTTCTTTATGACACAAAATAAAAAGCTCATGGATATGTGCATCCTTCCGACTCTCAAATATGGTGCTCATACTTGGTTTTTTACAGAAGATCTGAAGTCCAGTCTTGGGGATTGCTAGCAAGCCATGGAACGCAGCATGGTTGGTGTCAAAATCATTGACCGAATCCGAAATACCATGCTGAGATCCATTACTAAAGTCGCTGATGTGCATTGTAACTGCTGCTGAGTTAAAATGGGATAAATAGGAAGATAAATGGAGGGAGGAGAGGGAGGCCTTTGCCCAGCAGTGGGATCTAAACGGCTGATTAATAATAATAAATTTTATTCTGGCCAAGCCCCGGGGCTTTCCCGCGTGAATCTCAGGATATAAATCTATGTGCTATTCCCAGTATTTTTCTACCCGTGTAGGTAGGTGCCTTTCATTGAAATCCGTCCAGTAGATTTTGTTTGATTGAGTAACAAATATCCTCCCAAATTCACAAACTCACATCCAAACTTTCCCATTAATATGATACCTATAAGTAGGTAGGTAAAGACAGAAAAATTATTTATTCAACAAAAATAACAAAACTACTTAGGTATTCTATCTAAACACAAAAAACATACATTTGCTTGATACAAAATTTGTCGAAAAGGCTAATGTTAAATGGTGGTATGCTCAGGCCGAAGCCAAAGCGCTGATTTTCAGCTGGTACCTACCAAAACTAAAAAGTATAGGAGATAAGGTGGCTAATAGATTAAAGTAGTAGGTAGAAGTAGTATTTTTACTTATACTTATTATCAGAGGCCAACACTCTTTTTAGCTTGCTTTATCATAATTATGTAGTAAGGTATATTATCAGTAAATTCCGTTTTTTCTTACTTGTTCTATTATGTAAGCAATCGTCACAGTACTTTTTGTTGAATTTTGTTGAAAATAAATCAATTATTAGTTCAAACCTAAACATTATAACGTAAAACATTTAGTAACCACGAAAGTAATTTCCTAAAAAGTCTATTTTTAATTTATATTGTTGTACAATCATAAAAAGACATGGTAAGATTGTTTACATAATAGGACAATTATGAATAAACGGACTTTACTTCCTCTGGTTCCATATCTATAACTATACTATGAAATATATTAGGTAATTATTACCTACTATCTTTCGCCCGCGGCTTCGCCCGCGTGAATTTCCCACGGGAACAGTGCTTTTTCCCGGGATGAAAGGCCTATGTCCTTCTCCGTAAATACTCTGTAAATACCCTATGTCCTTCTCCGTAATTCCAGCTATGTGTATGCGAAATTTCAGAAAGATTGGTTCAGTAGATGAAGCGTGAAGAGGTAACAAACAAAGAAACAAATAAACAAACTCACTTTCACATTTATAATATTAGTTAGGATATAACTATACTATGAAATATATTCGGTAATTATTATATTATTAGGTAATCTATTATATTTTAAACTAACGGCCCGCCCGGCTTCGCTCGGGAGGTACATACATAAACTGTAGCCTTTGTCACTCAGGTATAATGTACAAAAGAATTTTTGAAATTGGTTCAATAGTTCTGAAAATTACCCCCTATAAACAAACTCACAAACTTACTAACTTCCTCTGTATAATATTAGTATGATGATAACATTACGACTTCTGATATGTTTTTGTCTGTTCAGTAGATAACGAATTGATAAGAGAGATGCGAGGCAAACTGTCAGACTTTTTTAAATACGTTTTGTTTTTATTGTAGAGCATAAAGCAATAATAGTATAAGCATAAAGTAACTGCATGGCTCTCATGTTCTTGTTAGTGGACCTTCGAGCAACAATAAGGAGTCTGTGTTGCTCTATGTAGTGGACAAACTATGCATTTTCTTTCTGATAATATTGATTGATATCTTTATTTGTAGCCACAGTACATACACATTCTGAATAATTTGTATTGATATTTTTCAGATAAAATGGAAGCTGGAGTAGGCGATATGGCACTTAAATTGGATCCCATTGTAGTGGATGTTGCCTTGGCAAAGGTATTTAAACTATTTTACTTTCGTTAGTGCTTAAAAAGTATTTTTCAGCTCTTCTATTGGCTCTACACAAGGTGAATTCAAAATTATTCATCCTTGGCATACTTTCTTCTGGTGAAAGTAATCATTCATATGAACAACTTTTAGTATGAGACACTGATATCTCAAAAGACGCTCTGTGTCGTTTCTGGCTCAGAGGCTCTCCTTAGCTGTTCAGCGTGGGAATGCGGCCAGCATCATGGGGACCTTTGGGCCAGGGTCGACACAGGATCTAATAGAATTATTAGAAGTATTTTTTGTTTTGTCGAAAAAAAGTCTCAAAAGTATCTCAGTATAGGATGCCAATGATTTTACTTCTACTGTATAAATAACCCTCATATTTATTTCAAAAATATAGGTAAGTACTTACCTATATTTTTGAAATAAATATTACACAGGGTTATTTATACAGTAGAAATAAACCTACCTACCTAATTTGTGTGAAATAAAGATTTTTCCGTGGACATCCTTGAAGAAATAATCACTATCACTACATCATCATCACTATCACTACATCACTACATATCACTATCACTATCACTTCACTATCACTATCACTACATAGTATAAAACAAAGTCGCTTTCTCTGTCCCTATGTCCCTTTGTATGCTTAAATCTTTGAAACTACGCAACGGATTTTGATGCGGTTTTTTTTAATAGATAGAGTGATTCAAGAGGAAGGTTTTAGTGTACAATTTGTTTAGGTTTTGTATATATTAGTTGAAATATAACGATAATTGTTAAGGAAGTCGGAAAAAAATTATCCGCCCGGCAGCTTTCATCGCAAACGCTGTCCAATCCCTAAGAGATGTATCAAAACCATGTATGGAGGTATTGTGTATCTATAATAGGTCTACAAAAAAGTCCGCGATAGCATATATCTAGCTTTTATATTTCAGCCACAATAACTACTTTTATGTTTTAAAAATAATTGAAATCGTTAGCTGTTATTTAACTTGTGATAATAACCACAATTTATTAATCCTTATCAAATTAAACAAGTCTATCGTCACAAGTACTTAATATATTTGATATTTGCCTTTTACTGCATGTAATTTGGATCAATAGTTTCCCAAATACTACGAGTTATCTAAAGAACGACAATGCGCCGCGAAAGCACCTAGCGCTAGCCAAAGACGCAAGGCGCAGTATACCTATCTCTGAGCGGGCGCGTTTTCGTATATTTTTTAAGTATATTTATTTTAGTAGGAGGTAGGTATTAACGTAAATATCATTAAAAAAACGGCCAAGTGCGAGTCAAACTCTCGCACCGAGGGTTCCGAACACGCAAAGCATCTCACGTTATAGCTCTCACTAAAAGACCTACTAAGTACCTAATTTCAAAAACAAACTTAACTTTAACAAACATCGAGCGCAAAAATAAGTCAAAGTCAAAGTCAAATATTTTTATTTATATTGGCTTAAAAATAGCACTTATAAATCGTCACTTTCTTATTTTTTAGTTAGTTGACGTCATAAAATTACTTAAAGCTAAGTTTACCACCGCCTCCAAAGCGCAAGTGGAGAAGAGGCGGCGCAACAAACTCCACTGCTGCATTTTCTCCAAAGACGTCACTTTACAACATATGTCTTACAATTAAATAACTGTATATGTGGACGAATATACATTGAGTATATATATTAAATGTCAAATTTATAAATTAATAAAAATTATAAATTAATAAAATAAGATGTCATTGAAAAAGGTAAAAGTACACAAAGTACCTAGAGAGTAATATGACAGTCTTAGGAGGTCACTGTACCAGGCTCGGGCCACGCATTTTTGTCATTTACATAATCATCCGTCGTATAATATGCCTTCTTACAAAGTGTCTCCTTAATATAATGTTTAAATTTATTGTCAGGCATATCAAGGACAGATTTTGGTATTTTATTATAATAGCGTATACAGTTTCCCACAAATGATTTCCTAACCCTAGCCAGTCTGTGCCCTGGAACGTACAAGTTATGTTTGTTTCTCAGGGATATATCTGTGACATCACAAACTTTTTTGAAAGACGAAATATTTTTCCTAACATGCATAATGTTATCAAAAATATATTGGGATGGTAAGGTTAAAATATCTATATCTTTGAAGAAATCTCTGAGTGAATCTCTTTTTCTTAATCTGTAAATAAAACGAATCGCTCTTTTTTGAAGTATAAAAATTGTTTGTATATCGGCTGCTGCTCCCCAAAGTAATAGGCCATACGACATTAGGCTATGGAAATAACTAAAATAAACCAACCTAGCAGTTGCCACATCCGTCAGTTGTCTGATTCGTCTTACAGCATAAGCCGCGGAGCTCAGTTTTTTAGACAAATTAGAAATGTGAGCACCCCATTGTAATTTAGAATCTAATGTTATTCCTAAAAATGTGGTACTTTCAATGAACTCTAACTTATTACTATTTATATTGATATCAACATGGGCCTGCCTAACATTAGGAAGCGTAAATTTAATGCAATGGGTTTTACTTGCATTAAGCATCAGGTTATTAGCAGAAAACCAGTCTGATATGGCAGACAAAGTGCTGTTCACAGCATCCACATTTTCGCTATGGCGGTCAGTCTTAAAAATTAAAGACGTGTCATCAGCAAACAACACTATACCAGCCTGCTTCTCAACCATATAAGGCAGGTCGTTTACATAGACTAAAAAAGGAAAGGTCCTAAAATTGAACCTTGAGGTACGCCAATCATAACTTTTGATCCTTTAGATTTTACGTTATTTAGGTCTACAGTCTGCAGCCTATCACTTAAATAAGATTTTATTAGTTCTATTGATTTTGTGTCAAAACCGTACTGAGAGAGCTTGAGCAAGAGAGTCTCATGGTCAACACAATCAAACGCCTTAGATAAATCACAAAACGCTCCAATTGCATCCTGTGAATCTTCCCATGCATTGAAGATATGAGTAACCAAAGCCACTCCCGCATCAGTTGTGCATTTACCACTAGTAAATCCAAATTGTTGGCCGTGAAATAGATTGTGGATATTAAAGTACTGTTGCATTTGACTAAGCATAATCTTTTCAAATACTTTACTCAAGACTGGCAAAATAGATATAGGCCTATAGTTGCCAGGCTCTGATTTTTCACCTTTTTTAAACAGTGGAATTAATTTGCTAAGTTTCATTAAATTTGGAAAAATGCCTTGGTCAACACATTCATTAAAAATATAAGCTAAGTCGACAGCTATGATATTTATTATATGGTAAATTATGCTAACAGACATACCCCAGTGATCCTCAGACTTTTTAATGTTTAGTTCTTTAAAAGTTTTAATTATATCACTAGGGTCAATATGCGAGAATTTAAATTTAGAGGTGCAAGTGGTGACATTACTTTTAAGTAGGGATTCGGCATTTTGAGGGCATGAATTTATACTAGAGGTTAATTCTAAAGGTATGTTTGTAACGTAATTTTCAAAAACATTTACTATTTCTTGTGTAGAAGTAATTTTTTTGTCATTATGTTTAATTTCCTTAATATTTTCTTTCAATTTAAATTTGCCTGTCTCTTTATTTATAATGCTCCAGGTTTCTTTCATCTTATTAGGAGCGTTACTGATCTTCCTTTTTAATACAATTAGCCTTAGCCTGTCTGCAAGCTCTTTTAAAAGTTTTTGAATAATTTCTAACATAATCAACAAAAGTACTATCAAATCTATATTGTTTCTGGGCATACAAGTCAAATAATTTTTGTCTACTTATATATATACCTGTAGTAGCCCATTCGTTAAATTGTAATTTATTATTAAACTTATTAAACCACCCGAGCGAAGCCGGGGCGGGCCGCTAGTTAAATAATATAAAAAAAGTCGCGTGGCGGAATCGGACTTCCCCGAACATAAAAAATGGACACTTGTTAAAAACTGCCCGCCCTCAAATCCGGAGAAACCCCGAAAGATGGTTAATTTGGTGGTATATATTATGAATGTATGTTTTTGTTTTCAGAAATATTTAAAAGATCATAGACGTGATATTGAAGAAAATGTATATCCTGAAGTCAATGAACAACTGGAAGATCTTACAATACCTGAAGGAATTAAAGTATTGGCGGAAAAAATAAAGGAAAACTCAAAATTGTTCTGCCAGTTGGAATATTTGGAAAATAATGTTCCCATAGAGGTTTCTGAGATAAACATACAGTTGATTTTGAAATATCTTTCCTTAGATTGTTCTAAATATGTTTCCTCATTTTATCCACGTAAGTATTATTAAATAATAATTTAATTAGCATCCTCATGATTACACCCTATGGGTAAAAGGAGTTGTTATTGACTCATTAATTCAGATTCCGATGGAGTGTAACAAGAATTCTATGTTTATTCTTATTACACACTAGCTTTTGCCCGCGGCTACGCTCCGCCTGAATTTCCCCACGGGAACAGTGCTTTTTCGCAGATGAAAAGTACCCTATATCCTTCTCGGTACTTCTAAATATGTGTTTGCGAAATTTCAAAAAGATCAGTAGATAAAGCGTGAAGAGGTAACAAACAAACTCATTTTCGCATTTATAATATTAGTTAGGATTGTGTAACAACATACAAACATGAATTTTATGTTTATACACATTGTGGTGAATCTCATCTTATCAACATCTTATACAATTTAACGTAGTGATTATTTTGTCTATGTTGTTAACAACTAACAACTTTATAGTTAAACCCTAAGTTAACCTACTTAGTCCTCAGTATCATTTCATTTTCGGAGGATAATGTGATAAGCACGTGCTTAACTTTAGACATTGCTTTGTAGGTACCTCAGATCCATCCTATCTCAGATCACATCAAACACCTTGTTTGATGTGATCTGAGATAGGTACATTACATAGTAAGACTGTTAAATGTTTATTACTGTTTTTAGAAGTGACAAACAGCTTCTAACAACTGTCATCATCAGTTTTGGTGTACAATTACCAGTTATTTTATTACTGTTTGCGAGCTATGGTTATGTAACACACACTAAAAAATATTTAAACTTGCAACACCTCTCGTTTTTGCGTCGCGCGTCGTAGTTAATAAAGTTGAGAAAAATTAAACCGGATAAAAAACATAATTAATCCTCAAAAACTGTCGCATTTATTTACTTCACTTGATTTTGCCTGCGACGTCGTCTGCGTGAAATTTACTATTATTAACGTGAAATGTGCCCGATTTTAGTTGGCCTTCAGTACTAGATACAACTATGAAAAGTCAAATTTCGTTCAGTAGTTATTGGAGTCAAGACAAAAATAAAAAAAGCTCGGTTTTTATGCGTAGGATTCTATAAATACTAAATATTAAAATTGTTGCCATTTCAGGGTTTCGCTTGAATGACTTTTTGTAAAGACACCCCATTGGCCATACTTGGAATGTGTTTTTGGACTTTTTATATATGTCCGGAAAGAGCTGCCGTATGTCATCTTTACCGCAAACTATATCGTGAATCTGGGTACGTACAACATCTTCCTTATACTTATGATGAAGCCAGCATCTGACTATTGAATAGTGTTTCCTTTATTAGAGGGAGAAAAATATTACATAAAATCATACCGAACACAGAGTGCTAAAATACCGAACGGTTCGGTAAAATACCGAATACTTGGAACATTGGCATTATGTTTTTTTTATTGAATTACTAGCTTTTGCCCGCGGCTTCGTCCGCATAAATTCCTCACGGGAACAGTGCTTTTTCCCGGGATGAAAAGTATCCTATGTCTTTCTCAGTACTACTAACTATGTGTATGCGAAATATCAGGAAGATTGGTTCAGTAGATAGAGCGTGAAGAGGTAACAACAAAAACAAACTCTTTCGCATTTATAATATTAGTTAGGATTATATTTTCCACCAACCATCGAATAACTTTGTTAACAGTCGAACACATCTATTTGATATAATAACTTTAAATCTTTTTGATGATGATTTTTGCTCTGTATGTACCTACCTGTTAATATTTTTGTTTTGTTTTCAGTTTTGACTTGTTCGGCTTATATTTAGGGAATCTTGGTAAGTGTATAGTGTATACTTTCCCCTTAGAGCATTTCCATTTAGGTATTTATTTATTCCATCACTTACAATAGTAGGTAGGTACAGTAGAAGCATTTATATTATATCTAATACCTATCTATACTAATACTAATAATAAATCTGATAGCAATTTAATCAATAGGAGACGACGACGCGAGCGCAAACTGTGCAAAAAGGTCTGCCACTTTCGGAGCGGGGGAATGCTCACTAACGAAATTTATACATAGTTTATACACGCACACACAGACAATGCCGACCACTAGCACAGAATACATAATAGTACAAGTACCACTAGTTTGAAAGCTACGCACACAATCGCAATCCGGTATGAGCGTGATCTTGTACCTTTGGCAGAGAGGAATGCCCGCAGATGCCTGTAGGTGGCCTCTCCCGTTGACATAGTATTACTTATTCTGTGCCGTTGGTTAAATGCTCAAGGGCTTTCCGTTTTATAGTATTTTATTCACTTTACAATATTCAATATAATTTAACAGCATGGAGGCATCATGTTAACTATGGGAACGCATGGAGGCATAGACTACCAACTTGAAATAGTCTTACATTTTAGTTAGGTAGGTACTGGGTACTGGTTTGACTTGTTCATCCATTATTATGATCACCGAAGTATTTCGAGATTATCCCTCCTTAGAACTTCGTAATTTTCCTTTCCTGACTGGTCCTTTTTAACTCGTATAATGTTCTTTCGTCAAATCATTAAATTGCCATGACGCCTATTTTTGACAGAGGCTAGGACAAACATAGGAGTTATATCCGAGAGATCTGATTTGGATTCTGCAGTAGACGCGTTCCTCACATCACCGTCCAACGTCTCGGTAAGTTTTGCTCTTTTTACCATCGCCCTCGTACGTCGCAGAATGTCTCTTTCGCAAAATGTCCCCCAGTTACGCCATTGCCATTTAAACTTTTTATTAAACTACGTAAAATCATGTTTTAATCATTAGTTTGTATGAATATCTAGACTCTGCTCTGGATGTACTGGATCAAGATGAAACCAACACCAGATTTTAAGATTTTACCTTCAGCAAAAACCGCATCAAATTTTGTTCAGTAGTTTTCCGTGATGCGCGTACAAACATCAGACAGACAGAAAGACAGAGAAAAAATAAAAAAATAATGTTTTGGCTTCTATTGGCCCTATAAAGACCCCCCATATATTTATTTTCTTATCTCTTATGTACAGACACAAACCAGTTCCAGTTTTATTATATGTATTGATTGATGATTATGTTAGATCTTTTTCCGCCCCGTGGTGGGCAGTTTGCGCATAAGAGTGCCCATTGTCCATTCCATTAAAATATTATTAGCAATGATTCAAAATAATGTGTGTGACGTTTGTCCTGATTCGTCAATAATCTTTTCAGTGCTTTTGGAGATTACATCGGATCTACGTACAAGAAAGTATATATGAGTCGTTCAATGAATTACTCGATATTAAGACTACATTGAAAGGCACAAATGGAACAGAAAATGTAGAATTAAAAGGATTGTGCACAGATTTGTTTGTGTACGAGGAGAAGTATATTTTGATCGACTACGCCGGTGATGTCCATGCTCCTCAGCTGGAAGGTAAACACGCGATATTGGTCGAGGCTTACAGGACGAATAAAGAACTTCTTTCGTTAGTCGGCCAGGCTGGCTGCGTGTCGCTGTGGGCATCAGACGTGGCTGAAGCTAACGAATTGGCTTACGGTATTCCCGCGTCCCTTGTATGGATCAACGACTATGGAAACTTCGATGGCCCTCCGGAAATATCAACAGTTTTGTATTCCCTTGCGGACTTTTCTTGTAAACATTTGGTCCCGAGTAGTTTCTGTAGTCGTTACAACATTTGGAGTACATATAGTAAGGATAAGCGTCTCAGTATTATTCGTGACGTACTGGAAAATGTGAAATTGAATAGTGAAGATACGAAAGTTCAAGAAGTTTCGGCTTTGCTGGAGAAAATTGACAAAGTAAAGTTTAATTCAGTCGACGTTGTCGATAACAAAATTTGTGTTACGTTGGATTATCCTGTTGGGATCCATGACGAGGAAGATTGTGATTTTGAAACGATTATACATAGCTTAGTGATAGGGAATGGGGTCATTGGTCTTAATCGTTCTAATTTGTCTAAGTTTCCTTTTCATAATGAGTTGACGCGCGTTGGGGTGCCTATTATGTCCGGAAAAGATAGATATGATAATAAGGAATCTGACAAAACACAAATAAATATTTATTTGCACCGCTATAGAACTAAAGTTGTTCTGACTAACTTTGGTACCATATTCGCCAACTAATATATAGAAATTATACGATTTGCGCCAATTTTGACTGATTTATAACCATCAAAAAGATTGTTCATTTTAACTCAAAATGCGACTTCTTTCAGTAGGTTCATATAAATATATTCTAAGCGTCTCAATTTTGTAAAAATAATTTTTCATAAAAGCATATTGACTTGGCTGGCATATAATTCCAGTACATATAATCTATACATATAATAATATACAAATATAAAACACAAATTATACTAAATACTGGAAAGATTTGGACGGTTTTCATAGTTGCTTTCCTTTGCAATAGGATATTTATATTGTTTCCGTCAGATGAGCATAACCCAGAATGTACCCAGAACCTGGTTGCTATTCTAATATTTTATAATAATAAGCTTATAGCCTGATATACACAAGTAAACAATTAGTACGGTAAAGTCACAAAAGTACAGTATGAGTAGAGGACTAGCGTATGATAGAGTAGCAGAGTAGCTATGGCAAGTTACTATACCACGGAAATATGAATAAGAGATAACTCTTATTCATATTTCCGTGTACTACACCAATCTTGCCAGAGCCATTTTAGAGTTTTGCTATACTTATTTCGCTCGCATGTGCATTATTTTCATTTATTGTGGAAAACTCAGTGTTTTTTTTAAAAGGAATGCTTTTTTCCACTACAATGCAGTAATTCGGATATTCGGTTCAATCCAGTATCAGTATTGGCAAAGAAAAAATGGTAAGAATTTGAAAGATTTTTTTTATAAGTAAGCTCGAAATTCTATTATTGTTATAGTATTGGCCATGTTGGAATATGTTTAATCCTAACTAATATTATAAGTGTGAAAGTGAGTTTGTTTGTTACCTCTTCACGCTTTATCTACTGAACCATCCTTCCTAAAATATTGCATACACATAGTTAGCGGAGTAGGACATAGGGTACCTTTTATCCCGGGAAAAAACACTGTTCCCGTGGGAAATTCACGCGGGCGAAGCCGCGGGCAAAAGCTAGTAATGTATAAAATACTAGCCACGCCCCGAGGCTTCGCTCCCGTGGAAATTTCGGGATAAAAGTACCCTATGTGCTATTCCCGGTATTTCATCGAAATCCGTCCAGTAAATTTTGCGTGATTGAGTATCAAACCGGGATGAAAGGTACCCTATGTCCTTCTCCGTACTTCTAACTATGTGTATGCGAAATTTCAGAAAGATTGGTTCAGTAGATAAAGCGTGAAGAGGTAACAAACAAACTCACTTTCACTTTTATATTATTAGTTAGGATAGGATTAGGATACATCAAATTTAAAAAGGCATTGCTTTTTGGAAAAAAGGCCTCAGTTTTCCACAATCTTTAAAAATGTTACATGATGCAAGATGCTCGCGCAGTTTGTGTTTAGTTGAAATGAACCTTGTTCCTATAGACATAAAGTTCAGAATGAATGCATGCTGTAATTGCTCTCGTCATTAATTGCAACCTACTTTGAACTTTAGACCACTTGTGAGTATGGTACATTTTCGAATATTTAACATAAACTGATGTGCGCTACGCGTTACTTGTGTACACGCTTATTAAATTATCTGAATTACAAAATTCTATTGTGTGCAGTTTTCGATCATATAGAGGTATATATAGTGCAGTGCAGTATATAGTGTTTAATGTACACTGGGATTTCAACATTTTGACAAGTTGCTAGAGAGCTGTTGTGGACTGAGATTTATTTTATCCATTTTTATTATTATTCTTGTTTGATTTGGGCTCAACTTATTTAAGTACTGCTACGAATAAATGTTAGTAAGACATACTGTTATGGTTAAGTGCCTTAAGGGACAGAATTTCGCGTTTTGCCTACCAAATTACTTTGCTTGCACTTACTGTACAGTTCTGAAATTTTTGCTAATAATAGATTAGGAAATTAGCAACACACTACAAGAACCGAAAACATGATTTGACTAAGTTTGCTCGATAAAAAATAATCCTAAACATTGTACCTAAATTACCAAAAAACTCAGTAATACGATGATATTTTGAATATTTTATTCAACATTTATTTAGTTCATATGATAACTGAATTTTTAATTAAAGAATTTTTTAAAACAAGTTATTTATTACTACACAATCTTAAATATTCACCTAGGTCCAACGCAATTTTTAATGGAAACATCATACCTTCCTTGTCGTTCATATGGCAACTCGTCTTACCTCTCTGTCCTCAGACTGCCGGTGGCATTTAGACAAGGCAGACGCATGTCAAATTGCTCCGCAAATTTACTTACGTAAAATATAACAACATGGAGGTTGTTATACAAATCTAGAACTAGATGGCGCTCTTAAAAAGTCGTCAAAACAGCACGATGCTGCTTTGCGACATGAGAGCGACGTGAATCACGAAAAATGCTTATTCTTGAACAAATACATTTTTAATACACTCATTAATGGTCAAAAAAATTATTAATACAAAATAATTACCAAATAAAAAATGAAGTAAAATAAATGTACTGGGGATCGAACCTGCGAATTTTTCTCTGAAGTTCTAATTATACTCCGATAAGAAAGCCGACAGACAAGAGGGCGCCTCTTTTTCTAATTTGTACCGTTTATGTATCGGATAATGTTGGTTCACTTTTTACCCACGACACTACTAAATTTATTTCTTGACAGACTGTGTATATTTTTTCTTCCTATGTTGTATCCTACTAATATTATAAATGCGAAAGTTTGGATATGAGTTTGTGAGGATGTTTGTTACTCAATCACGCAAAATCTACTGGACGGATTTCGATGAAATTTGGTATACGGGTAGAAAAATACCGGGAATAGCAAATAGGGTAAGCCCATATATGTATAGCCCAAATAAGCCCAGGGGCGCAGCTAGTGTAAAAAAAAAAAAAAAATAAAGTATTAGAATTTAAAAAAATCAAAAAAAAATATCACAGAGGAGATTTGAACAGTCTTTTTCGTTTTGACGTACTTCGTCTGTACGTACGTAACCATTATTCTAACAACTTGTTCGAAATGCATGTGAAATTTCCCATGTTATATTATAACACTAGTTTTTGCCCGCGGCTTCGCCCGCTTGAATTTTCCTCGGGAACAGTGCTTTTTCCCGGGATGAAAGGTATGTCCTTCTCCGTCCTTCTAACTAGGTATGTGTATTTGAAATTTTAGAAAGATTGGTTCAGTAGGTACATAAAACGTGAAGAGGTAACAAAAAAACAAACTCACTTTCACCATAAAAAAGAAAACCGAATTCCCAAATAACAGCAAGGACTCGAACCTAGCACTCTTCGAATTTAATTTCATAAACTTAACACTTGGCCAAACGCTAATATGACGTTGTTGTCGAAATGTTACATTACATATTTCAACGTACTATACATGAATTACTTACTACGTAAGTAGCTTTACGCTTTAGTTTTTTTTCATCTTTCCGCGTACTATGCCATCACACTGCGATCGCCAACCCGCCTGCCAAGCGTGGCGATTACGGCAAAACCCCCCATGGATAAAATCCTTGGGGGAGGCCTTTGTCCAGCAGTGGACGTCTTTAGGCTGAGAGAAGAAGAAGAAGAAGTAGCTTTACGAAAACACTGACTAAAACACATTTTTTGTTTACTTTTCCTTAATTTTGCATTCATTAATTTGGATTTTTTTTTTTAAATAAGTATTTCAAGAACAATTTTGTTGGAAAAGGTTGAAATAAAAAAACAGTTTGTTTGATGGTTTGCAGATTATAAGATAGATGGAGCTAATTTTTACTATTTAGTTTCTATGAGTGGGCGCCCTTGTAGCTTACAGGGGGGTCGGGGGTGAAATCTAACTTTCTTATTCAAGCTTTCTGACCCTTAATGGGACCATTATGGAACTAAGTTACAATTTATCAAGCTATAGTTATTAATAATTATTATTCTTTAGTTGTAGGTAATTAGTTGTTTACATTTAAATTAGTATGACAAAAAAAAACGTATTTTTTACCTGTCTGGAGGTACAGTCAAGAATCATAAGTGCAATCATGCCACAGATCTTAATACCTTGCCCTAAAGATCATATTGCCTTGTAGATTCTGACTGCACTTCTGAAGCATACCGTACGTACCTGTCTCCAGGTAAAAAATACGTTTTTTTGTACGTTTGTACTTGTACGAGTGTACACCTCGTAATAGGCGATATTCTGACAGTTAAATTAAGAAAAAAATTAGTATAAAAAGTCTTAACAGATGGCGTTTTATGAAAGCCGAGTCGTCTTACGAGATACCTATTGATACTTTTAGATGTTTTTGTTCATTAGGTTTTATTTTAAATGCCAATCCCGTGCATTTTTGCTTTTCGTATGGACTTGCCTTTTACTAAGCGCCATCTATGAAGTCATCTTGAACTATATTTTTTTTTATTTGGGTCGCGGAAAATCCCCCATTCACAGAGTAAAAAAGAGCGCCACGCCACGCTACGCGCGGCGACTACGTGTCAAGGCTTTTACTTAAGCACGTCCCGATTAAAGCTCTGAGTCGGAGCACACGTCAGTTAATTTTCGTTCTGAAATGTTAGGTTCGGAGATCCGAATGCATGCTTTTCATACAAAATGTTGAGTGGCCGCACACGTCCATTTTGTTTTCGTACATTTTGTATGAAAAGCGTGCATTCGGGTCCCCGGATCTGAAATTTCCGTATGGAAATAAACTGACGTGAGCGGCTGGCTTTAGGGCCCTAAATCAAAAGTAGTGTTGCCAGCAGGGCTTGAAACCGGTTAATAAAAAACCTAAAAAATAAGTGTTTTGACCTGGTTACGCAGTAACGCTCGGGCCATTACGATCGGAGTGAAAACCCTTTTGAATCGGTCTCGCGAGCGGAAATTTCCTGGTTAATCCCGCGCGGGCGAGTGACAAGGACGTGTATATCGCTCAGCGTTTTATCTCACTTACGCATTTGCAAGTCTCAACGTGTAGATTGGTTAGATTTATATCGAGCGAGAGTGAGAAATAATCATAGTTAGAGCGAGATAGAACACGATCGTCGAAAAGAGCGAAATGTTTTGGGTCTTTCCGGTATTTTGAACAGGAACTGAAATGATATCGCGCTTTGAACATAACCAGAAATAATATATGGTTTTGCTCAACCGTAACTGATTTAAAACGCTCTTTTTTTAAATGTATGGCGCATCGAGTGAGCTGGTTTAGAATTTTAACCAGGTTAGCAAGCCCTGGTTGCCAGATCCAATTTTCAAAAATCCTTTGACTTTGCTCTAAAGTCCGTAGATTGCCTCTACATAAATCCGTATACCTACGGCATTTTTGTAGCATTGTAGAGGCAAGCTACGGATTTAAAACAAAGACTTACGGATTTTTTTAAATTGGACCTGGCAACATTGCTCCCGATTTAGGGTCCTAAATCGGACCGGTAGGTCAAAGAGGCCTTCACTGACACTCAGCAAGTTGGGCCATACTATTAATTTTTTTTAAAATAAATATGTTTCTTACGTTTTTTTTTAGCCCATTGCCGGGCAAAGTTATGTTTTTATATTCTTTCAATTGTAATTAGGATTAAGAATACTTTATTACAGTGTTAATCGATCAACTGTTGAATTTTTATTTTCGATTCCTCAAGCTCGATAAGAGTTATTACCTATTTAGTTTGTGTGCCCCTGTGTCTGTCTGTCTATTGGATGTAGGTTTCATCATTATCAGCCATCTTATGTCCCCACTGCTGGGGCATTGGCGGGGACAGGCCATGACCGCCATGACCCATCACGCGAGCTGAACGGATTGGTGGCAGGGCCGTCTGAGACTATGCTGGGGCCCTTGGCACACAAGAATTTGGGGCCCTTTTGGAATGTAAAGAAATCGAACTATCCAATTTTTTTTCACTATGACTATGATCTGCTTTATTATGGGTAATCAAATATATTATTATAATAAAATATGTAATTAATGATATTAGTATGCTGCTGTTTTTTTTATTATGACGATTACGATAATAGTTAGATTTCTGGTGAGCAAAATCTTCTTTTAAATCCTCAAGCTCAATTTTCTGAAGAATATCACTTTCTATGCTCTTAATTGACAATTTACTTAGTAAGACCACGACACGCCCGACCAAAATATTTTGAGATTCAATGTGAGAGAAATTGTCGGTCCTTCGGGGCGTGTTCGGGGCTCTGGCCCCGTGTGCCCTTATGGTAAAGACGGTACTGGTTAACGTACCTTCCGAAGCAAGGATGCAAGATAATACATTTTTGGTCAATCTAATCTTCGATCAACAAAACAATACACCTCCATACCGACAGATCATAGCAGAAGTTGCTTAAATTCTTTGGGGGAAAAACAGGAACAAAAAGCTTCATCAGTCCCCTCGTTGCTAACATTGAAACAATAATAAAACTGCAGAACTACGATAACACATCACCACTATAATTGTTTACTTTATATTATACTTTAAATCCGCGACAGAAGGACATGTAAGTACATTTTACAAGCCCTGGAATGTTAAAGAAGATCAAACTTTTTCCGGTCTGCCTCCCCGAGGGGATAAAGCACTGTGACAGATCGGAAAGTTCGTAATTTTGTACTGCAGGTAGAGAAATACCTTTCGGCGGCCATGGCAACTTGATGGCAACTGACTTTCACAACCTGTGAAAAAGGAATTACTTATATGCCGTCAAAATCATAACCATCGTTTTACCGTAGTAGGTGGTAGTAGGTTAAAGAAACACAGCTACGGTTGCAGACGTTCGCTGTGTGATATTGTTGTCGACATGTTTTCATTCTTTTTACACGACTGACCAAAAAGGAGTGTTATGTTTTCAGGGTTCATGTATGTATGTATGTATGTAAGTTTCTTTATTCCATCATAAGTCCTGAACGGCTTAACAGATTTTGATGTGAGAGGTATTTTTAGATTCCTTGCATTCCTCCGAGTGACATAGGCTATATGACGTCATCATAAAAACAAAATGGCGGATTATATATGCGATAAATAGCAGACCAAAAAAATTAAATTTGATCAATCTTATCGAGTAGGGTATCAAATTGAAGGGCTTTGAAAGGCGATTTCAAAAATGTACCTATATAACTTATATTGTATGTACTTTTTGTGTAAAAACTTGTCAGTCGTGTTTTTTATTTTTAAATAATTAGCTTGTTTGTATTTTTGTTGTGTTGTGTTTTTTATCTAAGGAATAAATTCTATTCTATCTGATTAACATCTTGCAGTGCCACAAGACAAAACTAATCTATGTAGGTACCTACCGTAATTGGCCCATGGAAGTACTACAGGTACTACATACGTATGATTTACCTAGCATTGGCCGCCTTGTTGGTATATGTAGAGCGGGCTCACACTAACCACCACGTAATATCTACCGGAAGATAAAGCAGTTAACTATCCTCGAGATTTCCGTATAATTAAGAGTTTAAAAGTCCCACATGCCGCTTCACTTCTCGACTATCGAGAAGTGAAGCGGTATGCGAAGGCATTGTTACCTCTATAAAAAAAGGTAAGGCTAGGCAGCGTCTGCCTGGACTTCTAGATCTTTAATCTACGAAATGGATGTTGGACATCCTTGCGTTAGTATCTAGCTATTCGTCATGGAACCGAACATGAAAACTCATTTGGTGCTAATTGGTATCTTATATCGGGCAAGAAGCGGTGGTGGCTGAGTGCTAGGGCGCCCGCCTGTGGCGGCTGCAAAGGTCCCAGGTTCGAATCCTGCCCGTGCTACATGAGTTTGTATGTACCAATCTGACTCATGTTAGTTTTCATCGACCACCACTTGCTTCCGGTGAAGGAAAACATCGTGAGGAAACCTGCGCTCTGGTTGATGATTGTCAGCTAGTGTGTGAAAAGGAGAAGGCAATGGCAAACCACTCCATTAAAATTGCCAAGAGAGTCGTTGTGTGTGTTTCATTCCATATAATTACCACGACCCTCAGTCATGAGGAAATACGACTAATGTAGTAGTATCGGGCTAAGAACAGACAATGCCCAATCAACCTTGTGATTTATAAACAGCGTTGTTACCCACAGACAACAGACTGACAGAAAAAAGTATTGTATAGGTACCTATCAATCGAACTGGCGACGAAAATAGTCCCTGTAAATGTCAATGAGTGTTCTAATTTTGAGGGACAAAACAATTGATGGTCCTGTGACACGATAAATTATAATGACGTTAACAAAAATAAACAATCCTTCCATCAAGTTTGTGTTTTCGCCGAGAGTGTAAGTTTGTACGTGACAGTAAAATAAAATGTTTCGAAATTAGTAGTTTAAGATGAAGAGTTCAAATGCGCGGAGTAGGAATCAGGTGTACAGTGTCGGGAACTATCTCATGACGGGGAAGGTTTTAGGGAAGGGACACTTTGCAAGAGTTGAAGAGGCTACGCACAGGATTATAGGAAAAAAGGTGATTTTATTTTATACTCCATCATACAGTAGGATTATTTTCACGATTATCAAGTGTCTTATATAAATAATGATGTCAGATTTTTCTAAGTCGCCTGAAGATCTGGCATGACCAGCATGACTTGGCGACTAACGCCATCTAGAGGCAATTGTCGTATAGTAGACACGCTTTCCGAATCATTTTACATCAGTCCAAATCAGAGATGGGTTTACGACGGGAAGAAAAGTTTTCCGCCCGTTTATTCCCGAGCGTAAGCCCATCTACAGATGGGTTTACATCGCGTCGGGCTAAAACCTTTTCTTCCCGATTATTCACGGTAAAAATCCATCTCTGGTCCAAATGGGTTCAGTCGGATGATTCCCGTTCCCGATCGGAACAACACGTGGCAAACGGTTTTGATTGCCAATTTTGATGTATGGGTATGTTTTACCGCGATCGGATTTTAATTAACCCCCGCCCCAAAAAAGGGTGTTACAAGTTTGACGTGTCTGAATGTAGCCATAGTAGCTCCCAAACGGATGATGATGATGACCGATTTAGTTTGGTTTGTCTAAAAGGTGAATTAATCGAGTGTTCTTAGCCATGATTCATGAAAATCGGTTTAGTCGTTTAGGAGTAATCAGCATTTTTCAATATAATTTTTTAATTTAAGTAATATCATTTTCCTATAAGTCTACTAGTACAAGTAGTTAAGGATGGCGGCTTCCCTCGCGTGAAAGATCTTCCCATGGGAACTATGCCGATTTTCGGTATAAAAGATACCTTCTAACGACAAACAAGATTAATTAAATGTTTAGAATGCAGTGATGGAAGGAAGATAATGTACTTAGCCTGATTTATTACAACATTTAAATATCCATACTAATTATGATTATAAATGTGAGTCTGTCTGTTACGCTTTCACGGCTACACCGCTGGGCCGATTTTGATGAAATTTTAGTTGAAGAACCGGGGTCAAAAATAAGCTACTTTTATTTCAAAAATCAACACCCAATGAGCTAAAGTGGGTCAAAACATGTATGAAAAACACTCAAGATATTCTTTTTGTCGCAGGCAGAGCTGCGGGGCAACAGCTAGTAACAACACGATTAATAACTCGAAAACAACACTCACGATTGATAACTTGAAAATGTGTTTAGTAAAAAGGGCGGGGAATTACTTTTATTGGGTAGTTAAAAAAAAGAACAGTGGGCAAAGTTTGGAAAAGAGAACAGCGCCATCTATAGGGATGGTGCGTATTTACGAGACCAGGTTTTAAAACATGGTATTTGTGTCCAAGTACGAAAACCAGGGTTCAGCCCTAAATACTTGCAAGACCTTAAACGTATTTTTACTTGGACACACTCGATCGGCTCGCGCCCCGTATGAATACTTCCAATGCATACTTGGAACATCGCAACTTCATTTAAGCTTTATCTCAGTAGGAATAAGGAATATTATAACGAATGCTAATTAAAAACTTTCAATAAAGTAATTTTTTTTTTGCTAATATTATTGTGGTCCTTATTGTTTATGGGAATTGTGATTGATTTCCCACAAAATACTTTGAAAGTATTTTACTCTCATGATCAAACATTTGTGTTTAGGTCCTACTCAATACAATTTTTATAGATAAAAGAACTACCTATATAAAATGTAAATATGTATATGAAAAAATAATAAAAAAATACAAAAAGAAACAAAAAAATTAATGTGCTCTAATGTTGCCTGTAATCTAGATGTTGGCGGCGAATGATGAGCGTGGTTAATCCGTCAAACTTATATAAATGATGAATGCAGATTACAATCTGCAAAAGCAGTTTTTATCCAGAAGTTCCTAAGGAAGCGAAGCCGTAGAACATAGCTAGTACTGCTAGTAGACTAAGGCCCATTTAGACGGTGCAAGTTTCTTGTACATACAAGAGCAATTATTGCATGAAATAATTGGAGTGCAACAATTGACTAAGTATGAATAATTGCAAGCAACTGTTGTTTAGACCATGCAAGTATTTACTTGCTTCAATTTATTTGTATGCAACAGGCAAGAAACTTGCATCTTCTAAATGGGCCTCAATTGCCAAATATCAATTCATTAATTAATTATTTTGTAACATGATATGATAGCATGCTCTAGATTTAATTTTGCATATCCATAGCTGGTAACTAACTAATAGGCCAACGATAAACCAACGGTGGAAGTGGCCAAATACTGGTCAAAAAAATATATAATTTCTGCCATTTTGACTCGAGATAATTGATGATAGCTGGTAAGACATGAAGGTTTGAAGGTGCTAGATTAAGTTTTTTTAACATCACATTTTTGCAAATAAATTTCTCTTTATGAACGTTCTATATCCCCCTAGGTGGCGATAAAAATAATCGATCTGACTTGCATAAAAGAAGAATATGCTCGTCGCAACCTACACAGAGAGCCCAGAGTCATGGCTAAGCTTCGGCACCCGTGCATCGCCGCCCTCTACGAGACAATGATGGTATGACATCTAAAGCACTCATATGATTTTATACCGGTATTTCAAGCTCTTGAGTGTATTATAAATGGTAACTCACTTGTGTTTATCGCTCAAGCTGACTAGTTTCAACTTCGTACGGAAGTCATTTCCAAGGCGAGTTTGTACCGACTCCGCAGCCAAGGTCGGCCCAACACTGGATCGCAAGTATTTTTGCTCTGGATTTTATACCGGTATTCAGGGCTTGTTACTGGTACCAAATTCTCATATAATTCTAACAAAATGCTTTATTTCAGAAAATAATATCCATAATTTACAATAGCGTAATATCCATAATTAACAGGGTGAGTTGCGGGGCGGTGAGTGGGCGTTCTGTACGTTAGTACTATAACTTATTCTGTGGTTATAGCCTAGAATCATAATTATAGTCTCTGAAAGTAGATATTTTCTAAGCTGAAATGACGCGCCCCACCTCCGCATTAACGTACACAAGCAAAATTTCAAATATGGGAAAAATAGTAGTGGGGCGCATCATTTCAGTTTAGACAATCTCTACGCCATGTTTGACAAAATTGAGAAATATATTCCAGCACGGCCCCCGCCTGTACGTGGTGATGGAGGCGGCGGGCGGCGGCGACCTGTGCTCGCACGTGCTGGCGCAGACGGCGCGCGGCGGCGCGCGCGGGCTGCCCGAGGCGCGCGCGCGCTCGCTCGCCGCGCAGCTCGTCTCCGCAGTCAGGCACATGCACTCGCGCGGCGTTGTACATCGGTCAGTATAAATAAATATATACGGACAAATCACACAGATTGAGCTAGCCCCAAAGTAAGTTCGAGACTTGTGTTATGGAATACTAACTCAACGATACAATATTTTATAACAAATACATATATAGGATAAACATCAAAGCCCCAGGTCAATCTGAAAAAGTTCATTTTCCATCTTGGAATTCCATTCCGGGGATCGGAACCCGGGACCCCTTATTCAAAGGCAAGGTCTAATTTACCATTGCGCCACGGAGGTCGTCAGTATGATTCGCGTCAATTAAAAAGAACGCTGAAAGAGAGGGGGTGAAACGTGAGATCGTAGCAAGTGAAAATCGCTAGTCTCTGCCACGAGAAAAAGGCGTAGTAATATGCATGTAAGTATGTATGTAAATCACACAGATTGAGCTAGCCCCAAAGTAAGTTCGAGACTTGTGTCATGTGATACTAACTCAACGATACTATATTTTATAAGAAATACAGATAAATATCCAAGTCCCAGAAGAAGATTAGAATCGTACTCACTAGAGATGGGTCAATGGTATTGTATTTTTTGTTAATATTTACAAACATTTCACATTTTTTTTACAGGGACCTTAAGATGGAGAATATTATGTTGGATAGTTCCAAGCAGTACATCAAAATTGTTGGTAAGTTTGTATAATGACTTAGAAAGTAAAGAAGGATATTTATTTAGGTGTGTTTGTTCTCTAAAAATCTGCTGTTCTCTATATTCTCATCGACCATATCTTTGGTTCCCGAACAGCATTATTTGAGATTAAGAGAGTATTTAATCTCAAAATTCATACGGTTTCGGAGCCCAACGGCAAGTTGATTATTAAACGTTTTTCAATTCAGATTTCGGTCTTTCGAACATATGGAGCGCCGGGGCTGCTCTGCGGACGCCCTGTGGCTCGCTAGAGTACGCTGCGCCGGAGTTGTTCGTCGACGGCAGGCGGTACGGGCCAGAAGTTGATCTATGGAGCATGTGAGTTTTTCTTTTCATTTATCACTAGCCGCGCCCCGGAGCTTCGCTCCCGTGGGAATTTCGGGATAAAGTACCCTATGTGATATTCCCGATATTTTTCTACCCGTATACCAAATTTCATCAAAATCCGTCAAGTAGATTTTGCGTGATTGAGTAACAAACATCCTCACAAACTCGCATCCAAACTTTCGCATTTATAATATTAGTAGGATTTATATACCTAATCATCTAACGCTTTATTGATGATATTTTACTGGCACTAGCTGAAAATATTGACACGTCGATAGATGAACTTTGAAAATATTAATTTTTATTTTTAATTCGTATCCAGTCCCAAATTTTCTTTGATTTTTTGTCGAATAATAAATTTGGGACTTGTCGGCAGAGGCGTGATTGTGTACGGAATGGTGACGGGCGGTCTGCCGTTTACTGGTGGCGACGGCGGCGACGGCAAGTCTCGACCGCAGCTGCGCGCCGCCATCGCGAGAGGATTCACTAGGAAACAGCGCGCGGCGCTCGCTTGCGTCTCCACTGGTAACTTTGCACCACTGTTTTGTGTTTGTTAGTCAAATGGCAAGGCGACGACAATCTCTACCGCAGCTGCGTTCACTATCGCTCTTTATCTCTCCATTGATGATTGTTGATGAGCTCGTCCTAGAGTATATAGTCCTCAGTTAAGTATTTTTAATTTAAAAGGCGATAGAAGAGTTATTGCTAAAGCTAAGATAATTCGATTTTTATTTCATTCGATAAAATCGATACATATTATCGACGCTATTTTATAACAAAATTATAATTTGTAAGTTTTCTTCTAATTTATTGGTGGAAAATCTTAGTACATCAAAAAGTTATGCTAGAAGCATGACTTTTTTATGTACCTACTAAGATTGCTGAGTAAAATAATTAATATATTATGTTTGCTATTTATTCGCATAAAGAGTAACAAAAAACAAGTAGTGGCCACTTAATTAACATTACAACATTATAACTTAATCGTACTTGTTGAATTAAAAAAAAATACTAACAACATTAATGAATTTTTACCCTGCATGCAGCTCTATGCAGCGGTAATAAAGGCGAATTTGCAATGAACTTAGGTAAACTCCATTTATTCTTACCAGTCCTATCATGTAAACAATCTTCACAGTACTTTTTGTTGAATTTTGTTGAAAATAAATCAAATATTAGTTCAAACCTAAACATTCTAAAGTAAAACATTTATTAACCACGAAAGCAATTTCCTAAAAAGTCTATTTTAATTTATATTGTTGTAAAATCATAAAAAGACAAGGTAAGATTGTTTACATGATAGGACTGGTAAGAATAAATGGAGTTTAGTTTGGTGTGCTATTGACTGTACCGAATTGAGGCACTTGCCTGACCGCGGCGAGTAGCGATGAACTACCTCAATTTTTTACATTTGTTTAAATATAAGAAATTGCGTGTTATTGTCGAAGTATAAGTACCTAACTTAGGCTTAGAGTAGTTTTCTCTTTTGTTCACTATAGAGGCTTATTTTGTTCACTAAGGCTTGTCTCTATGGCTTAGAGTAGTTTTCTCTTTTATTCACTATAGAGGCTTATTTTGTTCACTAAGGCTTGTCTCTATGGCTTAGAGTAGTTTTCTCTTTTGTTCACTATAGAGGCTTATTTTGTTCCACTAAGGCTTGTCTCTATGGCTTAGAGTAGTTTTCTCTTTTGTTCACTATAGAGGCTTATTTTGTTCACTAAGGCTTGTCTCTATGGCTTAGAGTAGTTTTCTCTTTTATTCACTATAGAGGCTTATTTTGTTCACTAAGGCTTGTCTCTATGGCTTAGAGTAGTTTTCTCTTTTGTTCACTATAGAGGCTTATTTTGTTCACTAAGGCTTGTCTCTATGGCTTAGAGTAGTTTTTCTCTTTTTTTCACTATAGAGGCTTATTTTGTTCACTAAGGCTTGTCTCTATGGCTTAGAGTAGTTTTCTTTTTTGTTCACTATAGAGGCTTATTTTGTTCACTAAGGCTTGTCTCTATGGCTTAGAGTAGTTTTCTCTTTTGTTCACTATAGAGGCTTATTTTGTTCACTAAGGCTTGTCTCTATGGCTTAGAGTAGTTTTCTTTTTTGTTCACTATAGAGGCTTATTTTGTTCACTAAGGCTTGTCTCTATGGCTTAGAGTAGTTTTCTCTTTTGTTCACTATAGAGGCTTATTTTGTTCACTAAGGCTTGTCTCTATGGCTTAGAGTAGTTTTCTCTTTTGTTCACTATAGAGGCTTATTTTGTTCACTAAGGCTTGTCTCTATGGCTTAGAGTAGTTTTCTTTTTTGTTCACTATAGAGGCTTATTTTGTTCACTAAGGCTTGTCTCTATGGCTTAGAGTAGTTTTCTTTTTTGTTCACTATAGAGGCTTCTTTTGTTCACTAAGGCTTGTCTCTATGGCTTAGAGTAGTTTTCTCTTTTGTTCACTATAGAGGCTTATTTTGTTCACTAAGGCTTGTCTCTATGGCTTAGAGTAGTTTTCTCTTTTGTTCACTAAGGCTTGAATCTCTATTATCTCTCTCACTCACACACATAAAATTTCTGTATATTTTGTACATTTCAAAGTTAAAACTTTAGGTTAAGTGTTGTACGTTTTGTTGTTTTGTACTTATGTTGTTTATTTCGTTTGTGTGCAAGAGAATAACCGGTAGCGTATTGCCATAATGTGTACCATCACAGACAGGGAGTGCTCTGTGATCGCACGCAATATGCTCTCGTACTTATAGAGCATACTGCTTACCAGTACAGAGCAACTCTGTAATATAATACAGTTTGCCCTAATTTATAAGAGCGAAATATATACGAGCACAGACAATTTTGGCTGCAGTGGTATGTAGAATGGCATGCTTCGTTATGAGCAAAATACATGCGAGTGCAGAGCAGACTCATTCTGTCTCTTTCGCACCAAGGATAGTTTGGTACATTCTTTACATTCTTTGCATTCTTCGCACTCTGGCAGTGGCCTTGGCCTAATAAATACTTTCAATTTAAAAAAAAAGTTCTTGTTTTATTTTATATTTTTATTTAGCCGTTTTAGCGTGATTGAGTAACACACTTCCAAACTCATAAACATCCACACCTGCACATCTACCACTCTTTATATATTTATTATTAATCCATACTCTCTCAACCTAAAGACGTCCACTGCTGAACAAAGGCCTCCCCCAAGGATTTTATCCATGGGGGGGTTTTGCCGTAATCGCCACGCTTGGCAGGCGATTACGGCAAAATAAATCCATCCATCCATACGATTATTAATCCATACAAATATATAAAATTGGAGTGTCTGTTTGTAATATGGAAATAACCGTTTTTTACTACATGCGTGTAATTATATATACGATACATACACCAAATAACAATTTTTTAAAAATTTTATCTGTCTGTTTGTTCCGGCTAATCTCTGGAATGGCTGGACCGATTTTGACGGGACTTTTTTTGGTTGGTAGCTAATGTAATAAGGAGTAACTTAGGCTACTTTATTAGGGTTCCGCAGTCTAATAAAGGAACTTTTTTTGTTAAATTCACGCGGATGAAGTCGCGGGTACAGCTATTAATATTATAAAGAGAAAAGGTTTGTTTGTTTGTAATGAATAGGGCCCGAAATTACTAGACCGATTTTGTAATTCTTTCACTGTTGGGTAGCTACACTATCCCTGAGTGACATAGGTTATGTATGTACTACGGGCGGAGCCGGGGCAGGCTTGCTAGTTTATAATATTAGTGGGATCGTTACTGTTGGAAAAAACCTATATACGATAATTAAGCCAATTTAGGTTATGATTATGTTAATGTAGCTACTTAGAATAACACGTTCGCATTTTGTTATAAATATGCGAAAACTTTATACTTTTATACAGACTGTTCTGTATTCGTACGTAGTTTGCTTTAGAATATTTCTTATTATAATGAGCACAATGTAGTAGAGTACAGACTATGGGTGTCTGTACTGGTACACAGAATGGCATATACGCATGCGAACAAACTGTATACTTATACAGACTGCTCTGTGTACGTACGCAGTTTGCTCATGAATATTTGTTATTTTAATGAGCACAAAGTGATCGAGCACAGAGTATGGGTGTCTGTACTGGTATACAGTTTGGCAATACGCTAACCGGTAGCTCATTACAAATAATTTATTTTTCAACAAGTTAATGACTCCCAAAATTAATAGGTACCTAACAATTTAATAGTTACCTATTAATTAATGTTAATAGGTAAAAACCAGTATTTTTTAAAGTGATAAAGTATACAATAACTGTAACATGATAAAATGACAATATTTTTACAACATTTTGATTACTTTTCAACATTTTTATTTCAGTTTTGAGTTATGATAAGAAAATTCTCATTTAATATGACCAATCTGACTGATCATAGCGAAACCACTGTTGCTTATATATTAAAAACATATTTATTTACATTTCAAACACTGTTCAGTTCTCACACACTTACGACACCGTAGAAATCGCTCGCGGTTGACTTTACCTGAAAACAATTATAAAAAATGTCACACTTGTTTTTTTACACGACTGACCAAAAAAGGAGTGTTATGTTTTTTTGCATATTTAATATTTTAATTAACGACACTTAAATTATAAAAAAATAACAAAAATCTTAAACTTATTTAGAAATTGAGAACGGAATGTCAGGCAGGATGGACGGACATCTATTATATTTCGTTAAACAATAATTTTCGACTAAAGAAATAAAGGGGAGGCTTTTGCCCAGTACTGGGACCTATTTAGGTACTATTTATTTATTCCATTAAAATGTAATAAATAAAATATGGTAACACGCGTTGCACGTTGCGATTAGGCCGCCTTTTACATATCACGTGTGCGTGTTTTTTTAATTTACTACTATTTTATTTGTGGATTTTTTTTATAGAATAGTAGGCAAACGAGCATGCGGTTTGCTGCTTGGTAAACAATCACCGCAGTCCATAGACACCAACCCCAAAAAGGTCACTGTTGCGTTGTAGACTTTTTGAGAAAGCAATAGGCTCTTTTCTCTAAGGCCCCAATGTCGAACCTATTCGGGGACACCGCTGAGGGAAGCAATAAAGGGTTATTTATCTCTTCCTAGAGTGCAAGACGTTCATCCAGCAGCTATTGGAGCCGGAGGTGGAACAGCGTATGAAGATCGAGGAGGCGGCGCGCCACCGCTGGATCAAGAAGCCTGGCATGAGGATGAAGACGCACCCGCTGGGCGCCGTCGACCCCAAGGCTAATCGCGAGGTAAGTCACCAGGGATTTTTAGGAAAAAAATTTTTTTTTAGGGTTCCGTACCTCAAAAGGCAAAAACTGAACCCTTATTAGATCACTTTGTTGTCCGTCTGTCTGCCAACCCTTTTTTTTCTCAGGAACGCTTAGACTTAATACAAGTTGAAATTAACCCTAGAACCACAACATGTTATTTTGTTTAACAATATACAACATGGGTTGCCGGTGACCCCAAATAAAAATACGTTTATCTAGAAAACTATAAAGTTTAATTGACTTACTAACAAAATACATATCTTTGGACGTTTAAGATACCTTTAAAAACTAAAAATATGAAATAACCCCTATATTTAACACACTGGGAACAAATCGGTAGCCTAAGCTGTGCACATAAATTTTTTGAACACTTCACACAACGCTCTCTGCCCTTCCTGTTTTTAGACCTAGGACATAAATAGCAGTGAGCACTTAAAGTTGGATGACTGGGTGGGACCTGGACGGTATTACATTCTTCTAATCCTAAAACATTGAACATTGAGCATTGAGCACTCTTGAAAATTGAGGTATTTTTTTACCATATCCAAGCGACTTTTCACACACGGCTGTACTAGTTAATGGCTTAGATTTTACAGAAATATTCGTCGTTTGAGTATTTTATTGTTAAGGTCAGCCTTACATATGATATATGCGTTTATACCTCCACCATCCAGCATACCATAGAACAATCTCATCGGCCTTCTTCGAGTGTTCATATAATATGCTCAGCATCCGCAATATCCGATGCTTCGGAGTCCGACGAACTGGATTGGCCACTGTCATAATGTTCCAAAATATCCTCTATTTCCTCACTTCTTAGTTGACGGAAAGTTGAGGCCATATTGTTCACAATACACGATAAATGAAAAAAATCGTAAGGGAAGTCCGTCAAAAAAACAGTTGCACTAATCACAACACGGGACGCGGATGACCCCAACAGGTGATTACTCAAAAACTAATGAACGTGTGCACTTCGCAAAGTGGCACGGGCTACTGATAGCTAAAAAAAGAAGGTACTGAGATGCACAAGTTTTTATGTCTACCTCTCGCAAAAATAAACAGAAAAATGAAGACGTGGGGTCACCCACGACCCCATGTTGTGGTTCCAGGGTCAATATCGAATACCTACTCGGATCCACGGTCTCTTTCAGCAAAAAAAATAATGAAAATTATACGTCAACGCGATCAGGAGAACCGTAAACGTTGCGAATTTTCGAATATTTTGCGATTTCAGACAGCAATCAAAACCTATGGGGTACTTCCGAGGATTGGAGAGTTAGAGGAGAGGCCTTAGTCCAGCAGTAGGACAATATAGGATACAAGAGCAAAGAAAGTTTTTGATATAAACTTTGCATTCGCTTTCTTGCAATATGTGAAGTGTTATGAAAGGGACGGAAGTGAGTAACAGAGAAAGACCATTTACCCGCATGACACCATCAAGTGTAACTGTAACTTGCAATTGTAATTGAAACATTATATATTTATTTAGTATAATCAATCGCATCTCAGCTTCATGCGGCAGTGTTTCCGAACTGATATGACATTGGGTCTTCAAAAAGAGTCTACATCTTCTTGAAAGGCCGGCAACACTCTTGTGATACCCCTGGTGTTGCAGTTGTCCATGGGCAGCGGTGATCGATTACCATCAGGTGACTCGCTTGCTTTTTGTTTGCCGCCCTTTGTTATAAAAAAATGTCAAATTGCAGGGATATCTATGCCATGCAACGCAAAAAGTTTCATTGTTGACCGTACCAGTGAGCCAATTGAATGTAAATGCAACCAGTTGCTTTCAAATAAAATTTTCATTCGTTCAACCAATAAATAAAAAAATAAAAATAAAAAAACTGAACTAATACAATTTTTTATCCACTATTCAGATATTCAAGCAAATCTCTGAGCTGAGCGGCCGGTCGGTAATAGACGTCGTGGCCGAAGTGAAAGCGGACCCGTTCGGCGCCATCGCTGGGATCTACAACATTAAGACCCATCTGCACCAAACACAGGTCCCAGGGGACCTCCTGTGGTCCGCCAGCATGATGGAGCCGCGGCCCGTGTCCCCCCCAGAGTACCAAGCGAAGGACCACTCAGTGCCACTCCCAATCACGAAACCCATACGGCGGAGCACGTCTCCCCCGAAGAGCGTCGTAAAACCGAAACTGGAGCCTCCGAAACCTGTCAACCGAATCCCGGTTTTGCCGAAACCGAAAATCCAAGAACAGAAGACAGCGATCAGACGGCCGCCAAACGTGTTGAATAGGCCGACGAGTGCCGCGTACGAGAAGGCGTTTAACAGTTACGACAACGGGGACTGTTTCGACTCGAGACTGCCGAGTATAACTGAGCATTCCAGCATAGAGCTGAACGAGCCGAAGACTGTCCGGAGATACACGAGGTCGTCGGGGCTGCGCTCGGCTCTGGACGAGGACAAGCGGCTGAGCAGCTGCCCGGCGCGGGACGCTAAGCGGACGGAGTTCTACAGGAGAGCCGGCGACGGGTTGCCCAGGTAAGGGTTTCTTGCTCTTTTTATTTTCTCTCTCCCTCATAATCCCTTCCAAATCCGGATCAAGACTTTGTATTCCAACAGCTTTAAAGCGCGTCATCATCATCATTGCAGCCTTTGTTTTGTCCGTCTTCGGACATAGGCCTCCTCTACACTCTTCCATAACTCCCTGTCTCTAGCCTTCCTCATCCAGTTGTGACCGACATGCTTCCTGATATCGTTCACCCATCTATCTGCTGGACGACCCCTTCCCCTCGTGGTGGTGGTTAAAAGCGCGTATCTACCGCCTACCTTCCGTATGAAAATCCCGTTTTTGCCCGCTCCCGTAGAAATTTCGGGAAATACTCTAATAATGCTCCTGCTCCCCAAGAAACCTCCATACCTAGTTTAAACTTTCTATGCCCAGAGGTTTCGGCTATGGGTAATCTGTCAGTCACTCAGTAACAGAAAAAAATTATACACCTAAGCCACCCATATGATACTGAATTCTATCATCTATTTGTCACTAGGAAAATAATTGTTGTTTTTTAATCTATATTGTGTTTACTATCGACAGTTGGAGAGCTACTGGCGCAGTGGTCCCTCCCCCTAGGATACTTCTACAGAACAACGCGACCACCATCAAGCGAGCTTCGCTCGGGTATGTGGCAGTACTCACTTTATACATACACCAGCGCCCCGCCCCGGCTTCGCTCGGGAGGTACATACATAAATTGTAGCCTATGTCACTCAGGTATAATGTAACTTTCTATTGGTAAAAGAATTGTTCCGATAAGTTTGCCCCTAGAAACAAATTCACAAACACTTCCTCTTGTTGTGGGATATAGATTCCTCTTGTAGCGATTAGCGGTTAAGATAACTCACGTCTGATATTGTGGAGATATGCCACACTCTTTATAATATTAGTGTGATTATCACAGGGGTAGGCAGAGACTAGCATTTCCACCTGCTACGATCCTTACTGATCTCTCTCGCTTCCTCTACACTCATCACTCTCTTTATACATGCTCGCCAGTAATGGTTGCTCCTAATAGGAGGTCCGCAATCTGATCGTTCACTTTATCTAGAATACTTTTTGCAAAATAAGAGATTTTTTATAAAAAAATTAAAACGGAAGACTGTTTTGCCTTGTACGCCGCTAACTTTCATCGATTTTCACCACTTTTACAATTTTTTTTTTGAATCATTAAAAAGAAAAAAAAAACATTTTCATTATACACATGCTAAGACTTGACTACGTTGTTGTCATTGTTGCACAACTGTATTGTAAGAAGAAAATACACAATACAAAAGAAGTAAGAACAGAAAACAAGGGCGGACTTATCCCAATAACGGATCTCTCCCAACTGAAACAAGTGGTGGCCCATCGTCGTTTACGTAGATTTTATTAAACGGTAGCATTGTACTTCATAGTCGGATTGTCACACCGGAGGTCACGGGTTCGATCCCCGGTCTGGTCAGATTGGCCTGGCTCTTGGATGTTTATATATTTGTTATAATAATAATAATATCTTTATTTCAGAAATAATTCCATAGAAAATTAAATTACATTTTACATTTATAACAATTATTAATATTTGATTATAATTAAATTAATATTAAATTATAATTAAATCACTGAAAAAATTTAAATGCGACCCCCTATGGCCATCAACATGCAGTTCCTCAGTGTAGGGCAGTCGGGACGTGAGGATATCATCCTTAGGATGCTGTTGTTGCTGTTTCGCACGCGTTGCAGCAAAGAGGCAGCCTTTTTCCGCATTATTGCATAAAAGTCATCTGTACGTGCTTCTGCGAACATGCCAGATGCACTGCATCTACGTGGCAGCCTCAGCAGCATCCTAAAGATGTTATTGTACTGGATGCGCAGAGTTTTAATGGTCCCACGGTTATAATGTACCCACAGACTGCTGGTGTAGAAGCTTTGGCAGAAGGCTTTGAAAATGGTTATTTTAACCGGAGTGGTACACCGGTTAAAACGACGTGCCACCATATTTCCCCTGACCGCCAAAGCCCTGCGCTCCCTCTTAACATCATCATTGTCAGTTAGTGCTGAATTAACAATATGTCCCAAGTATTTGAAGCTAGTGACCCTCTTCAATGCATTTCCATACAAAGTGACAGGAGGCACAAACTGTGGTTCCTTTGTACCAGTCTTAAACACCAATATTTCACTCTTCTATAAAATATAGTATCGTTGAGTTAGTATCCCATAACACAAGTCCCGAACTTAAATTGGGGCTAACTCAATCTGTGTGATTTGTCCGCATATATTTATTTATAGTACATTGTACTTGTTGCAGAAACATAGTCAGTCCACATTCGTCGTCAAACAGCCACTGCAAAAGCGAAAGGGCTATGCCGGTGAGTGACGTTTTTACTATTTTACGTACATTTTGTTAATTAATTAAAGTCTTTGAAGAAAAGGCTGCGTTCACTTGAGCGTTAAAGCCTATACTATTGATGTCATTCAGTGATGTTTTCTATCCCATGTTGAAAATACAAAATTTCACTTTATTACTGGGCAGCCAGATAGAAAGAAAAGAGGAATTATAAGACAGCTAGAAATGCATTTGTAGTAATATGAAATGCATGTCGCATTGACGCACACTAGAATGAGAACGTATACGACTTGTGCAGCATGGCAAGTGGTGGTTTGTTTACTATATGTGCTTGTGCCGCCATCTACGTCGAACTCTAGCTTTGCGTAATATTCCCTATTCGCAGAGTCTTGACATAAACTACGTCACTTGGAAGAATGCAAGAAATCTAAAAATTCCTCTCACATCAAAATCTGTTAAGCCGTTCAGGATTTATGGTGAATAAATTAACTTACATGCATACAAACATACATGAACCCTGTAAACATAACACTCATTTTTTGATCAGTCGTATAAAAAAAAATGATTTCCCAGGTGGGCTGGTTCACGTCGCGAGCGAAGGACCCTACTCCGCACCTACAGAGGCTCCGCAGGACGGCCCCCATGAAGTGACGTCACCATTTTGGAAGCTTTACAAACATTTTGTTGAAATTCTTTTTTTGTTATCTTAATTGTAATCTTAAGCGAATAAAAAGATTGTAATGTTAAACGCACTGACGATGTCAACTACGTTTTTGGACGCCATTTTCTATATTTGTTAGTATTTACGTTTTTAGATGCAAGCTAAATAATAATAGAGTGATATATTGATATTTTTATATTTTATTCAAGAACTAGAACTTAACATATATCTTCGGCCCGATTTCAAATTCCGCCCTTTAGAGTTTACAAGGAAAATAAGCAGGTACCTACAGAAGAAAAAAACAAACGAATTAGCTTTGAATAAGCGTCATATTTACAAACTTATCCTTACATTAAAATTTTCCATTTGTCTAGTACAGTTTTAGGTTTGTGATAACGTCATAATTACAAGGAAATTATGCTTTCATTCTATGTTCATAGTACCCCGTAGTCCACCTTGCAAGTTCAGCTGGGTGGCCTACGGGTGGGGTAGATCACCCAGGAAGGGGTAGAGTGAGTCATTGGTTCTTTGTATGTATATGCTGTTAACAAGGAGGGGCTGTAAAGGTGGAATGGTATACGCCTCATAAGTACCAGGCCAGCATGAGATGCAAAGAAGTATAGAAAAAATTCGGGGCGAGTCCGGGTCATAGCTAGACATTGGGCATGAAACTTCCGAGCGCACACCGGGAGAGGCGGGGCGAAGATTTATTGCACCATTTATAGAAAAGAACATACAAAGTTGTAACAAAGCGAACAAAAGTGCATATAAATGAGCGCAAAGGCAAATTTTTCCAGCCTTTGGGTGGACAGAGATATGTGAAAAGTGAAAGTACTGAGAAGTTAACAATTTAAATTACACTGAAAATATCATGGCATAAAAAAGAGAAACCGGCGCGTAGTGCGGTGAGGCGGCGCGCAATTGCAAAACTCATGACGTAGGAGGTTTAATTTAAATTGTTAACTTCTCAGTATCTTCACATTCACATATCTCTTTCCACTCAAAGGTTGGCTGGAAAAAATTGCCTTTGCGCTCTTTATATGTATTTGTTTTTTCTTTGGCTTTGTTGTGTGGCTGTCCAGTACTATAGCTGTGGCATGTGCTGGGCAGATAAACTCACAAGTACCGGGCAATCAGAAGATGCAAAGAAGTATCGAACATTTAACAGTTAGAATTGCTTGCCACGTGGGGGAAACTCAACTTGCGGCATGTGCATACAAAGAAGTATCAAACATTTAACAGGGTTGCTTGACACGTCGGCAACTCAACTGCGGCATGAGCAGATGCTGTCTACGTCTCACAAGTACCAGGCAATCAGAAGATGCAAAGAAGTATCAAACATCAGTTAGGGTTGTTTGACACGTGGGAAGCTCAACTGAGTTATGTGCTGCGGCTTGGCTGTCACGTCTCACAATTACCAGGCAATCAGAAAATGCAAAGTATTAAACATTTAACAGTGGGTTGCTTGTCACGTGGGAAACTCAGCTGCGGCATGATCAGATGCTTGTCTACGTCTCAAGTACCAGGCAATCAGAAGATGCAAAGAAGTATCAAACATTAACAGTTAGGTACTCTCATATAGAAATAAGATATGGTGAAAAAATTCCATGCGAGCAGGACTTGAACCCGCGACCAGGTCTTATGTGCAGGATTGAAATGCGATATCTCAGTTGGAAGAGCAAGGTCGTATAAAGACCTGGTCGCGGGTTCAAGTCCTGCTCGCATGGAATTTTTTCACCATATCTTATTTCTATATGAGAGTACCTTAGTATTAATATTGCATCTGAGATGCTCAAAAATCCAAAAAAATAAATATTAACAGTTAGGGTTGCTTGACACGTAGGAAACTCAACTGCGGCATGAGCTGATGCTTGTCTACATCTCACAAGTACCAGGCAATTAGAAGAGGCAAAGAAGTATCAAACATTAAACAAGGTTGCTTGACACATGGGAAACTCGTACGATGTGCGTCTGTGCACAACTCTTCTGGCGGTTGAGTAAGACTCGACTGAAAGAGTTGAATACCGGACTAAGGTGATTCTGTGTTCACGGCTTTTTATGCGACGAGGGGGCGCACTATGTGGTTTTAGTGGGTTCGAGCCCCACACTACCTCTTACCCGTCCCCGCGGGGGATTGGCGTGGGTCGGTCATTTCTACATGTAACTGGACCATGCACATGGTGGTACCCGTGGTCCCACCAGTAGGAAAAATCGCTAGGATCACGGGTACAACATATTGGCATGATGATATCCCGTGGTCGTATCAGTACACGCATTAGGAAAAATTACAATAACATGAAAAAAAAACCGGCCAAGTGCGAGTCAAACTCGCGCACCGAGGGTTCCGTACACGCAAAGCATCTCACATTATAGCTCTACCTAACTAAAATACCAACTAGTTTCAAAAACAAATTTCACTTTGCAGATCGTTCCCTAAGATTCATACTGAATCCAGCGCAAAAATAAGTTGGCAACACTTTTTTTTGGACTTCCAATGACATATTTCTATTTTCAGATTTATTCCTGTATAAGTACTGTTAGACCTTGCTTTTTGCCAAATTTCAATTTTAGGTCAACGGGAAGTACCCCATAGGTTTTGATTGCTGCCTGAAATCGCAAAATATGCGAAATTTCGCAACATTATTTTTTTGCTGAAACCGACTGTAGATGCGAGTATTCGATATTAATTTCAACTGGATACTTTTAAGCGTTCCTAAGAAAAAAAAGTTGGACAGACAGACGGGCAGACGTACGTACAGTTTTGAGGTACGGAACCCTAAAAAAAATTGAAACTCACACGATCAGTACTGCGGCATGTGCTGCGGGTTGGCGATGGCGGCCATGCGGACGTACGTGGTGTGCGGGCGGGGGGCGCTGGCGCTGGCCGGCAGCGATTCGTTCTTGAAAACCGCCACGCACTTCCATTGGTTCAGGTATTGCACTGGAACGGCGGATTTTTTTACTCGTGAGTGAATTATCGGGATTTTATTAAGTTACAAGTATTTGTCTGCGGCTTCGCCCGCGTGAATTTGCCACAGGAACAGTGTTTTTTCCCGGGATGACACTATGTGTATGCAAAATTTCAGAAAGATCAATTCAGTAGATAAAGCGTGAAGATCAGTTTGCTTCGATTTACAAGAACGAATAGGTACTAATGAAAGGGATATACAAAATGAAATACATAATGATGAAATGAAAGGCATGCAACATAATCATAGATCTCCGCTTATTCATAGCAAATCTAGTTTATATAGTACTAACTTTCGCCCGCGGCCTCGCCCGCGTGAATTTCCCACGGGAACCGTGCCTTTTCCCAGGATGAAAGGTACCCTATGTCCTTCTCCGTACTTCTAACTATGTGTATGCAAATTTCAGGAAGATTGGTGCAGTAGATAAAGCGTGAAGAGGTAACAAACTCACATTTATAATATTAGTTAGGATTTGGTCATAGGCATTTATGGTGCCACAAATGTACCAGGCAAACAGAAAAATCTAGCAGTAAAATTTATTGTCTCGTTGTTACTTATGTTGTGCAACATTGATCTTTGTGACTTAGACAATAAGACTCGCTTTTCCACAACCGCACGCAGCAGTCGTCGTCCGAGGAAGCCAGCAAGGTGCCGGTGACGTTCCATGAGACTCGCTTCACACACGAGTAATGTTCTCCAAACGCCGCCAATATTTGCGCTGCGCAATATTGACCTTGTGACCTAGACAATAAGACTCACTTTTCCACAACCGCACGCAGCAGTCGTCGCCTGAGGAAGCCAGCAAGGTGCCGGTGACGTTCCATGAGACTCGCTTCACACACAAGTAATGGTCTCCAAAGCCACCAATACTTATGCTGCGCAACATTGACCTTTGTGACCTAGACGATAAGACTTACTTTTCCACAATCGTACGCAGCAGTCGTCGCCCGAGGAAGCCAGCAAGGTGCCGGTGACGTTCCATGAGACTCGCTTCACACACGAGTAATGTTCTTCAAGGCCACCAATACTTATGCTGCGCAATATTGACCTTGTGACCTAGACAATAAAACTCACTTTTTCACAACCGTACGCAGCAGGCGTCGCCCGAGGAAGCCAGCAAGGTGCCGGTGACGTTCCATGAGACTCGCCACACACGAGTAATTTTCTCCAAACGCCGCCAATACGCTGCGCAACATTGTCCTTTGTGACCTAGACAATAAGACTCACTTTTCCACAACCGCACGCAGCAGTCGTCGCGTCGCCCGAGGAAGCCAGCAAGGTGCCGGTGACGTTCCATGAGACTCGCTTCACACACGAGTAATGTTTTCCAAAGCCACCAATACTTATGCTGCGCAACATTGACCTTTGTGACCTAGACAATAAGACTCACTTTTCCACAACCGCACGCAGCAGTCGTCGCCTGAGGAAGCCAGCAAGGTGCCGGTGACGTTCCATGAGACTCGCCACACACGAGTAATTTTCTCCAAACGCCGTCAATACGCTGCGCAACATTGTCCTTTGCGACCTAGACAATAAGACTCACTTTTCCACAACCGCACGCAGCAGTCGTCGCGTCGCCCGAGGAAGCCAGCAAGGTGCCGGTGACGTTCCATGAGACTCGCTTCACACACGAGTAATGTTTTCCAAAGCCACCAATACTTATGCTGTGCAACATTGACCTTTGTGACCTACACAATTAGACTCACTTTTCCACAACCGTACGCAGCAGTCGTCGCCCGAGGAAGCCAGCAGCGTACCAGTGACGTTCCATGAGACTCGCCACACACACGAGTAGTGTTCCTCGAACGCTGCCAACACTTCTGTTTTGAAGCGTACCCCGCAACCGTTGTTTGATGCGTTTGTATCGCTGTAATATAGATTAATTAGTTTTTAGGTTTCTGTAGGTAAGGTTTTAAGGTTAAACGGTACTAACGAACCCTTATAGGAGGATCCTTTGTCATCCGTCTGTCAACAGTTTCTAAGCCTGAAACATGTGCTAGATTTAAGTTAGACTTTAAACTTTTGAACATATAGACAAAATTTAAAAAAAAATATTACGGCTTTTGGTCGTAACTGGTAACTACTACGGTCTCTATCAAATATGAAAAAAATCATAAAATCATTCCCAAGCACCGTCCCCGAGTTGACGCATGGGTCAGCAACAGACACTTACTTACCAGGCAAACAAGATGCGAGTTCGCTTCAATTCAGTCAATGTTGCTTGACTGTGTCCTACAAGTATCAGGCAATCAGAAGATGCAAAGAAGTATCAAACATTTGACAGTTTTGTGAGTTCGGGGTTCGGGTCACATAAGGATTCTGTGCCGCGCGCGGAAGTCCTTGTTGCTCGAAGGGTCAGTCATTGCGACTGCGTCTTACAAATACCAGGCAATCAGAAGATGCAAAGACCCTTTTCTCTTTCTCAAAAAGTCGACAACGCATTATCAGTGTCCTTGGTGTCTATGGACTGCGGTGATTGTTTATCACCGACAGGACGTACCTAGCTCTATGGTTTATCATCAGCAAAGAAACAATAAACCATGAGCAAAGAAAAAATACACTAACGCCATGAGGCAACCCACATGCTCGTTTGCCTACTAAGAGGGGAAACTCAACTGCGGCATGTGCTGCGGCTTGGCGGATGCCTGTCGACGTCTCACAAGTACCAGGCAATCAGAAGATGCAAAGAAGTATCAAACATGTGTTGCTGTGTTCAGTCAATTTTGCTTGACTGCGTCTTACAAGTACCAGGCAATCAGAAGATGTAAAGATGTATCAAGTTTATTAGTGACTATTACGGCTACAGCCCAATGACATCTACAGCCACTAGATGGCAGTAGTCAAAAGTCATGTCAGATGCCTTAGGCGACTTGAATAAAATCTGACACCCAGTGCTAGTAACACACTCGATGAGAAGATGTTGCTTGACTGCGTCTTACAAGTACCAGGCAATCAGAAGAAGCAAAGAGCATATAACGTACACGACTCTCGATCTTGACGATCCGCACGTCCTTCCTTAGTGGCGACGGCGAGCCAGAAGTCCTTGTTGCTAGAAGGGTCAGTCATTGCGACTGCATCTCACAAGTACCAGGCAATCAGAAGAAGCAAAGAGCATATAACGTACACGACTGGCTCGATCTTGACGATGCGCACCTCTTTGGTGGCGACGGCGAGCAGAAGTCCTTGTTGCTAGAAGGGTCAGTCATTGCGACTGCATCTTACAAGTACCAGGCAATCAGAAGAAGCAAAGAGCATAAAACATACACGACTGGTTCGATCTTGACGATCCGCACGTCCTTAGAGTAGCGACGGCGAGTAGAAGTACTTGTTGCTAGAAGAGTCAGTCGCAAGTACCAGGCAATCAGAAGAAGCAAAGAGCATAAAACATACACGACTGGCTCGATCTTGACGATGCGTACGTCCTTAGTGGCGACGGCGAGCAGATGGAAGGAGCGGCCGAGGTTGGGCGCGAAGGCCAGGTCGTTGACCGGCTCCTGCACGGACGACAGGCAGTCCGTGCGCGTCCAGCGGCGGGACGCGTCGCTGTATCTGGACGATGGAAACATTTTCTCATGGATATTTACGAAAAAAAAAACTATAATATGGAATTAAAACAATATAATCCTAATATTCCTAATACGAGTCAAAGTCAATTATTTTTATTCATATAGGCTTAAAAATAGCACTTATAAATCGTCACATTCTTGTTTTTTAGTTAGTTGACGTCATAAAATTACTTAAAGCTAAGGTTACCACCGCCTCCAAAGCGCAAGTGGAGAAGAGGCGGCGCAACAAACTCCACTGCTGCATTTTCTCCAAAGACGTCACTTTACAACATATGTCTTACAGTTAAATGACTGTATATGTGGACGAATATACATTGAATATTTATATGAAATGTCAAATTTATAAATTAATAAAATTATAAATTAATAAAATGTCAATGAAAAAGTAAAAGTACACAATGTACCTAGGGAGTAATATGACAGTCTTAGGAGGTCACTGTACCAGGCTCGGGCCACGCATTTTTGTCATTTACATAATCAGTCAGATAAATTAGAGTAATATTATAAATACGAAAGTGAGTTTGTTTATTTATTTGTTACCTTATTGCGACTTAGGAATACGATCGTAACGTGCCCATAGGAAATCCTTACGCCTTATCTACTGAACCAATCTTCCTGAAATTTCGCATACACATAGTTAGAGGTACTGAGAAGAACATTGGTACCTATTATCCCGTGAAAAATCACTGTTCCCGTGGGAAATTCACGCGGGCGAAGCCGCGGGCAAAAGCTAGTTTTACATAAATATAATAAAGTTGAAGAGATTGTTTATCTTTGTTTGGTTAAACGCGCTAATTTCCGGAACTAACAAGCTCAATTTGAAAAAAAAAACTGTGCCAAGTTCTTGAGGAAAGCTATACGGATTCTTGAAATTCCCACGGGAGCAAAGGCACAGCTAGAATGAAGATATTACATCTCTATGAAATCCTTATTATTCAAACTAAAAATTAATTTGAATTTACGGAAAAAAGAATTATTGGGGCGATTTTTGAGCTATCGACGTCGTTATTGTTATTGGGACAGGCTTTTGCTTCAGCAGTGGCTGGACCTGTCCCAATAACCCCCACTTAAAAAAAGCTTGTCCCAATAACCCCCACTAATCATCCACAGCCTTCCGTGACCCACTGCTGGGTATAGGCCTCCTTCTGTCTACGCCAACCTTCTCGGTCCTGGGCTATCCTGCTCCAGTTGTTGCCAGCAATATTCTTAACACCCCACTAATACTTACTCATATATAAAAACTTTCCCATTGCAAGCCGTACTTTTGTCTGTCTGTACGCTGACCACCGCGTTCGTCGTGTTTGGCTCGTCGCTGCCGACCGCCAGCATTGGAGGGTTCACTCTGAAACGAGTTTTTGCAAAAGCGCCTTTATTGTCAACTAACCAAGGTTTGTTACCTGGTACTAAATCATCACCATCATTAATCTATACATATAATAAAACAGTAAAAATATTTTGTCTGTACACTTAGTATTTTTGACTGAAATGGATAGAGGGACACTTAAAAAGAATAATAGAAAGCAAAAAAATTTTTTGGAATTTCTTGTCTGTCTGTCTGTCTCTATGTATGATCACGCTAATCTCCGAAAGTACTTAACCGATTTGAATGAACCTTTTTTTGTTGTGTAGCTATTAAGCCTGGGCAACATATAGGCTATAATTGATTTTGAAAATTGTAACACCTGATGAAGAACCAAACAGAACAGCTAAACCATAAGAAATATGGAAATGGCGCCTTAACAAAAGTCGTTCAACCTGATGAGCATTTTCTGTTGACGTATAAAAATTGAAGATCTGGAAACTTCGAAAGAATAACTCCAAGAGACCAGTTACACTATAACATATTACCAATAATGGAAATGGCGCCTTAGCAAAACTTGATTAATCTGATGAACATTTTCTGTAGACGTATAAAAATCGAAAATCCGAAACATCTGAAACAGTTTGCAACACAAAAAGATTTTTCATCTAAGCGAAACTCACGCGGGCGAAGCCGCGGGCGAAGCTAGTCATCAATAAATATAATAAAACTGTAACTGGTCTGTGTCTGTACTTAAGAGATATTTAAGAAAAAAATACTATGGGGGGTCTTGATAGGGCCAATAAAAGCCAAACGATTTTTTTAAAGAATATTTGTCTGTCTGCCTTTCTGTATGTTTGTACGCGCATCACGCAAAAACTACTGGACGAAATTTGATGCGGTTTTCACTGTAGTACTGATGAAGGTCTAACCTAAAATCTGGGGTGGGTTTCATCTTGATTCGTCACTTAGAACTTGAGATATTAACAAAGTAAATTACGCGCGGATGAAGTTCGCGGGCACAGGCTACTTCTCCTTAAGTACTGTAAGTACCAGTACCTTCCGGTACTTTATGAGAATTTAGTACTGGTAACAAACCAGTATGTCTGTCTATGTTGTTACTTCTAAGGAGTTCCCTCGTTGGGAGCTGATCCTGGGTGCACCATCAGGTCATGCTTATAATAATGCATTGCTATCGGAATTAAAACTTTAGCAAAGAAAACATACATTCCTTTAGACAACTTGACATGAAGCGGTGGTGGCCGAGTGCTAGGGTGCTCGCCTGTGGCTGCAAAGGTCCCAGGTTCAAATCCTGCCCATACTACATGAGATTGTATACCAATCTGATTCATGTATAGTAGTTTTCATCGACCACCACTTGCTGCCAGTGAAGGAAAACATCGTGAGGAAACCTGCACTCTTGTTGATGATAATCAGCTAGTGTGTGAAATGGAGAAGGCAATGGCAAACCACACTCCATTTACATTGCCAAGATAGTTGTTGTGTGTGTTTCATTCCATATAATTACTCAGTCATGAGGAACATGACTAAGAAGGAGGACATGACTTGAATGAAATCTGACACCAATCTAGTTATAAATAACACACTCAATAATTTTCCCCAAACTGAAATTGTTAAAATTGCTTTTTGAAGCATGTAAGTACGTACTTTGAAAGTGATGGATTCCACGAGAGACAACTAACGGATACTTTGGTAGGAATCTCATGCTGGAGAGTCCATTGTGCTAAATTCATCACATCTGGCGCTTCATATATCCTGGAAACAAGTAAATAATACCCTGTTACTTTATTGATACATAGTATTTCATAGATACTTTGGATAATAAGACATATGGTATATGTTGTTACGTATAAAAAAAAATATATTTATTTATTATTTATTTATTATATTTTGAACACACTAGCATCTTAATAAGCTGATGCGTCTGTATCTTGAAGTTTGGAGACTTTGTCCAATCTGTCCAGTCCTCCTCTCTCTCTGTCCTGTGTGTGTTTGCAGTTATAAGTTAGACAAGGCTACATGAGGCAAATAAAGGAAAAAGTGAGCGTCGGGTCGTATCAAGAAGTAAAACAGTTGGCAATGGAGAGAGAAAAATGGAAGGAACTCCACCGACAAGAGCCTCGCTCTTAAATTTGATGATGATGATGAATAAGTGATGATGATGAATAAGTTACAGTTTTACTTATAATGGATGGGGCCTCCTTTAGACATCAAAGAGCTTGTGTTAGGAGACCCCGCTCCTCCTTAACTAGAAAGATACATAAATAACATGTTGCAGCATTACAAACCAAACAAAAATTAAGGTACTATACTGATCACAAAAGTACATATAGGGTACCTGTAAAAAGTTTAGGGTTATTTCGTGAAAATTTACGCGGGCGACGTATGCTGTGAATCTTCATCCCTGACGGGGTAGACAGTCGTATAGTTTGGATAAGTCCTAATAAGACCTATTGTATAGTCAATAGTAAAAGATTTCCAATTTTGTTACGCAGGTGCAAAAATACCAGGAAATACACTTTAACCTGGGATAAAAAGCCAAGTATTTTTGACTTTTGAAATCACTGGGGCGCAACTAGATCAATTATTATTTTAAAAGTTTCTGTGATGGTCTAGTTTCTTAATAAAAGATTAGGTTAATCCCCTTTTTTTAATTCATAATTCATATTCATTTATTTGCCAACTAAGTGTACATTAACATCAACCTAGGTACATACCCTAAATAAGTAAAACTAGTAGTTTACCTGATAATTCCATCCGCTGAGCATGTGACCAGTAAGAGCCCTAGATGCTTCGGACCAAACTTGACATCTGTCACTGACGTCCTTGAGTCCACTAGATTGGACCTCTTGACCCATGTGCGCAGACCTTTCTCTGAGCCCATAGCGTTTGTGTCGCCTGTCAAATAAAAAAAATATATATTTATTAGCACTATCAAAATGATGGAAATTTATTGAGGATGCGAAATTAATATCATATTATTATGTTTTATATCAAAATCATATGGAGAAACATTGGAGAGGTGTATGCTCAACGGTGGGCAGTTATACGCTGAGGAAGAAGAAGATATCGAAATCAAAAATTCTTTATTGAAGCTTGGCCTTCAAAGAAGGCTCTTTTTCACGTCAAAAACTAATTATATAATCACAGTATATTATGTCTCAAAGCTACAAACTACTAGCATTTCAGAACGACCACTGCTGAGAAGAAATGCCGAAAGAAACTCATGAAACAGTCTTGATCAATAACTAGATATAGGGCTACTTACATGTAATATTACATTTCTTACCACTTAATAAAAGAAATAAATTTAGGAATAGGGTATTTGACTGTTTTTGAAAACCTATCTAAAATTGTTCTTTACGTTATCAGAAAACTAACGATATATATATTTTTGATAATTTTTCAGTATTTACATTTAAAATCAATGAAAAAGTTCAAAATAATCATATTACCGCTCAAAAGCTCAATATGTTACAATGAGAACCCCGTGACGTATTATGGGCACTCATCACTAAAAGCCGTTCTGTCTTACGTACACTAATATCACTTCCTTGTTTTCATAACAAGATTTTCAATAGAATGTGATGTAATTGAAATGTTAATGTGAGCGACAAAACTAATTAACAATGTAAGTTGCTAATGGCAATGGTGTAAAGGGTCCAGATATAGTCTCACAATTTTTCTAAAATAACGGTGCGTCTTTTACAGTGCGAAACGGAACATGGAATTGATACTTGACTGATTTGACCACCTAATTACGTCATTGAAAATGGCGGAGCGTTTCATATCACGTGGTCAAGGGCTTAAAATAAATGACCTTATAATTAGTTTATTAACATAATCATTGCTTCTTTTGACAATTAAAATTAACCAAAAATTAAAGAAAAATATTGTCTTTAAGGATACTTATAGAATTAATCATATTTTTAATACTGTCAAATACCCTATTATGATGCTACATTTTGATATAGATTGTAAAAATCAATTTTACCATTAAAATCATCTTTCAACTACAGGATGTCCACTGCTAAATATAGACCATAGATTTTCAAAATTTCCACCAGTTGAAACACGCCTAAATGAAATATTCCATCAAGCTGCAAGCGCCCAGACCCAGCATTGCGCTCATTGTTTTTTACTTGTCTTCATAAAATGCGTGGCTTGAAGGATTAATGAATCTTACCAACTTCCTCCCAAATGGCAGCAGTTCTGTCAAAGGAGCAGGTAGCAAGCACCTGCCCAAACTCCGGATGGGCCCATGTCACCTTCCACACGGAGCCATGGTGAGCCTTCCAGCTGCCAGTAAGCCTCCAACCACCTTTGCCATCTGAATCCCATACCTGCGAAGGTTGTAAGTTTACTAAGTATATTTATTTAGTTTAGAGACTAGCCTTAAAACACATCTTCAGTATTATGGGAATTGCAAGATTTTCTATTTATTTACTTATAAAAACATGTAAATGGCGGATTTAAAGCCCGAGGCTTTTTCTGCCAGTCAACCAAAAGGTGATGCAGAGAGAAAAGATAACATTTTGAGGTGAGTGCATAAGCGAGGGGCATAAAACACAAATTACCAAATGAAAAATAAACATGTTATGAATAAAATAACCTCAACAAACCTTTACATACTGGTCGCTTGAACAAGTAGCCATTCTTTCGCCATAGAAATCGTACGCCACGTCGTGAATGAGGTCCTTGTGGTCTGCTTGTATAGTTTGAGATTCAAACAAATTAGTAACAGTTAATTCGCCCATTATAATAAAGTTTTTGAATAAAAACAAAGTAAAAATTTGAGAATCACACAACAACACACAGCGGCAAACAAACACAAGTATGTAAAATGTCAAAAATTCAAAATCAAAAACTTTCTGATTGACCTGACATTGACATTGACAATTTTATCTGTCGTTCATGTTTTTTTTGCATGCAATGGAAATACGGAAGCAATACTTTTAATCACAGCAGAAGTAAATTTTTTTTTTAAATATAAGCAGAAGGAATACAAATTTCACACACACACTGATGATATTTGACAATATTTGCATCCTGTTCATGATAAGGACTGTCACATAACTCTGTCCCTTTCCTTCCTTAGCATTGCAATGTATTGCAACACGAACCACTACACTGAAAGATTTATCATCCAAGCCGGATTTTTCATGCGAAATGATCCTTAACTGTCATATTTGTTGTGTTGTCACAGTTGTCATAAATATTTAAAATTATTTTTTACTGTTTTGTGCTTTTAAACTCAATAGAAATGATAAAATGCAACGTGTACAATATGTGGAAGTGTTTCATAAAAAAATATTCGTGGAATATCGTTCCTTCGGTAAGCAATACATGTTTTTTTTAACTTGCCCAATGATAATATACAATTTCGTGTTATTTTTGAAACAATAACCATTATTAGACTTTTGAATGCTATTTATCAGCAATATCATTATTTATTTTATAAAGTAGTGTATTAATTATAACCATTTCATAAGAAATAGTATTTTATAGCTGTAGTATTTTATAGCTGTACATTGTATAGCTGTAGTCTGCAACGCAAGAGTGTTCGAGTTCGAGCCCCGTCGCTGCTAAGTAGTATGAAAATTTTTTGAGTAAAAAATTTAAACAAGCCCGAAATAGGAACCATACATACATACTGAGCTATTGATTAAAATCAAGTACCAAGATGCCCCGTAAGATGGAGACACAAGTAACATGCGAAAAATGTCAACAAACACTTCCAAAGAGGGAATATCTCAAATGCTGCAAATGTTCTGCCCTATTTGATCTAAATTGCGCCAACGTTTCTGAGAAACGATTTAATAATACTATGACATCTGCTCATAAAACAAGTTGGAAGTGCGAAGTATGTAAAATAAAAAAGACGAATAAACTCGACCAGCCGTTAGCCGAAGGCGTTTTAACCCCTCCTATAGAAAAAAGTATTATGACTAGAAGTAAAAAACATATACTTCAAAATAAAAATGACGCAGAATTAAAAAATATACAAGACGAGAAACAGACATCACATGAAGTAGAAAATCAGTCATCTGAAGTTGATAAACCTAGTACTTCAGACACAAAATCACTTCCAGGAAGCCCTATACGACATGGAGACAAACTACCCGAGACAATATTCGTAGAGGTTGATAAATCTCGGGAAATTACCACTACTCAAAATGGAAAACATAGCTCCAATATTAAATACACCTAACACTAAAATGGCTAAATCACTATCCACAGAGTCCATTGCTCAAATAGACCGGCCAACAGACATTTTGAGAAGCGCAGAAATCATGGAAAATTTACAAAAACTGGAAATTATAAACGAAGAATTAAAGACAAGCCTAGAATCGACACAAAATGAACTGGAAAACACAATTTTGGAAAACAACAGATTAAGAAAACAAATTGAAAAACAAGCTCAAGAAATAGCCCTACTTAAAAAGATATGTGTTGCTCCAACCCCTAGCAAGCACATGAGTACCCCTGGGAAAAATAGAAGACACGGCTTGCTGACATGCGACCCGATCGGGGATCTCACCCCACCTCGTCACAACTATAATCAAATGTATTATCGTGTGGAAGATCAACATATAGACTGTATATTAAAAATTGAAGAACTATCAAACAAAGTCAGTTTACTCCAAGTGGAACTCGAAAAAGGAACCTCAGATCTAATGAAAAAACTAAACAAAATTACTGGCGAACTAAATTGCGCCCAAATACAAATTGGAGAAGAAGGAATGCAAACTGAGAAACAAGACTCAACAATTAGAAATCAGCTAAAGTCAAACATCAAAATTAACTTTAGTTAGCAGTGTGGACAATGAGCGTATAAACAACATTTTGAAAAATCACTTTGGAGAGATAAATATGTGTCACTACAGGATGCCGGGTGGAGATATCAACTGTCTACTAAGTGGATTAAAAAGTAAACTAGTCGGTTATACTTGTACTGATTATTGTGTTGTAATGCTTGGTGAATCTGACTTTAACATATCACAAAAAATATTTAGATATTGTTTATAATATTAGAAAAACACTCTTAGAAATACAACATACAAATGTAATATTATGTTTGCCAACTTTTAAACTTAGCCCACATGCAAACATATATAATAAACGCATTGAAATCTTTAATCACTTGTTATATTTAGATAATTATAAACATCAATATTGTTATTTACTAGATTCAAATAAGAACGTTCAATACACTTTTAAAATGTATAATAGACATAACGGTAAATTGAACTATTTAGGTATTAGTACGGTTGCTTGCGATATCTCTAGATTAATGCTGACTATAATTAATGATAATATGACATACGATGGATCTGTAGAGGGTGAAAATATTTCTCAACAATATTTATCACAATATGACATGACCCCTGTTCCAAAAAAAAATCCCTTTCGTGCCTAAACAGTGTACTATCATGTGCCAAAACATTCAAAGCATTACTAACAAAATTGACGAATTAGAGATACTAACAAAAGAACTTGACATTGACATAATATTTTTTAACGAACACTGGCTATTACCTGCAAATTACCAACTGTATACATTAGAGGGCTATGACTTACGTGCGAAGTATCTTAGGCAAAAACATGTGCATGGCGGAGTGGCCATATTTGTAAAAAAATATAAAAACTGAAGAGCGACTTGACATCCAGGCATATACATCAGAGTTTAATATTGAACTATGCGCGGTTGAGATTGTATGCCAAAATTTATTAATAATAAGTATATACCAGCCTGGAAATAATATAGACATATTTTTTTCACAGTTCACATTACTTTTAAATCACCTTGCTAAAACAACCGACCCGGAAAAGAGTAATAATTGCGGGTGATATAAATATAGATATTAGAAAAACGATAAAAATTCACAAAAGTTAAAAAATCTCCTTGAATCTTTCGGTTTAAAATGTTTAATAAATACTGTAACCAGGACAAAAACTTCATCTTGCATTGATCAATTCATAGTAAGTCAAAACTTAATTATGCAAACAGAAGTACGAGATTATGAATTATGTGATCATAAAACACTAATTGGATACGTCTCTATAAGCGATAATCTGGAAAAGCCATCCCAATTTAAAACAATACACACACGTATCTTCAGTGAAAAAAATATGGAAGCTTTTAAAATTGCTCTAAGCAAAGTAAATTGGCAGACTAAATTTTCAACAAATAAAGATATAAATGATAATTATAACATATTTCATAACGAACTTAAAGAATTATTAGATATCCATATACCTCGGAAAAAAATTAATATAAAAAACAAATGTAAATACAAATGGATAACAAAGGGATTAAAAAAATGTTGTTACCATAAACGCATTCTGCGTCAGCTAACGATGAGATTTGACAATGAACATCTAAGAACATATGCTAAAACATACAGTAGAGTTCTAAAAAAAGTTATTACCAATCACAGAAGACGACTAAATATAAAACGGATACAACATTCAAAAAATAAATACAATACCATGTGGCATATGATAAATGAAAAGTTGAAACCAACGAAAAATGTATTACAGGAAAATATAATGTTAAGAGAAAACAATAAAAACATTACATCACCGAGGAAAATTGCTGACATATTTAATAAATATTTTCTCAGTATAAATGAAAACAAAAATAAAAATATGACTTATAAACCAATTACACCTCCTCTGACAAATTCCATATTCTTAGACAAAGTTACAGAAACGGATATTAGAAAAATTATTTTAGGATTAAAACGAAACAATACAAGTGGATATGATGAGATACCTACCACCCTAGTAGTGTACTGCATAAACGAAATTGTACCACCCTTAACATTATTGATAAATCAATCTTACGATGAAGGTATATTTCCAGAAAAGTTAAAGCTAACAATAATAAAGCCCATTTTTAAAAAGGGAAACAAACTTGATCCATCAAATTTTCGGCCTATTGCACTTTTATCGATATTTTCTAAGATATTTGAAAAACCGATTTGCCAAAAAATTTATAAATTCCTAGATAAATTTAATGTTATAAACAAAAATCAACATGGTTTCCGGAAAAATCACTCTACAACATCAGCTGTATTTGATTGTTGTTTAGAAATATATGACGCTCTGAACCAAGATAAGTGTGCTATAGCATTCTTTATGGATATGTCCAAAGCGTACGATAGAGTGGACCATGGAGTTCTGATTAATAAGTTAGACCAATTAGGTATTCGGGGACTGGCAAAGAAATGGCTAATTTCTTATTTGTCAAATAGACAACAATGTGTACAAATCCCTTATATCTCTGGAACCGGTAACGAACTAAAACAGTATAAATCATCAAATTCTGTTATAACTGGTTCGATCCCTCAAGGTAGTGTATTGGGTTGTTTATTATTTTTAGCATATATAAATGATCTTCCAGAAGTAGAAAAATTCCATAAAGTAATATTATTTGCGGACGATGCAACTCTAATAATAACATGCGAAATGAACCAATTGAACCATTTGGAGAATATGATAACCCAGTCTCTAAAACAGATTATCGAGCATTGTGAAGAAATTGGCTTAGCAATAAATTTTGAAAAAACAAAAGTCATGCAATTCCGTCCACATCAAAGAAAGGAAATAGAATTAAACATATCCTACGAAAATAAAAGTATTGCTGAAGTAAAAAAATTCTCGCTTCTAGGTAGGTATTACATTAGATTCCACTTTGACGTGGAAATATCATGTAGATTCAGTAGTTGCTAGGTTAAGTCAATTTTCGTATGCGTTGCGGGAGCTCAGGAAGAGTACCAACGAGGAGAGTGCCCTAACCGCTTACCATAGTCACGCCTCTGCTTGGATCAGGTACGGTATCATCTTTTGGGGAAACTCCACTGATGTAGATACTGTATTCGTACTACAAAAACGGTGTGTTAGAATTATAACATTTACTAAACCTCGAGAAACATGCAGAGAAATTTTCGCTAAATTGAATATTTTAACGGTCACTGGTTTGTACATTGTCGAATTATGTCGGTTTGTACGAAAACACCCATATTATTTTGAACGACTTGAAGACAGGCCAGGCCGTTATAAATCACGTCGCGGAAATGACTTAGTACTACCCTCACCGCATCTTGCATTGTTCAAAAATTGCCCATACTTTATGGCCGTCAAAGTTTATAATCACTTGCCAGAATCGATTAAAGCCCTCAAAGACAAGCATTTTGATAATGAATTAAAAAAAATAATGATTAATAAATGTTATTATAATTTAAATGAATATTGGCTTGACAAATTAAAATGACAATTATGACAAACGACATTTTAAATATTATTTTTTAATTAATTATTATAGTTATTAACGAATTCATTTTATTTTATTCTATCGCAAGACTGTACACTAATATTATTGTTATTATTTTAATTCTAGAATATTTAGAGATTGTTAATTAAAATTCACAATGTCTGTATAGGCTAATTTGTACATAGTTCTAAGATCTTTGGCAAATTATTGTGAATAAATGAATATGAATATGAAATACTACAAGTAATTTAATAATTTCGTAAATAGCATAGATCATTTGACAGATCCAGTTTTGTTTAATATGGCTGGGCCGAATCAAGGCAAATATACGAATTTAGTACCTATTCTATAAAAATCCCAGGAATTCTTTCTTGAAGATTAAAATGCACATTTTATAAAAATACTGACAGTGAATTTTATTTAAGGACAAGGAAAATATGCCAGAAAATAATACCTCAAGAAAGAGAACTGTTATGGGGAGTATTTCTCTTACGTACTACGAGTACCAGGACAGTGAATGGACGCCAGCAACCATTAACATCATTGCAATGTTTCATTGCACGTGATTTTTAATAATTTAAAATAAATTTTATTGATTTAATGACTAGTATTTTTTCCCAAAAGGGATAGAATTTCCCATCGTAAAAAGCTGATGCAGATCCGTCCGCATACCGCGCACGGCTTAAGATTCAGCGTCTCAAAATTTTTGGTTTTGCTACACTGTACCGAATATAATTAATTAAGTATCTTAGATCCGACCCTGTATTCTGTCGTTGTGTGAATAATAATCTTAGTGTGTGTTTTGGCCATGCAATTTCAAATGACATGTTCAGTCTGCTTACTATTATTATATGTCTGTGCTTTTAATTTACTATGACATACTTTTATTTTTCGCTTATACCACGAAGTAGGTAAAGGGTTTAGGCACGAAACATAGCAAGCGCCCGGGGCGCGGCGCCCCGGGCGATGTGCAGTCATAGACATAGAAAAAAAAAATCATTTAAATTTTTTTGCTAGCTCTATGTGTGCGTGGTCTGTGTGTGCAGTACAGCCGCGCGGCCGAGGCGCTGGGAAGGCGCGCGCGCGGCGCGCGTTACCGCGACCTGAAAATGGCCTTTTTTTCTATTTCATATATGAATTTTTCAGTATCAAACATGGTTACCGAACAAAACGAGCGCCTCATTCGCTTCCTATGTTTCGTAAAATTGAATCCTGTACAAACTTGCATACGAGCGTCTCGGGCGCAAGAAGGACGCGCGCCCGCCGCGCGACCGACACGATATCGACGTTAGTAATTAGTGGAATCGGCCCCCTGAAGGTTGAAGCGATAAGTCCGTGCCGCCTTTTATACCAGATGTATTCTTTCGGTTTAAAAAGTTATAAAAAAATAAGCAAAGATACCTATTTAAAAAAAGTGCATACCGTGTCTAACAACGCTATATTATCTACTTATTCAAGTTTCTACGTTTAGAGGGTTTGTCTCTCTTTACCTGCTTCATGGTTTGTCTGCTTTATTTTTTTATTTTAAGCATATTATATTATATGCACAGAAATATTTTTTTTTAGAAGTCTGTGATTATATGTACCAATAAAAAAGTTCACGCGCGGGGCTCGTAGCATTTGCTACCTTTGGTCTATCTATCCCGTCGACCCTTACTGGATGAACTTGTCTTTGTTCTCCTATAATTGTTCTAAGTTGGGCTAAAACATATCTAATAAGCATATTTAGGTAACTACGGCAGGTAAAGCACCATTAACATTTGCAGGTACAGCTAGAGGCAATAACAATTGAGATAGCATTATTGCTTCGCGACAATACAGCCAACTTGCACTCTGTGTGAATTGCACGACGGGTACAGTCATCCACAAAAACACGTGATCTAGGCGCCTCAGTTTGAGTTTGAAAGGCGGAGGTTCAAATGACGACTATAATAAATCGGTTATTTTGATCAAATTCTTATTTTTCTAAGGTTCTCTCCCGTGGTATGTATGCCTAGGTTTAACCAGGTTTTACTCTACCCGCTTACCTTTCATCTAATTCCGCCCAGTGCAGTGGTGGCTTAGTTGGCATTATCTGTGGCTGAATTAACACACTGAAATCAATCAGAAATTTCGTCGCCGGGCGCTATTAGACATAGAGCAACACGGACTCCTGGCCGCGCGCGGAAGTCCTTGTTGCTCGAAGTTATTAGACTATTGGAAAAAAATAACATCGCTTTTTACATGAATACATACATGGAATCACGTCTTTATCCCTTACGGGTTAGACAGAGCCAAAAGTCGTGAGACTCGAAGGCCACGCTTAGCTGCGTGGGCTCTCTGATGGAATGGAGATTAGGTTGCTAGCCCTTCGCCTATGAGTGGAGGAATCCCCAGTTTAAAGTCCTTTCCCTCGACAATCTGCGCGAGCAGAGAAGCAGCTGGCACATTCTATGTTTTTCCTTCGCTCCCAGACCAGCATGAAAGCAATTTTTTAAATATTTTTTAGGCCTGCTATAGATCATTGAGAAAACATCTACACAAACAACCTTTCGCGGTTATAATATCAATAATAGTACAATAATAGTAGAAGTAGGGGACTTCAGCTATCACAAAAAGTTGAAAACTGAAGAATGATTCTTTGAGGAAATAGATATTTGAAGTTGAGTGTACTGTCTTCTCGTTGAATTGGTACGGTATTTGGTGCAAGTTACGATGCAAGTGTGACTTCCCATTAGTGGGCAGTGCCTGTCACAGGCGGCAGCGATTAGCGGAAATAAGTATTATTTTAGTTTGTAGTAACTAATAATATAAATTCGAACGTGAGTTTGTTTGATTGTTTGTTTATTTATTTGTTTGTTTCCTCTTCACGCTTCATCTACTGCACTTATCTTTCTGATATTTCGCATACACTTAGTTAGAAGTACTTAGAAGGACATACTTATGCTACTTTCATCCCTGGAAAAAGCTAGTAAGTATAGAAATAAATTAGTTTATTATGGTAAAATGGTATACTATAGTGCTCAGTGCTAGTCCAGGGGCCCCTTTTTTTGAAAGTGTGACTCGCCATAAAAGCGTGAGCCGAATGATTTTTCATTCGTTATCAATTATTCCGTATTTTTTGAATTATCTATGTCGAATAATTCGCAACGAGTGGTCTAGACCACTCGTTTTCGTAAGATTTGGTAGTCGAACGTTTTTTACGTCAAAATCTTGAATGACACAGACAACCGGATACGGATATATATGGAAATTTAATGTTTGCGTTCCGTTTAACGCTTTACGTTCTCTTTGATTGAAAATTTACGAACATTTTTTTAAAGATTCGGTACCGATTCGGTTTTCGTTGCGTAGAATAATGGAGCAGAAATTGTTTCTCGTATTATTTTCATATCACTGGCAACATTGCTAGACGAGAGATTTTAAAAATACGGCTTTTATGTTTTTAGTGACATAATAGGACGAGCATGGAAGTAATAAGTACTTTGTTGTACAAAGTACTTATTACTTCCATGCTCGAGGACGAGTGCGACATATTAGTCTACTAGCTTTCGCCCGCGGCTTCGCCCGCGGCTTCGCCCGCGTGAGTTTCCCACGGGAATCGTGCCTTTTCCCGGGATGAAAGGTACCCTATGTCCTTCTCCGTACTTCCAGCTATGTGTATGCGAAATTTCAGGAAGATTGGTTCAGTAGATAAAGCGTGAAGAGGTAACAAACAAATAAACAAACCAACAAACAAACAAACTCACTATCGCATTTATAATATTAGTTAGGAAGTTAGGATTCATTTTCGGCGGTATGTCACACTTTTAAAAATAGGGCCCCAGTAGGACATCTAGGATTCGTTTCATACAAACTTGTTGTTGGAGTTAGCCCCAAAATAAGTTCGAAACTTGTGTTATGGGATTAACGGGATACTAACTCTACTCTACTACTAACGATACTATATTTTATGACAAATACATATATAGATAAACATCCAAGACCCAGGCCAATCTGAAAAAGATCATTTTCCATTTTGCCCCGACCGGGGATAGAACCATCCTCTGGTGCGGCATTCCGGTGTGATGACCGTTAGGCCACGGAGGTCGTCAAATTGAAACATGATTCCGATCCATAGACAAGCTCACTGGCTTCTCGACCGTTAAATTAAAAAGAAACCGTATACCGACCGAGCTCCGTGGCATCCGGCATCGTTCGAAGTTTAAAACTTCAAAATTGGTGTAGGTATTGGTGGCGCTAGCGTCGTTGGTAATTTCCCCCGAGGCGACTCGTGCGATCTGCTACCATAAACAACGAGCAAGCAGAATTAATAGCACCAGACCCTAGTCTTTTTACCAACACTTCAAGGACATTTTCTTTTCCTTAGCGTACCCGCTTCTGCGGGAAGCATAGACATAGAAAAAAACTTTATGGCGGGAATAAAAAACTTCGCAGTTTCTGAAAAAATGAACGTAGGAACGTACTTATTCCAAGAGAATCTGACTAAAATAATGCTAACATAATAAAGATATTTCTTTTAAATCCACTGTTAGTTCCTAAGCTTAACGTGGCTAAAAAACAAAAATATTGTTCACCTTTATACTAATAAACGATATTTTTTTAATTAGGAACTTTTGCACAGACTCTTCTCGCGCAGTACTTATTTACAGCTGCTATAATATTTCAGATTCAAAGCTTAGGCACAGAATTAATATAAGTACTACGTACAGAAAGGAAACTCCCTGCCCCTCCCGCAATATGGCACCCCCCGCACTTCTCCCCCGTTCTTGTGTGTATTGGGACGCTATGACTATGAAGACACATTGACGTGTTACTGACGTGTTCACGGATATACAGTTTCATTTGTAATAGTAGTAGGTATATTTGACGCCCCGTTTCTATGAAGCGCCCGCCCTGTGGCTTAGGCATTCCTTTTTTGAGCAGTCGTGTGATTAAATCCAGCAAAATGCTTCGAAAAGTCCGTCAATCATCGAAAAGGATATTTTTTATTCGTCCCTAAGTAATTTGGCGCCCGCGACATTTTAATTTAAAAAAGCTATTAATTACTTTTTTATAGCAGGCAGGATGCTGTGGCGGCAGTTACATTAAATTCGGTTTAGCTGCGAATAATTACTGTTTTTTCCTGTAGAGCATTTTTCTTTTGTAACAAAACACATTAAGTCCCCTCTGACCTCAGATAGAAATTATATCGTTAACGTAAATTAAACGTTTTACTTCTGTGTTTCCATAAGAAATAAAGAAACATCTAATATAAAAGAGAAAAAAATTCAAACTTTATGGTTTCTATTCCACTGAGATTCCACCAAAGTTGTGCAGGGTCACAGTAATCGTATAAATATATAGAAACTAGCTGTTGCATTGCACCTGGCCAAAGAAAAAATACACCAACCTGGCTTCGCTCACGGCAAGAAGAGCTACTCTAGTTGGGTATGCAGTCACTCTCCAACCTTCAAAACACATCAATCCATTGCTCTATTTTGACTTAAATGGAAAGGAAATTTAGTCCCTGTTCCAGCCTAAAAATCTAAAAAGTTCTGAAAAAAATTCTTAATACCTCTCGCTTTCCCTAAGAACAGGTTTGGATTACGTCTGTAATCTAGTTGCTGGGTTTCTTTGCCATAAGGATTTTGTAGTCTGTGTTTATTATCCTCATCAAAGTCCTTCCTATTAAATACTTTTGTCTTTTTTTTACATAATATTATTTTGCCTCAATAAAATATTCACAACAAGCTGCGCTCGTAGATTTTGCGTGATTGAGTAACAATCATACCCACATACAAACTTTCGTATTTTCAATATTAGTAAGGATAGAATGAATAGCTAACAGGGAAATAATAAGTGTGTGTGTGACTTACGTACTTATTCATTCCATGCTAGCTACAATAATCCTCAATGTACACTGAACATGGAAGTAATCAAAGTACTTATTACTTCCATGACACTGAATAGTATACTTGAAAATTTATTTAAACAGCGAAGTTAGGCTCAGACAGTTCAGGAATTATAGAACAGCGAAACGCTTAGCCAGCAAACAGACGAGTTTTCCGCACTCAAGCAACTTAAGACCAGGTCCTAGCTCAACTTCAAAACGATTCACGAGCACACAACCAAAGACACCTTAGACACACATAGACATAGTGGGCGGATCCCGCGGAACTCATTAACCAATTAGAATAATCCACGCGTACACCTGCACCGGCACACCGGTACAGCGTATGCATAACGCAGAGATGAGATCGTTGATGGCTCCAGTATACTTGCATTTGGGGTGCAATGGGTGAAAATAATATCTATTTTGCCATACACAACTAATAAATTTTTAAAATCCCATCCGAACTAATTTTTTAAAATATTTTACCAATAGGACACAAGCTGCCAAGAAGCTGGGCATTCTCAGTAGGGTGATTATTTGAAAACGTGCAAATCGCTGTTCCAGGCAAAAAGAAGTGTTTAAATTTCATATTTTTTAAAGTTTTGGCTAGCTTTGTGGTGGACCCTTATCTGTTTTAACAGGGGCAGTTATTCAACTAATGTTAAATTAAATAGATTTTGTTATATTTTCAATTGCATGTCGAAATTCACATTACCATTAATGTCCCTTTCCCCGGATTTCGACACAAAATATTTAATTTCTCTAGCTGTATCATAAAGAACGAACTTTACACAATAAATTCTTTAAATATAATGTTGTTGTTAAGTCTACGTTAAAATAAAAATACTCAAAGATTAGTTTATAATAGTTTAAAATGTGGTTTAAAAATGTCCCAGCATTACACACTCACTACCGTTCGAGAACGTTGTCACCTTAATTTCTTTGCTTCTAATTAACTTGCGCTTACCCTTAAGACCAGGTCCTAGCTCAACTTCAAAACGATTCACGAGCACACAACCAAAGACACCTTAGACACACATAGACATAGTGGGCGGATCCCGCGGAACTCATTAACCAATTAGAATAATCCACGCGTACACCTGCACCGGCACACCGGTACAGCGTATGCATAACGCAGAGATGAGATCGTTGATGGCTCCAGTATACTTGCATTTGGGGTGCAATGGGTGAAAATAATATCTATTTTGCCATACACAACTAATAAATTTTTAAAATCCCATCCGAACTAATTTTTTAAAATATTTTACCAATAGGACACAAGCTACAATTTATGTATGTACCTCTCGAGCGAAGACAGGGCGGAGCGCTAGTAAGAAAAAAAATGACAATTGAAAAAATAACACAAACATGTCAGCTAAACCAGGATTTTAGCGCCACCTAGTGAGCGCTGACGTCAACGCTTGCCACACTCGGTAGCGGTGGCGAGGCGTGGTGAGCAGCGGAACGCGATGGTCGCAAGGAATGTGCTTGCTTATGCGCAGCCCCAGATAGCTAATATCAAATTAATTCGGTAATTAAATTCAGATAAATATTTAAGTAATAATATTATTTATTTATTTCACCTGTAGTTTACAAACATGTCACGACTATAAATCAAGACATAATAATCTAAATAAAAATAAACACTTTCAGAGTTTTTGGTTTTATTTCCCTGCATTTTATGCTATGAATTTTCATAAAGTACATATTGTATTGGATTTCATAAAGTGCCTATTGGGCTAAGTCGCAAACGGTCTCCAAGGTCTCTTACACAAAATTTCCCCCGTAAAAATCATATTTTGTGGAATGTCACTTATGCAAAATATATATATGAAGTAAATTTAAGTACCAACCAACATTATCACATTTAGGGTTTTTGTTTACTGTATGTAAATAAGTTACTTAAAAAAAATATGTTGTTCTTATAAAAATCTAAAGTCCCTAATGCGATATTTTGCGAAAGAGACGATTTGCGTTTTTTAGCCGCTATTCGGCGATATCGTAAGGGTTAAAAAAACAATTCGTTTAAGATGGTTCATTTATTTTTATTTTTTATAAAATATACACAACAATTTTTATGGCTAGACTGTGCTAGGCTAGACTAGACAGTGCCTATACATATAAGCCATTGCTACACTATAGCTGGGGGGCGTTTAGGCGCATAATGTTAAAAGCGCAAAATGACCGGAATTATCGGTCGCAAAATGGTAAAAGAGCAAAAAGCGTACAATGTTTGAAGTACAGAACAGAACAGTAAGAGCGTAGAATGGTAAATATTTCAGTGCTTTAGCTTTCAGCTGCCAGGATTCGACTATATAAATATCATATTGGTGAATTGTGACTCCCTAACAAGTAAAAGTAAGTAAATAGAAAAAAACGTGATCAATTTTTGAAAAAAAAATTTTTTCAAAATTTAATAATCAACATTTATGATAACATCATTCATAAAAATAACATAAAAATACTTTGAATGGCCCTAATGACATGTCAAATCACACAGATTCTAGTCCCAAAGTAAGTTCTAAATATTTATTTTAAGGGATACTGAACCAACGCAAAGATACTATATTTCATAAAAAATACACACACACAAATATATAAACTAGCTTTTTTAAAAATAAAAAAATTGCAAAACTGTTTACGGTTTACTTATATTTTCCTTTGAGGTGTCGAGCCTCTGATGTTATTATAACTGCTGGTTCTAATGTCTGTAACTCGGTCAGTTTAGGATTAACGGTGCAATGCCTGAAATAAATATACTATCTTAAAATCATGTACATGGAGATTCTGATCTTAAATTTTTGTGTAATATAATAATTTTGCAATCTAAAACATCATACTTTTTAACTAGTCACCACTTTTAAAAGTATGAGAAAGCAATTCTATAATAATAATAAAAAGGTACTTACTCAACAGATTCACGAGCCTTCGTTTTGTCGCTTGACGAATCATAATGATTCAATTTGTCACCACCAAAATTTTTGGCATCTCTTCTTTGAGCTGAAAAATAAAATATACAACACATTGATTTACATAAACAATATGAAAATGCATGTAAGTTGCACTTTATTGAGGCTATATGCATGCAGGCTCTGTGTACTTTCCATTACTCTACGCTTAAGTAGCTGCTACAAGCAAGCTGGGTGAGACAAATTCTATAGCCTTTCCAGATAAACGCCATTTTTGAAATTGGAATGGAATATGATACTCAAACTCACCCAAACATTCCGTCGTGGTGATTTATTTTTCTTTTTTTTGTCATTTCTTTCGCTATTTTCATAGATTTCTTATTTCCCATTTTCACAGCACTGCACAAAAATGCTGATCCCTCAATTTTTCTTTCACAAAAGTACGAAAAAAAATTGTTTAATTCAGAAGAAAGAGCGTCCGGAGACGACGTTACATGTACGCGGGCGGCGGCCGACTGACACGCAAGAACGAAGCGAGAGCCAAGCGTGGACGCATAGTAATAAGATTGTTTTTTGCATAGCACAATTTTGCTGTTATTTTCAGGAGATTGAAGAGGTTATAATTTTTATGGTATTTCTTATCTTTTGAAATATTAGACAAGAAAAAAAAGTGTTCGATTCAGACTTTATTACAATAGATATATTTGCTATAAATTAAAAAATATATATATGTTGTCGCTGAAAATTTTAAGAATTCTGACTTGAAAGATTTTTCATAGAGGGGACTTTATGATTTTTTTTAACCAAATATATATAAGGTGGACACAAATTAACTACAAATATTTTCAGGGCTAATTACTGATATTATTTAGAAAGTATATCAGTGGTTTTTTCAATTTTCTACACGCTAGTTTTCGAGAAAAATTAACGTTTATGTTTTTTGAAAACCGTAACATTATAACATCCTGTACACAGCTTTGCGTAAAATGACAATTAAAATGACACATACAAACAAAAGCCGCCCCGCCCACCGGTCGGTCGCTGTCATTTACGTATAATAAATCGCTTGACATCTCTGTCTTTCACGCACTTTTCACAAATAAAGAGGAATACAGCAAATCAATTTCATTCAACTATTAATTGGTGGGAGGAGCTTAAAGAGGTATGAAGTCTACACATTTAACTACAGTATGATACTAAATGTCATCATTTAATAATATTTTTTTTGTTAGAAAAAACAAAAAAAAAACTAGCGTATCGATTTTTAAAATTGTATCTCCAATACGTTTATTTAGCCCCCTGGAGCCAGCCCTGAAAATATTTGTAGTTAATTTGCGTCCACCTTATATATTTAAAAAAGTATACGTTTCAGACTCTTTCACATATTGTGTATTATATGCTGTATTAATTTCAAGTTCGTAATTAAACTCTAAGTAGGTAAATTTCGTCATGAAAAATGACAATCATTAACACATTTGGACTACCATCTCGCCTTAAAGGTTCTCAAAATAGCTCCCACGAGTTATGAGAGCAAAAAGTAGGATTCTTCTCAGATTTCTTAGCAAGTTTAAATCGGCCGTTAATTAGTTCGCGTCAGAAGTTTCCCGCCTTTTTCGCGGTTCCTTGGCGCCCGCGTAATCAATTAAAAACCTTTTTAATCCTAAGTTTGCGGTCACTGAACAAACGACGACACGGCCATTTTTAAAATATTTTATTATTCGTTTCGTAATGATTTATTTTCTTTGAGGGTTTTGCTTCATCTGCGCCTTTCTTTTTAAATTCAAGCAAACAGCGATTTTGCTAATTATATATACAGTTTTTTTTTATTTATCAAATCAAAATACAAAAATGCCTTCCTCAACCTGGTCTTTTAGTTCATAATCCGTTTTGAACTACGAGAAATCCATAAATGAAAAAAAATATCCAATAATGTAACACTTCCCAACGCACTTGCCTTTATAGATTGTCGATTCGGAACGATTGTTCAATGTGATGCGCCAATCAAATTGATCTAAATTAATAAAATATTATACCTCGGTGTTGCTCCTGGGGGTCTAAAAAGGCCACTTTGACAATTCAGAATATGATCCATTTCCCAATTCCTAAATATTTGAAAATGCACCTTATGAGAATTCTCATAAGATTCATTTTCAAATATTTAGGAAATGGGAAATGGATCATATTCTGAATTGTCAAAGTGGCCTTTTTAGACCCCCTGCTCTATTTTATGAAAATTTCCTTATTGAAAGTTTTCAGTGATATTCCCTGCCTTTATTATTTACTAGCCGAGCCCCGGGGCTTCGCTCCCGTGGGAATTTCTAGATATAAATTACCCTATGTGCTATTCCCGGTTTTCTACGCGTATACCAAACATCGAAATCCGTCCAGTAGATTTTGCGTGATTGAGTAACAAACATCCTCACAAACTCACATCCAAACTTTCGCATTTATAATATTAGAAAGATTTTTTTATGAACACGATAACCTTTTTAGATAGGTACCTACGTAATGAAGAAATATTTTTTCTTTATTTTTCATTGGCGAAGGCAAAGAAAAAGAGCAATAAATTCATAAAACTTATCAGGACATAAAACTACAGGGTACGTCCGACAAACAGGTAATATCTGCGACTTTCTGCGCCATAAAAAAATTATCTTCCCTAAATGTCGTAGGGGAACTATTCAAAAACATTTCCTAAGGCTCAATGAAGAAAAATACTTTTAACGGTTAGATAAATACTGACTACTTAGGCATTACTTACCTATTTCAAGTTTGTGCTCCTGTTATTTATCTTAACAAACCTTAAAGCTCGAAGTTTTAAATAAATCTCTGACCAAATCACTTACCAATAAATCGACATCTATCTGCTTATTTTAGTAAATCTACATGACTGCAGCAAGGAATTTACGACTGTATGTACCAGTATTTTTGTAAGCGTGCATTTCGGCTACCATAATTACTTGGCTCATGCTTCCTTGCTTTTTAATTAAACCCCAAGACTTGTTTATTAACTTTTTGCTCGCAGACCCACGCGACTCTTGTGTTTCGCCGAAAAGAATTAAAGAAATTAAAATGTTGCGCCGCTGGAAAATAAATAGCAAAGTCTTCTTTGATTACAATTGCTACAATTATTTTCTGTCACAGGCATATGTATGGTGGTGGTGTTTTTAAATCGTTTGTTCAACCAAGTTACGTGTTTTCTTTCTGTTTTTCTTTTATATTAAATCTAAATACCTACCTTAATATTGTTGAAGATGCGTACTGTTTTGTAAAAAAATATATAGGTATAGGTATTATAAAGAGATAAAGCTTATTTGACATGTATTTATATGGAAATAGATATTATGAAGTAGGTATATTATTAATTTATTTTTGACAAAGAATAATGAGCAAAATTATCCATGTTGTTGGGTATATTTGCTCCTAAAAATAGTTTACAAGCAATCTCCATTGTTAAAGCTGTTGGAGTAAATTAATGCGTTCCTTATCAATTTCTGCTCCAGTTATAATATGTTCTGCTATTATTGAGGAGCATAATTACCCGTAGAGGAGCAAAGTAGGACCAAATTACGGTATCTATTTGTAATTTACTGACTACCTAAAGACACCAAGAGTCCAGCTCCCAGGTTGGGGCAAGGCGTCTAAAACTATCAAACTAATGAGTGTCCCTCAATCCTCAAGAACTTAACTTTAATCAAAGTTATTTGCGTTCCCTGTACTTAATTTACCAAATTAATTGTCTGTCAAAAGAGGCCTCCATCTTTACGTCTGTGTAAACCTTTTATTGTTTGACCAGTCATTTTATATACAGCTACTAAACTGACTAATCCTCCTTAATTCAGCGATATAAAGTCCACTATTGCTTGATTTATATATTCCGCATTTTAATTATAACTTTGTAGAAATACACTACTACAAAATTAAGAATAGAATCGATGATAGCAGTAATAGACTTTAGTGCTTCAGAAATAAAGGCGTTGTTGGACGAAAATGATATGAATAAACACAGTAAGGACATGTTTATTAGCCTATAACTAGTGTACGGTGGCATGCAATGTAAGTGGGTAATTAAGTAAGCTTGTATGATAGTTTTAATGACCGAAGATGGCTAATGTCGTAGAAGGAAATTTACGTATGTTCTATGTGAATCATAGTTAAAAATCTATGATTACCTGTTATCATTATAACATTTTTATATTAAACTAGCCGCGCCCTGGGCTTCGCTCCCGTGGGAATTTCGAGATAAAAAGTACTTTATATACTATTCCCGGCATTTTTCTACCAGTATACCAAATTTCATCGAAATCCGTCCAGTAGATTTTGCGTGATTGAGTACCTAACAAACATCATCACAAACTCACAAAGTCACATAAAAACTTTCGCATTTATAATATTAGTAGGATTTTAATGTCTGTTAATTATGAAACTGCCACTGATTAAGTTACGAATTTCGAAAATCTAAAAAATTAGGATAATTTATTTTTTTGCGCACAGCTTTCAATTTCTCGCAGTGATCGTAGACGTGCTACGGCGTAGCCTACGAAATTCTAGAGCCCTACGCCGTCTGTAGCAATTTAGTTCGCGTCTACGTCGTAGCGGCACTACGACGTAGACCCATTGTAGCTGGTCGCAAAAGCAGTGTCCAAAATTATTTAAAGCAAAAATTATTTATTATTTTAATAAAATAAACTAACCCTCGACTCAATAACTAGGGGTAATAAAAAGTTGAACAAGTGTGTGTATCTGTTTGTGTCATCATAGCTCCTGTGGGAATTTTAGGAAAAAAGTGTGCACCCTATGTGCAAAATGTTAGGATAAAAAGTACCCTATGATCTTTTCCGGGTATTTTTCTAGCCGTGTAAATAAAATCGGTCTATCCTTAGCGAGATTGAGTATCAAACATCCATACTAACAATGCATTTATAATAGTAGCCTACGATAGAACGCCGCGCGAGGCGATGCTGTGCTGTGCTCAAGTTAGACAAAAAAACCATTTTCCAATTTTTTTAAAAGTTTATATGGCTGCGCTATACACGCGATAACGCCGCCAACATAGATCACAAAAATATACTTACTTTCTAGTATAAGTCTATGGGCCGCAAGTATACACGATACATTTGATATTGACGTTTAGCGCGGCATCACGCAGCTTTGTCGCATTTGCTGCTCACGCAGGACAGGGGGTAAGTTTCAAATTGATGTCGTATTTTAGTCGTGTCGGAGTCGTGTCGGACGGTGTGAAGCTCAATCTCGAAGCTCTCAGCTCCGGAAGCCTTTGAGTCTCAGTTCCACTCACTTTCAAGCTCGTTAGCCGTGCTTTTTATTTAGTTTTTATTTCAACCTGTCTTGCCTTTGGATTTGCTCACTAAACCGTGTAACATGTTTTTTGATGATGCAATTTATTTTTCACTGACTTTTATTACTTGTTTTCTGTCTAACCTGGTTGTGTTTGTCATTATTATGAAGGCATCCCACTGTAATAGAATAAATAATCAGTAATTAAATATGTTATAGGATGTAAATATTGATAATAAGCTACACTATCGCATTATAAGGCCCCGGGGCGCGGCTAGTAAATAAATAAATAAAATTATGGAAATTACAAATTGGGCTCAGCACAACAACGTATTATATTTTTACCTTTTGAAGGACAGAATAACAAACAAGCTAATTATTAAAAAATGAAAAACACGACTGACAACTCACATAGCATGTCACTCGGAGGAATGCAAGGAATTTAAAAATACGAGTACCTCTCTCATCAAAAGCTGTTAAGCCGTTCAGGACTTATGGTGGAATAAAGAAACTTACATAAATACATGAACCCTGAAAACATAACACCCCTTTTTGGTCAGTCGTGTAAAAAACAATAGATTTTAAAAGACGTCCGGCTGCTAGGTGGTTCGACGATGTAAGAAGTATTGCTGGCAAGAACTGGATTGCGATGGCCCAGGATAGAGAAACTTGGCGTAGACAGAGGGAGGCTTATACCCAGCAGTGAGTAGTAAGCTGTAAGTAAGCTGACGACGATGAGGTTTAAAAAAAATTATAATCTGCAAAGAGTTTGCAACCCCCACTATCACACTAATCATATCACACTCATTCTAACCTAAACTCAATTTTTTCTTAATTGTCCTATTATGTAAACAATGTTCACAGTAATTTTTGTTGAATTTTGTTGAAAAGAAATCAAATATTAGTTCAAACTTAAACATTCTAAAGTAAAACATCTATTAACCATGAAAGTAATTTCCTAAAATGTCTATTTTAATTTATATTGTTGTAAAATCATAAGAAAACATGGTAAGATTGTTTACATAATAGGACAATTCTGAAAAAATGGACTTAACCTAATATATTATTGCGAAAGTTTGAATATGTGTAAGTATATTTGTTACAAAAGCGGCCAATGTATCAATATGTGTTACGTTATTGATACATCGGTCTCAATTTGTTTCATAATCTGTATTGACAATAAAATGTCCAATCTCCAAAGAGCGGCGTATTGTAAACAAAATCGTAAAAATTCTATTGTTTTTATTTCCTACACTTTATGATCAAAAGTAAAGAGTCAACTTTTCACTTTTTTGACTCATTCATTGCAGTGGAATAAATTGTTAAAACAATTTGATAAAGGTAAAGTTGTTTGAAAACACGTGAATAAGAACCGCATCATTACTAGGTTTTGCCCGTGGCTTCGCCCGCGGCAGTAAGTAGCCTATGCAACTTTCTAGCTCTCCAACTATCGCCACACACAAATCACACAAAGGATATTTGTGTGTGTGTGAAAAAAGGGGTGTACATTAATACAATAGAAGACAATTGTATGATTAAAAGCTTGTTCAAAGATTTTAATATAAATACTTTAATTGGCGCGGCTTGGCAGTAAAATCGACTCGAATGCCGTGACGGAAAATGGTGTGATCATCGTGCCGTAGATGCTCAGATGTTTTTACACATCTGCCGGGCGTCCCATGATGGCTAACTATTTATAACTATTTTCAAAGAGGAAAAGTACGTGAGCCTGTATGTTATTTGCTTCTAATGATTTAGCCGGATTTGTCGAATTCGGCAAATCCGTCTAACAAGACGCGTGAGTATCCGTATCAAAATCATTATGACTATTTCTCACGTTAGTTTTAATCAAATTTTTACTTCTGTCTAATTCATAGACTTAAAAAAAATTCTAGCTCAATTGTCTAATTTTTTTTTATATATTTCGTTCCAACCATGAATAAAATTATTCGCATTAATAGGTAATAACCATTTTCTTTTGCTACTTACTGCTGGGGTGAAAATACCGAATTCCCGTCCAAGTAAAATGGGGGCTGATCCTCGCAAAAATTGACTTTCCCCATCGTTTATGATGTAGGGCCAAGCCGAAGGGCCTAAACTACTCTAAGCTTTTAGCGGGAGCCCATTGGTCTATAGAAAGCTCTACGTTTATTTATAAAAAGCTACTTTGTTCGACCATTTTTGTGGGAAAAGATTGTGTATATTTTTTGTTATCAACACTTTTTATAAAGAAATGTAACACGGTATTTGTGAGCCTATGAATGAGGCTATAAATTAAATAATTTATCTATACATATTTAACAGGGGACGCTGATTAATCGACCTATCAACGAAGTAGGTAACGAAACCGCTCAAAGTATAACACTTCATATAGCATTAGTATGAGCCCGAGACTGCGTTCCCGTGGAAATTTCGTGAAATCCTCTCTTAGTGCTCCCCTACATTCCCTAAAAAACCTCCATGCCAAATTTCAGCTTCCTACGCCCAGTACTTTTGGCTGTGCGTTTTCTGTTAGTCACTTCAGTCAGTAACGGAAAATTTCTATAAATAAATAAATATATACGGACAAATCACACAGATTGAGCTAACCTCAAAGTAAGTTCGAGACTTGTGTTATGGGATACTAATACTCAACGATACTATATTTTATGACAAATACATATATATATAAACATCCAAGACCCAGGCCAATCTGAAAAAGATCATTTTCCATCTTGACCTGACCGGGGATTGAACCCGGGACCTCCGGTGTGGCAGTCTGGCGTGATAACCTTTAGGCCACGGAGGTCGAAGGTCTATATACTTATAGATTGATTGATGATTGATAAGAGAGCACTAAGAAAATAAATCAATGCCTAGGTACGACAGGACACCAACGCGGGCGCAGTCCAAGGCTAATCCTAACTAATATTACAAATGCGAAAGTGAGTTAGTTTGTTTGTTTATTTGTTTGTTTATTACCTCTTCACGCTTTATCTACTGAACAAAACTTTCTGAAATTTCGCATACACATAGTTTGAAGTACGTAGAAAGACATAGCCTGGCGGCTTGTGGGGTGGCCCTAGAATAGCACCAACCCATCTCTTCCCGTGCGTGTCGTAAGGGCGACTAAGGGATTTAAAACACTGGAGGATGGGCAGCAGCATCTTTCCGCGTACTATGCCATCACACTGCGATCGCCAACCCGCCTGCCAAGCATGGCGATTACGGCAAAACCCTCCATGGATGAAATCCTTGGGGGAGGCCTTTGTCCAACAGTGGACGTCTTTCGGCTGAGAAAAGAAGAAGAAGAAGGACATAGGGTACCTTTTATCCCGGGAAAAAGCACTGTTCCCGTGGGAAATTCACGCGGGCGAAGCCGCGGGTGAAAGCTAGTTACATATAGTATCGTTAAGCTAGTATCCCATAACAAAAAGAAACTTACTTTGGGGCTACCTCAATCTGTAATTTGCAAAAGAACTTTACTTCAAAAGTTAACCAAAATAATTTCTCGAAATATTGTTAGACCTATAACATTGTCTATGGCAGGCAAGAGACGGACCATAAAGCTAACATTTTATACCCCTAGTGTATTATCTGAGTACAAACCCGATGAATTTATCTGTGCATATATAAAGTTTTCTCTATTCAGTCCGGTACATTGGACGATAATACACAATAAAAATAGCATAGAAGTAACAATACTTCATAGTGTTAATGGACATAGGTACATACTCATAATGTTATACATACATTGAAAACCTTGATTACAGTAGTCTGGTTTTGCTGTATTTAAATTTTAGTAGTTTTTTTTTTTCAATCGACTTATTATTACTGTTTGATCAATTGCCAATTTATTGTCATTTTTTAACCTTTACCATTACTGTCTGATCCCCTTACTTAGTTTACGGTGGATAGGACCGGAATAAAAAATATTTTACGATTTAACTGATTCCCTAGGTAGATCGCAAACAAAATGGTGGGACGGTTTCGAGAAGTTTCTGTGTGGTTGGCAACAACTTGCTTCCGATAGGGATTTCTGGAAGATAAATCGGGAGGCATTTGCCCATCAGTGGGACACAATACCAGGTTAAAAAAAAAAAAACTGTTCCCCCAGACTGTCTGTTTAGGGGATCAGATGGTAATTAATCAAACGATCTGATATAAATTGCGGGCTATTGGGTAAATAAAGTGTAAATTCTCTTTTTAGTCGTATTTCCTCATGACTGAGGGTCGTGGTCATTATATGGAATGAAACACACACAACAACTCAAACGCAATGTTAATTTAGTGGTTTGCTATTGCCTTCTCCATTTCACACACTAACTTATAATCATCAACCAGAGTGCAGGTTTCCTCACGATGTTTTCCTTCACCGGATAGTTCTACATCCTCTATAATTTTTGTCTATGGGTAGTTGTTTGTGGGCAATCATAAAACGGCAAAGGGTCACTGGGCTAGTACTGATATAAAGTAAGGGATATGAAAACTAATGTACTGTGGCCAGCAAATAATAAAAGGTACAGCCGGCCGCAATTACCTTGGCTGTGTTAGTTGTAAATTTATTTTTTTGACGGAAAAAGGTTGGATTTTACGTGTCTACGAGTACTTGGAATCCAACATGTCGCGCTAAATAGGTTTGCACTTGAACTATTGTATATAAACATTGTATTATACTTTTTTTTAAAGTACTTTATTTACCTAATACTCGTAAATTATGTGATTTGATATTGGTATAGATGTAACTATGTTTTTTTTCTAAGTCAGTGTTAATTTTTTTATTACCAGATTTAACAACTCGACTGTACCTAATTTTCCGCCTAGAAAGCCTCAATCGGTCAAGTTAAACGGTTAATCTCCCGCCAAAAGTTGCTTTGTATTAAGAGAAATAAAAAAAATAACGTTGAGCAATAAATCGAGTGCATATTGGGTGTAATAAAAAAGTTTTTTAATCAATCCATGTAGTAACATGGCAATGTTTACGCGACACGCGCGAGTTCCTCTGTGTATTTGACATTGTTGCAAAAATATCAGTTTTTAAATGAAAATACAGTGAGCATGAGGGTAGGCAATTGATTTTGACTTATTATTTACCTATATCAAATTGTTAAGTATTTATTATTTAATTTAATGTAATTTCAGACACAATATCCATTGTTTTAGGAATAAATAACTATGAACTATTATTATTATTTTATTAAGATATAATAGCTTTTAATAAATAAGTAGTATTTACGGTAATTTCCATGCTGCTGTATATATAGATATAAAATACATGCTTTTTCTGTACGTCAGCGAGACAGGTGGATGGCATTTCTAGTGAATTAAGAAATCCCGAACTTTTGAAAATTATAATATTAACTAGCGCCGGGCTGGCTCCACGGGTATAATTTATACGAATAAATTACACCTTCCTCAAGAAATTGCCTATCCAACAGTGAAATTCGCATCGAAATCCGTAGCAAGGATTAGGGGTAGGTAGTTAAAAGCTTAACAAACACAATAACAGAGGCGGTAAGAGACTTTCATTTATATTTTGAAGTGATAGAAAAGAAGGAGAAATTTACAGTTAGACTATCAGAAGGACCTTAACCAAAGCAAACGAAGTTCGAAAACGATTGACATAAGGCCGCGCTATATCACGTGGTCGATCGTCATCTTTATCGCAAGTTTGTAGACAATGTTAGAATTCGTAAAGAAAACGAAACGACACCATAGTGAATGAATTGTTTAATCGCTTCCATACATATGAGTAGACAAGCAGCACTTTTGGCATTCGCTTTCGCTGATGACGGAAGAAAATTGTTGTTATCTGAAGAAACGATGATGAATTTAGATATTCTGTCGATGCGAATCAATGTAACTTTGGCTAAGCCATGCCTTCTTTTTCGTATACTCTTGACAGAGCTAGCAGTCGTGGTCAGACATTCAAAATAACTTTATTTCTCTCCACAATCTAACATTCACAGAAAAAAGTTTAAAGTTGAGAATGACAGTGTAAGATTGTGAGAGACTGGTGTCTGAATTAAGCATAGCCTAAATCTCAGTACACCAGCCTCTCCCCTCTAAATGTATGTGAACAGACTTATTATAAACATAATTGAGTGCATGAAAAATATGGAAAAACTATATTAACCAGAAATATGCTATTATATTAAATTACATATTACTTACCTAAAGTTTATATACAACATGTGTTGAGACGCGCAGCACTGTAGCTGAATGTGCAACTCAGCAGTGGTCGTTCTGAAATGCTAGTAGTTTGTAGCTTTGAGACATAATACATTACGATTATATAATTAGTTTTCGACTTGAAATAGTGCCTTCTTTGAAGGCCAAGTTTCGATAAAGAATTTTTGATTTTGATGCTCGCTCGGGTGTTCGCGCCGCTTAATTTGAATTTCCCGCTATCCTAATCCTTCCTAATCCTCCATCTCTTTTGCGTGCACAAAGTGGAGAGATAGAATATTCTCCGAGCGATATAAGCGCCCGAGCGCATACGAAATGTCCCGATGACAAACTCGGGACTTTGAGTTCGAAAGATGGCGAATTGAAGTTAAAATCACGTCCCGCCAACTTCACGTATATCTCAGCAATTGTAGTTGTAATCCCGCTAATTTCGATTACTTTCTCGTGCTAAATCAACAATAGACTCGTTAATTGCATTTGGACAGTGTCATAGTGCGTACTATGTGATATTTCGAAGAAAGTGACCTTGGTCGTGTAAGCCACGCGCTCCTGTGAAGGATTTCCCTGGCCAGGGTGAAAAACAGATCTTAGAAATCAAGGTACATTGTGCACTGCTCACTCCGCTTTTCCGTATCCAAAAAACCCCCAGCGACCTATGTTTAAAATCCGCATCACCAGTGGGCGTTTTCATCAAGTCAAAAGTTTTTCAAAGTTTCAAGAAGTCAGGGCAGTTCGCTAGTTATTATAGAATCATGATTAATTCTCCAATGATACCTAAGTTGATCCGTTCGATTAGTTTACATTGAATCTCGAATAAGGGCCTATTGAAATTCACTTTCAATGGAAGGGCTCCAACCTGGGTCTTTGTACTTAAGTTGCCCTTGTACCCTTAGCGAGTCCGTATATACGGCGTTCCATAATTCGAATTACTTCTAAGGGCCTATACTACCAATACCAATTAAAAATGAAAAAAAAAAATGAAGCCCTTATAAATTGCCCGCTGCTTAGTGTTCGTGCGTTTTTCTTAAAAACTTTCACCCCTTATTGCAGCCACTTGGGGGCTAATTTTTGAAGAATAAATTAGCCTATGTTTAATCTTAGGTCTTTATTTGACTATATTCATTCCAAATTTCATCAAAATACACCCAGCGGTTTAGCCGTGAAAGTGTAAACAGATAGACGACTGTTGCATTTAGTGTCCGGAAGTATGGAAGTACGGACTAGAGTGGATTCGTGTGCTTGTCTGTCTGTCTGTCATTTTGTTAGATATAAAAACCATTTTCTTCTTCATCAAGATTAAAATGTATCGAATCTCCTACCTTTTCCGTACTTCGGAAAAGCCGTTGATTTCGGCTGTTCAGTCGTTAATAAAAAACCTCCGCATTGTGCCAGTTTTGTAATGGATAAAGACGTGATTCTGTATCTCAGGTTTGTCAATGTTTCACCTAAACTACATTCAGTAACAGGCATAAATTCCAGCTAACATTGTCCAAATAACCTGTATCCCCACATTTGCATCGCATAAAAATTCCGTACCACATTCAGGACAAAATATACGACGACGTGGTTACCCTATTCTGTTTCAATAGGACATCCATGATAGATGAGAATTAGGGACATGGGCGTTACAAAGGGGGCTATTACAGCCCTTGATTAAGGAAAATCCAATAATTTGACGTAAACTTTCCATGCCTCGGTGGTGTAAAGCTCACCGGTTACTTAACTTATCACATTATGATCACTTAGAGGTAATCTAGATCTCTATCTATCCGCGTACACGCACAGGCCGCTGCCTGCGATGTTATTGGTAGATCATTTTCCAAATTAAAATCTAAAAAATATAACAAAAAATATAACACTTAGCAGTAATAAGCATAAACTTATAATAATAACTAACTAAACTTATTAACTAAACTTTTATAAACTAAACTAAACTAAACTAAACTTTTAATAATATTATAAGTCTTTAGTAATAAATAAGTAAATGGTGCATCTTTGATAGTTTTTGTATGTGTATGTAATGCAGACATTAGTTTGTATCAGTAAAAATTTTATTGTGAAAGTAAAACACAGATTTTCATTTCCTTATATAGTAGCTACAACATTGAGTACTTCAAAAAAATAATTGAAAAGATTGATTGTCAGAACCTATTAATAGCTGATTAAGATGAATTTAATAAAAAAAATTTAATAAAAAAAAAAATATTATAAGAAAAAATGAATTCCAGTGTACTCCACGCCCTATATTCGTAAGGAATTGAGCAATCTAAGCGCCGGTTGTAAATTTCACTTGAGAATGGTGCCGACGGGGACTTTTTTGATTTTATTCTCAGGGAAGTAGCACAGACTCTATCCGACGTAGCTTTTGTTCACGTTGGTCAAGTAAACTGACCAATGAGCTAGTGGCGTACGGGGTTCTATAGCAAATAAATAATTAATATTACAGATAAAGTTACAGGGATGACCTTAGAGTACTTATAAAATACGTATAGCCTGACCAGGAATATAAAAACCCTCGCTTTTATATTCCTGGATTTCCTATAAAAGAAATTAGTTCTATTGCTTTTCCGCAATAGAACTAATTTCTTATACTAGCAACTGATTTAAAAACCAATCTGTCATTTATCCTGTCAAAGTTTGACTTTCAAAAAGGGCGGATCCAGTATTTTTATTTCTGGGAAGGGCATCGTTTTCCGTTCTCGAAAATATTTCCGAGATATTTTTAAGGAAGTTTCCGCTTGTTCTTTGAAAAATTTCGAGAACGGCACATCACTAATGTTGGTGGATTCATTTTTTGGAAATAAACTTGTAAGAAACTATAACTACTAACTCCTGTTATTTTAACAAATCGAATCTTAATAGATATGTACTGTCATGGAACCTGCCTCCACAGTATGTACACAAAATAGCAGTCGATGATGTGTGTGTGTGGGGGGGGGCACATGCCCCCAAGCTCCCACACTTTAAATCCGCCTACTGCTTTCAATAATGTTGCAATATAAAACGCATAAGTGCTGCCTCTAATTCAGGCTCTATCTAATAATACCTATAAAATAACTAACTCACCACGACGAAAAAAAGTTCAGAGCCTGACCAATGACGGAGTGCCCTTTGACCTGAGACCCAATAGAGGGGCTACCCCATTGTTACGCCACTGATATGGCTGATAAGGTGATAGCTACGCCCTTGAAACGAGTTGAGAGGTATATTTGCGTGAAATTAAGGTGTAATTGTCATTACACTACAATTTTAAGTATTATTATTTGTTATATATATATGCAAACATCAAACTGCCGACGTGCGTTCTGATATTCAAAGAATTTATTTTTATATCCCGTCTATCGAGTCAATTTTGTTCCGATTTCTGTGGTTATCACTAGCGTCACATTTTTGTCAAGTCGTCTATAGGCAAGTACTAATAACTCTAATACGTAATACTTGATAAAACATAGTCAAATAAGCCACTGGCAAGTGTATTTTTCTTTGCCACTGGTAGAATGTGAACCTTTAGTATCCGACTCGGTTGGATACGAACATTGGTAATTTTAATCTCGGAAATGAATTCTTTGAAGGGATTCGTTTTCAATATCCATCTTATTATACACAATTTTTTTACCTGAATAAAAAAATGTGTGAGGTGTCTATATAGGGACAACAGAAGCCAAAGTGTTTCTTTTTTATAAATGTCTGTCAATATATGTTTGTACGCGCAACATAACTTAAAAACTGGCGCCGCCCGTTTAGAATCTATTATTAATCATTTTAATTAAAAACACTATTAATAATACTAAATTCTGGGCGGACGAAGTCGTGGCAAATGGCTAGTGTAAAAATAAGGATTTCTTGTTTGTGATTTAGAAATATTGTTAGATACACATCAGTTCCATTCATAAATATTGAGAACACATAAAACATATATCTGCCAATTTTACGGTTACATTTCGTACGAGGCTCCCGTATTCGATCAGTCACAATAACTGTATGTACACAATAAAATTGAGTTTATTGCTATACTTCTGGCTCAATTTTTATGCAAATACCAGCAGAGTTCGGGGATATTCGGAATCTTTCGGGTTTAGTCAATAGAAAAGGGTAGTTGACAAGGTGGATTGTGAGAAATATGCATACTTAATCAAGGCTAGCATGAGCCCGGCAGTTTGTTCCCGTGGGAATTTCGAGAAATCCTCTCTTAGTGCTACTACACTCCCTAAGGAACCTACATGCCAAATTTCAACTTCCTACGCCCAGTAATTTTGGCTGTGCGTTATCTATCAGTCACGCAGTAACGGAAGAATTTTACACATTACTTAAAAAAATTATAGACTGAAACATGTTGCGATGAAATGATGCTCGGGAAGACCATTTTGGAACAAGCTAAATATTCAAAAATAAAAAAAACACGACTGACAACTTGCATAGCCTATGTCACTCGGAGGAATGCAAGGAATCTAACAATACCTCTCACATCAAAATCTGTTATGCCGTTCAGGACTTATGGTGGAATAAAGAAACTTATATACATACATACATACATGAACCCTGAAAACATAACACTCCTTTTTCGTCAGTCGCGTAAAAAAACTAAATTGGTGAAAACCGCATGAACAGTTTTGAGTATATAGCGAACAAACCGACAGTCTTTTGTTTTAAAATGTGACGTGATGAGGTAATATCGAGACGAAAAGTCCATAATCCGCTGGCGTGAAGCGTCAAAGAGCATTTATAAGCAAACGGTAGTTGACACTGTAACCGAATGTACCCGGATCTGCAATATCCGCTCCTACCTCATATCCGCTCGGCGCTTCACGGCTGTGTGGCACGGGTTACAAGCGGTAGCGATTTTTATGTCTTGTACCACCTAACTATATAATTAGGTTGATTTTGAATAGAGATCACTTTAAAGTACCTACTCTCACAAAGTAAGTAGTAGGTATATTGCATCTGAGATGCTTAAAAAATCCAAAAATAAATAGAGATCACTTTCTTTTATTTCTTGTTATTAAAGTTCGGGACGTAGACATGATGACATTTGAATTTGACACTCGTTTCTTTCTTTCGAAAAGCGACGTCTTTGTGTTGGTACCGGATAATTGAAGCGTGTGATGATTACCACTATTTAAATACCATGTATGAGGCCTTTGTCCAGCAGTGGACGTCTTTCGGCTGAGAGAGAGAGAGAGAGTATGAGGGTGAGCGTGTGTATATCATCCCACGCCAAAATGAGCATAGCTCCTTAATACGAATTATTTGAGTGACGTGGTTATATCGTTTGGGGCCCTTTGGCAAATTCATTGGGCTCTACACACCAGTGTCTCACGCGACGACGGTGAAAAAATGGCCATCATCTCAGTGCCTTTTCGGTCCGGAATCCACCGGTAACGCCCCTGTCTATAGCACAGCGGCCTCGTATAATTGATACGGCTGAAACGGCGGCGGTAGCATCTTCCCTGCTGCCTGCTGTATTCTTTCGCTTCATCAGTACGTAGAGCTTATAACTTGTACCACGCAACCACTCCAGGTAGTCGCAAAGGCAGAAAGGCCCGATATTAAGACGGTAGGCGTACTGAGTGCCTCAACGGATCCCAAAGAATACAAGATTTCAGAGCGATATTTGAAATTTTTCGGATACGAGATCTCTTTTGAGATCGCGAGCGGATTCTTTTGGAAATTGAATTGAATGATGTTGAATTGATTATTCGATGTACTTTATTTTTCTATACGATTTCAATTCGGGATTTTCGTCGACTGGTATGATGGATTTACGCCACAATGTGAATTAAGATTATCTCTATTATAAGGGTGAAATTTTCGACGAAAAAATAACTTACATAAGTCAAATTAATATACAATAAGAGGTTTGTCGGAGTCTGAGATTAGAACCACCGTTTCTTTTATAAATTGTGATTAAGTTATGGGGATCTTAATGTGAAAGGAAGATTTGCCCCATTCTTCTTCCACAATAAGTTTTTTGGAACAGTATGTGTGGTAGTAAAAAACACTGGTCGCTCTATTATTTTCTTTATTATTCGCTATCCAGACAGCTATGTACATGACCTCTCTTATTTTTTCTAAGCTTTTTGATATTCATGTACGTTGAAGACATTACATGAAGAGATTATTCGTGTTAGTAACAACTAATAAACTTACAAAAACTCGTTGTTAATAGATCCATCTGTCAATTCTGTCAAATATGAAAAAGCAGTGTTGCTACCCTGAATAACCAAATTGGCGAAGAACGCCACACCACCCCCCTGGGGAGAAAAATAGCCCATCGTATTTTGCACAACACAAGGCAAAAGGTAATATTACCAAACATGCAATGTAGCAGAAAAACTTAAACCTTAAAAATTAAGATTAAATATTTACAGGCCTTAAATGATAACAATGTTAAGAAAAACTACGTAAATAAATTACAAGTCAAAGTGGGCTTTTAAAACCTAACTCCTGTCGACCTGAACGAGTCGTGTATGGTTTGCTCAATGCTGGGTCTGTAGGTGCGGAATTTACAGGGGCGGGACCTGGAGGAGTCAGGGAAGGTGCTGGAGTAGCAGTTGAATCTGGGGCATTTGGAGAATCAGAATCAATGCTAAGGTATGCTGGCTTTACCCTGTCGATACTAATCTTCAACGTTTCTGTCCCCTATCATAATAGTGAGAGTTTTATCTCTCCTAGAAATTACTCTTTTATGGGGTCCAGTATATGGAGGTTTTAAAGAAGGTCTTACAGTGTCATCGCGCAAGAACACATGCGTTGAAGACGCCAAGTCCTTATGGATAAAAAGATGGCCTTCTTTGCAATGAGCTGATAGTAGGGATAGGCTTCAGTTGCGACATAAGACGTCTTAACTTTGATGCGAAATTTGTCACATCTGTATTGCTATCGGCAGAAGTGGAAGGCGAAATGAATTCACCGGGCAGGCAATAAGGGTTCCCCGTAAACTACCTCGGCGGGAGATACATGTAGGTCTTCCTTGATAGCTGCTCGCATCCCTAATAAGACAACAGGCAGGACCTTGCACCATGATTCCCGATGGCACATTAAAGCCGCTTTTAATTGCCGGTGCATTCGCTCAACCAAACCGTTTGCACACGGGTGATAACTCGTCGTACGAACGTGCTTAGAGGAGCAAAGTTGCATTAGGGCTTGAAAAAGTGAGGACTCAAATTGTCGGCCTTGGTCCGTAGTAACGAGGATGGACGGCACGCCATATCGGGCGATCCAGCCGCTAAAAAATGTTTCGGCCACCTCTTTCCGCGGTTATTCCTACCATCGGCCATGCTTCTGGCCATCGGCTAAATCGGTCGACGGCGGTTAAACAGTAGTAAAAGCCTTTAATGTAAGGTAAGGGGCCAATTATGTCCAGATGGACATGGCGGAAACGCTTGGATGGGGTGGCGAAGGTGCCGAGGGGGGAAATTGACATGCCGGCTTATTTTGCTGCGCTGGCAAGCTTGGCATGCTCGGGCCCAATTACGGCAGTCCTTTCTGGATGTTAGGCCAAACAAATCTTTCCGAAACAAGTTTGTTGAAGCCTGAGCGCCAGGGTGGCTAAGGTTATGTACCTTATCAAACACCGCGCGTCGAAATTTTGGAGTGACAAACGGACGAGGTTTCCCCAGTTGAGGTGTCACAGTAAAGAGTAATGTCAGATCCAGGTGGTATCGTAATTTTTTCGAGATTAAGCGACGATTTGTCCAACATCTCTAGCAGTTCTTCGTCTCCCACTTGATCAGCGGCAAGATCGGCAAAATTATCGTCGAGACGAATAGTCTCGATACGAGACATAGTGTCAGCCACAATATTGTCCTTGCCACTGATGTGGACTATGTCCGTGGTGAACTGCGAGATGAATGATAGCTGGTTAAGTTGCGGCCAGGTGGTAACTTTTTCACGACGTTAAGAAAATGCGTAGACCAAGGGCTTATGGTCGGTAGAAATAGTTACATGCTGTGCCTCCAGAACATGCCGAAAGTGTTGAACAGCCTCGTAGACAGCGAGTAATTCTTCGATAATAAGCCGGCCATGTAGTTTGCCGGGTAGTAAGCTTTTTACTAAAAAATGCTAGAGGCTGCCAACAATCATCAACACGCTGTTGAAGACATGCACCAACATGAGTGGATGAGAGCGTCTGTAGAAAAGTCCCAATACTTAGCAGTGAAGTATCCGGATGAGCAAGAATAGTTGCGCTAGCCAAGTGAGTTACTTGCACTTGTGAAAAGCAGCTTCCAAATCCGGTGTCCAGGGGACTGGTTTCTTACCCTTGAGTTGGGTGGATGCCAATAAATCAATTAGTGGGCTTGATACTCAGCCGCGTTAGGAAGAAAAACGGCGATAGAAATTTATCATTCCTAAAAATCTGCGGAGACCCTCCACTGTTTTTGGCAAGGGGTAGTTTTTAAGGGCCTCAATGCGTTCCTGGGTGGTGGGACGAATACCGCTCTTTGGAAATTCGATGGCCTAAAAATGTCACTTCCTCTCAGCACCAAAGACACATTTAGATGTGTTGATAACGACGCCAAATTCAGACAAAGTCGTTGAAAAAGGGCACGAAGATGATTTCCGTGCTCTTCCTTCGAGCGAGAGAAAACCAAAATGTCATCTACATAGGGGAAAACAAAATCAAGCACCACGTACAACCTCGTCAATAAAACGTTGGAAGGTCTGTCCCAAGCGTTACGTAGCCCGAAAGTCATATAGGGGAACTCGAATAACCCAAAAGGAGTTATAGAGTAGCCGTCTTGGCAATATCTTCGGGCGCGACTGGTATTTGTTGGTAAGCTCTCACGACTAGATCCACGGTAGTAAACACTGCTAGATCCAGCCAAGTCCTGACCAAAGAATCCCCTATATGCCGGACAGGGTAACGGTCTGGGAGGAGATGGTACGGGCGTTTAAAGAACGGTAGTCCCCACAGGGGCGCCAAGCCGTTCTCGCCTTTCTTAGCCATATGCAGTGGCGAGGACCAGGGGCTGTCAGCTAAGGTCTGGCGGTGCCACATGCAACCATTTCCTGGAATTCCTTCTTGGCTGCCTGCAATTTTTTTGCGGGCAAAGGCGGCAGGGGGCGAGAAGCTACTGGTGGGCTCTCGGTAGTGATGATGTGGGTGTACTTGTACTATGCGTTGATGGTCCTTTGAAGACCAGGGGGACGTGTGATGTCGGGGAAATCCTGCGAAGTAATTTGGTATAGGGAGAGTCCCCGGCAATGAGAGTCTTCACGCTTAGGTTGTGAGACCTGGGCTATAGTTGCGCGCGTCTGCTTAAATTTGTGGAGCCATCAATAAGCCTCAAATTGCAGACAGTCAGGTAGCAAATGATATGTGGGCAAAGAAATCCAGACCCTATAATGGGTGTACCCACGTCTGCAATTGATAAAAGTTCCACCCGGAAATCGCGGCGAAGACCAATATTTAAACATAGAGGTAGGATGCCATAGGTATGAATGGGGCTCCCGTTTGCGGCGCGCACATCAAATCCCGTTGGGTGATGAGTTCCTCTTAAGGAGGTTGCGTGGGAAACAACAAAGGTCAGAGTTTCAGTATCAATTAGGAACCTGACCTTAGTTGAGGAGTCTACAACAAATAATCGGCGGCTGGGAGTATTAAAGCAGTTAGAGGCCGCCGCTACTGACTGCTCAGGGAGTTTCCCTCGTTAGTAGTTTTCCAACTGCAGGGAGTTACACATTTACTAGCTTTGTCAGCAAATTTTTTATGGTACCAGCAGAGGCGGGTGCCGGACTGTGAAGATGACCTTGACGCGGGTCTCGAGCGGGACCGTTGTCGTGATCGCTCATTGTTGGTCAATGCCTCGACTTTTTTTGGTTAATTCAAGGAGGGCTTTTTTAATACTTTCTAGTTCGCTGGATGATGAAGATGCCGCATTAATGGATTGGGGCGCTAATGGTGTCTCAGCTTCATAGCATCAGCAATTTCGGCGACCTTATCAAGAGACAAAGTCGCGTTGAGAGCCGTTAAAATCCGCTGGACTTCAGGCGGCAATCGCCGCATCCACAGCTCCCGTCATTATCCCTTCATCGCCAACAGTGGTGCCACAGCAAGTCTTCTTAGGTGGCGAGAGGAGAGAAATACAGAGAGAAGCTTTCGGTCACCCAATTGCTCTTCACTAAGCAACTTCCCGCACACGCTGCTCTTTAGAAGACGATAACCGACTTGAATGAGCTCTTTTTTGAGGTGCTCATATTTCTCCAGTGGCGGGCGGGTCTAGCTATAACGATCCCCTCAACCTCATCAGCCATAAACGAGCATCCAGCTTTTGGATAAGATGTAACCATATTTAGTGAGAGTCTTTGTGGAGATTCCGGCAATCTCAAATTGTGCCTCGGCATTTGGGCAAACCAAAGTTTGGGTTTATCTTCCCAGAAATCGGTTAATTTTAATGAGACAGCATTTACTTTTGTGTCATTTGATTTGGGCAACTTTACATGCTGTTAAGTTGCTCCTGCAAGTTTCGCACTTTCTGCTGTTTTAATTCCTCCTCTACAGACATTTTAAATAAAAAAAAAAAAAAATTAAATAGAGAATAAATAAAGAAAAATTAAAAACAATATTTAAATTAGTGCAGATGCAGTTAAAATTGCAACTAAAACAGAATAAAAGTTCTTTAAAAAACAACCAAAACAATATAAAGTTCTTGAAAACAAGTAAAATTGCCAACCCTAATTTCCCACAATTATTTAAAATATATAACAGAAAAATTTTGTACAACCCTGTTATGCCCTATATTAAAATACAACCTAATACACTGTATAGGGTATATATTAATGTGTTAGGTACACACTTTATAAAAAAAATTATTTGAGGTCTTGTATAACCAAAAGGTACATCCTATTATGCAGAAATGTAGTTAAAATATAAAATACAGGTATAGACAGACTTCAAAATAAATAACAAAATAAAATGTTAGTGAAATAAAGAGATACTATTAATGTTACAGGATCGGTTAACTTCTATTGAAAACTTTTTTTTTTTTTTATAATTCTAAGGGTAAATGGTTATTTGTTTAGCCAATAGTTTTGTGCAATATGTTATAAATAAATTCAAATGGAATGAAATGACAAGAATACAGAGATCAAAACTTAACTAAATTAGTTTAGGTATTATAGTAACAAAATTACAATTAGCGGGTGAATAAATTAATGAATTAATTTTTAGAGTCTAGAAGTGTCCAACGCATTCAATTTATTAATTAGGTGGGAAAATTGTCTTTTAATGCACTATAACACTGGGTAAAGGCAGATTGTTTTTAATGAGCACTTTCACTGAGTTAGTCTGACACCAGAAAAATAATATGAGATGTTACCGTTTGTCTGCAGTATTACTGTACAAGTTGGCTGCTCCCAGTAGAGCCCATGAGGCACGATGTACGCATGCAACAGCAGGCTTATATGGCCTGCTGGTATCCCATAGGTAAAAAATAAAGCTCAGGGATGTGCTGTTAGTTGGTAAAAAATGCAGTGCAGAGTACCATAAACCCCATTCATGCCAAACTTTCGATTAATTGCCGATTAGATGCACTTCCAGGATAGGGTAGGAACGACAGAAACGACAAGTCAAACCGTGCTGACATGCATGAGAAACACGAAGTTTGCGAAATGAAGTTTGCGCTATGTGACGAGCACCATTTCAATACTCCAAACAAAACACTTCATGTACACTTGAGTCCGGGAGTTGAACGACGTTTAGGAGTTGGAATGAAAGTTGTTTCACTGATCGTAGATCAGATATGTGTCCGGGTCACCAATATGGGGATCTTAATGTGAGGAGATTTGCCCCATTCTTCTTCCACAATAAGTTTTTGGAACAGTATGTGTGGTAGTAAAAAACACTGGTCGCTCTATTTTCTTTATTATTCGCTATCCAGACAGCTATATACATGACCTCTCTTATTTTTCTAGCTTTTGATATTCAACGTTGAAGACGTACAGAAAATTATTCGTGTTAGTAACAACTAACAAACTTACAAAAACTCGTGTTAATAGATCCATCTGTCAATTCTGTCAAATATGAAAAAGCAGTGTTGCTACCCTAAATAACCAAATTGGCGAAGAACGCCACAAAGTTATGTTAAGTTAACAACGGTAGAACGTCGAGTATAGATCTGGCTGTGACGTATAGTTACATTTGGAGGAGGGGCAGGTAACCTTGCCGTGGTAAAGACTTCAATGAACTCCTTTTACGTCACTACCAAACCTATCGTATCCACTGAATCTGATCAAGCTAGTCCTTCTTTGTTACATGCGATAGAAATGTATAAACTGTATCTATTCTGTGGTTTGTATGCCGACATCCGACATCAATGTAAGATGCTCCAGTAGCTACGAATTTCGGGATAAACCAGGTAGCCTATTTCTTTTCCCTGATTTTTCGTGAATCTAGCTGTCATACGACTTTCAGTTCTAGAGATAAATCATGTGCAATCAAACTAACACATCAGCTTTATTTATATGACTATAGGTTTATATGTTTGCTCACAACCTAAAAATCTCATATTCATATTCTATTTACGTCATAAATTGATCGGCGGCCGACCGAGTATGTTTTTATTAGCAAAAAGTGGTAACCAGACGTGATCTGATTACGGGACTTGGCTCCAAACAATTTTATTACAGTATTTATGACATTTTATATGTTTCACTATGGAAGGAAATAATGAGAGAGTAGGATAGGCTGCTGCAGGGGTGATTTAGTGCTGAATGACAAGGATGGGAGATATACACAAAATCAAATACATGATAGTCAAAGTCAAATCTTTTTGATGAAAACCTGGCTCTGGTAGAAGGCTCTTTTTCACGTCGTAAACATAATGTATTATGTCTCCAAAGCTACCAACTACTAGCATTTCGGAACGACCACTGCTGAGAAGAAATGCCGAAAGAAACTCGCGAATAACGGTCTTGGTCGCCTAACATGCCAGAGGGGCATGAATCAAAATAATAACCTAATTAGTGTTGCCATCTTTTGTTGTTTAATACAAAAACTAATATTATCGTTATAATTACTGTATAAACACTGAAAATTAAGCAGTCAACTAGCAGATGTACAGTAATTGAGTCAAATTGACTTACAAACCTTGGCAAGAGGTAAATGTCGCATCCAATTAAATTAAATCCAGAGCGCCTTTTGGACTTTTATAAATGTAGACCGTAACCCCGTCCTAGAGACTAGTTCGTTCTTACCGTGAGATCAATTTTACCATTAAGAAAAATAGAACAGGAAAAGTCGTCCCTGGGACGAGATCCAGGCCGGGACAAGTCTCCCCTAACCTGTGTAACTTTCTACTGTAACCATATTTTATGACAACACGCGGGATACACCCAGCCTCATTCGGAGGCCATAAATTATAATCGAAAAGAGGAAACTTTCGCGAATAGCTAAAACCGTGGAAATTATAGCCGAGGCCTGCCCGTCAGTGTTAAGCCACTCGCTATATTTTATTTATACCTTTGATGAGTGTTACCAGCCATAAAAAAAGCCAGTAGCTAAGCAAAAGTAAAGGTTCCGTTTTTTTGTTGTTAGAACACAGGCGATAGGCTTCTTGGGATAGAGTGTTTTATTAAATCTTGCCTCTGTGGGTAGTAAACGTTGAAGTTATGGTAACCCTGTTATAATGTGTAGTGGGCAAATGGTCCGTTTAAAACTATTTCCTTCGGTCATTTTCTCATTTTTTCTAAAAGTGCCAAGACATAAGACCGCACCACCTGGCGTAGAATGAGGAGGAGAGCCAACCCCAAATGAAATGAACGAACGGGCGATGGCTAGGCAAAGAGAGACATTTCTTTTTTTTTACAAGTGTTTGCAGTCGACAAAATTTCAAAATAAATTTAATTTCTAATGTGTGCTATATTTCGACACATGTTGCTTGAAATAGATAATAATATGTATATAGATTTTCTTGAATCTTCGATAATAGCATCCCAACTAATATTATAAGTGGGTTTGTTTGTTAAATTTTCTTAAATCTTTATTTAGTGAAATAATCTTTTTGAAATTTCCGCATACACATAGAAGTAGTGTGAAGGACATAGGGTACTCCACATCCCAGGAAAAAGCACCGTTCCCGTGGGAAGTACACGAAGGGAAAAGCTAAGTTAACGATATTTACTTTATAGATAAGATCATAGAGTATAGAAGATACGTGTTTATGTCTGGAGAGATAAGATCGACTAAGGGTAAATCTCATCTCGTCATCCAGTCCCTCTGGCATGTTAGGCGACCAAGACTGTTTCACCAGTTTCTTTCGGCATTTCTTCTCAGCAGTGGTCGTTCCGAAATGCTAGTAGTTTGTAGCTTTGAGACATAATTGACCGAGCGAAGCGAGCGAGGGCTATAATTCAAGTTGGAGCTGAAGCGAGCGAGGGCTATAATTCAAGTTGGAGCGAAAAACACATTGTTTGTATGTATGTATGTATGTATGTATGTATGTTTGTTCCGCGATAACTCTCGAACCGTTGTTCCGATTTTGATGAAAGTTGGAATATATGTAGGGATGGTTAATAGAATTTTCAAGTTCGTTGGGCATCAAAATCGGTCCAGCCGTTTTTGAGATATTTAATTTTTTGTGAAAATAAATATTGTATTTTAATAGTCGCGAGGTCTACGTTCGCAGCGAACGACTAGTGAATACTAGTAGTTCGCCGCGAACTTAGACCTCGCGATTATTACTCGCGTTTTTATTGATATACTCTGATTTCGACTTTTCTAACATAATTCAGTTCCCTAAATAAAATCTAGATGGCGTTATCCAAAGTTAGAACACGCTATGGTTTCGTTTGCTAGATAATCGCGGACGTTTTTATTAATATTTCAAAAACTACTGAACCGATTTTGATGCCCAACGAACTTGAAAATTCTATTGATATTTCCTACATGCCTACCAAATTTCATCAAAATCGGACCATCGGTTCGGCAGTTATCGCGGTACAAACATACATACATACATACATACATACATACAAACAATGTGTTTCGCCCCCAACTCGATTTAGAGACCTTCGCTCGCTTCGCTCGCTCGGTCAAGTTCAATAAAAAATTGAGATTTTAATTTTTGAAAATTACTCATCAAAATAATACTTTGTAAGCGAGTGACCTATACGACAGACAAAAGGTGCACACATACCGAAACTGCCGAACCGATTGTATTGTAGCATGTACAATAACTTTCCAAAAGTCAACTACAGGTAGTATTTTGAAATATTTTCCGCGATGATCATTCGCTCGGCTTCTCGAAATCAACTATAATCGGTTTCATAGGACAGAACAAATTCTACAAATCACATAAATCATGATTACCGCGATAATCAACTTGAAAATTTTATGATTAGATCAGCAATCCATAGAATGTTAATTCGATACTCAGCAAATACGATTTTCTCTAAGTTCGCGACAAACACGAGCGAATGATCTCTAAATCGAGTTGGGGGCGAAACACAATGTTTGTATGTATATATATGTTTGATGCGATAACTGCCGAACCGTAGATCCATTTTGATGAAGGGGTGAAATATCAATAGAATGTATCAGACGTTGGGCATCAAAATCGGCAGTAGTTTTGAAATATTAATAAATATGTCCGCCATTATGTAGTAAACGAAATGTGTTCTAACTTTGCGCATTTCAGGTAATTTTACTTAAACTGAACCTTTGTTGTAAATCACGTAAGAATCAGAAATTAGAGTATCTTTTTTCTTATATTGCAGAGAACATCAAAGCTAAAAATGTGTTTTCGCAACTTGAATTTTTACTCTATTGTCTGTTGTATGTATATGGCTGAAGGAAGAGGCTGCATATGAAAAAGTCAGTTGCAGTATATTTACAATTTATATGCAACTAGACCTCGGTTTAGCTGCGGAACATGCTACATCATAAATAGCTTTCTTCTTTACGAGATAGCTCACTTTCTGACCTCATGTCATGAAACTATTGGGGCATACGAAGCAAATAAGTTTAACTGTCACTTGTATTTTTTGTAAATTTACATATAAATTGTTTTACAGCAGCACTAACGAGAGCCAAACGTCAAACAAACAACCAACATATGAATTTGAACAACCTGAAATTTCCACGTGTTATCTATAAACGGATTTGTTACTTATATTTAAAAAAATCGTTTGGAGACAAATAATGATTTGCGATCTGTAACTACAAGTTTAAAATGTGTATTTGTTTGTTTAGCTTATTGTTTGTTTGTTTGTTTGTTTGTTTGAGATACTGTTTGTTTGTTTGTATTGTTTGTTTGTTTGAAATGTTTGGGTTTGTTTGTTTGTTTGTTTGTTAATGTTTGTTTGTAAAATTGTTTCGTTATCATATTGTTTGTTTGTTTGAAAATTTGTTAATGTTTGTTTTCTGTTTGTTTGTTTGTAATTGTTTGTTTGTATTGTTTGCTTTTAATACAAACTCTTGTTATTAATCAAGTACACGCTTCTTTGTTTGCCAAAAGTTTGCTTTCAACTGTATCTAGCCTATTTTAGCTCAAAGTTATGGGTGTTCATGTTGCCTGTTCTGTTTAAATTTGTTTGTGTCCTAACCTGCCTTCTCTGCAATAGTTTCCGTGTTTGAATAAGTTGTTTGTTGTTCTGTAAGGTAGTAACCTGAACCAATCTTTTGCTCCCTCAAATACATGCCGAGTTGTGACTACGATTGCCTGATTATGCCTGCAAATCTTTTGGATGGTCGTTGGGACCACCTTTAACTGTTATTTAGCTACTATGTCTTTTTGGTCATGCCTGCCTATTTTCCTGCTCCTTTGTCCTTGGGCATATTGCCTACTTTTTGCGCTGTGCTGGTGGTTGACTTGTGCCTGGACCTATACTTTTTCCGCCCTTTAAAGCCTAAATTTCCTGTGACTTTGTATTTTGTTTCGTCCTGTTCTTTGTAGTTCTGTTACCTGAACCTAACTTTGACAATTTTTTGTTATGTTTGAAACTTGTAGTTACTATCAAACCTAAAAATGCCTTTGTACATTACATAGGTATGTGATAAACCTCTAATTAAATTTTACCATGAGGACTATGTGACCATTGCCCGGTGACCTTGTTGCTGTTACCTGTAGGTTGTCAATATGCATTTGTTTGTATCATGTCACAATACGTTTGTTAGTTAAACAAATATTCGACCAGCCTGATTCAACCTGTGCCCGGCCTCAGATGTGCCTGCCTGTTTAAACTTGAAACCTATGTTTGTTTGTTTGTTTGTGTTTATGTTGTTTGTTTGTTTGTTTGTTTGTTTGTACCTCATATTTGTTTGTTTATAATTTGTATTGTTTGTTTGTTTGTTATGATTTGTTTGTTAAATGTTTGTCATTTGTTTGTTTGTTTGTTTGTTTGTTTGTTTGTTTGTTTGAATTTGTTTGTTAATGTTTGTTTGTTTGTTTGTTTTATTGTTTGTTTATTTGTTTGTTTGTTACTTCTTCTAAGTACGAGAATGTAGGGTTTTATCCAAAGTAGAACAGTTGGTCGTTTGCTACAAAGTTTTTATTAATATTTCAGAAACTACTGAAGGTCATGTATTTTCAACGCTTAAAAATTCTATTTATCTTTTTACAAAATACCGGTTCAGTTACGTGGTATTGCATATGTTACATACATACATACCATCTACTGAACGGGTCTTTAATACATTATATAAACAATGCTCAACTCGATATATGGATCCAGGACTGGCGCACCGGAGGTTAATTGGTTCGATGTTGAGTCGGGTCAAGATGTAAAAATGATCTTTTCAGAATTGGCCTGCGTCTTGGATGTTTATCCATATATGTAGGATAAAATATAGTATCGTTTAGTTAGTATCCCATAACAAAAGTCTGAACTTACTTTGGGACTAACTCATTTGTGATTTGGCTGAACTTTGTAGAATCGAAATTTCGTGGTATTTATGACGTTGATCTCACAGGATTGAAGCCCCGGGCGAGCCGTGTATATGAAACGTACATTCATATGACACACTGCGTTATTTGGACTTTGTCGGCGTCAAGGGTTAGGGCTACCATAAGACATGGAAATTGTAGGAAAATCCGAGTTTTATGTTTTTAAAATAATGCATGTATGACGTATTCTATTTATATTTCCAAGCTGTAAGTGCAATTGACTTCAGCGAAACTTTGTCATAATTGTCCAACGCAGGTAGACCTAAGTTGGACCTACTAATTTGTTTTTAAGGAAACTTTTATTTGAAATTTTGTTCAGGATTAGTTATTCCATTTTGTAGTTGGAATTATGTAGGGATAAAAAGTGAAGTTTTCATGGATCAAACATACTCAAGCTCTTTATTTTAGTTTTAATTTTATTGTAAAATAAATATTTATTTTAATAGTTAGGTTCACTAGCGAACGATAGTACTAATTGCAGACCTGCATTATGTGCTATTCCAGATTAATCTATCTCTGTAAAAATAAATAGAGTTTTCGTGAGTCATGACAGTTACAAAAGACATAGGTACAACGATCGACATGTACCGTTTCGCATTTATTGACCGAGCGCATTATGGCCATACATAGTAAAGTCTAAGGAGTGAAAAAATTGTTATGACGTTGTATGTTAGTATATGTTTGTCATGTCTTGGTTCCGAAACCTTCATACCGTTAGTTCCATTTGTAAAAAGTAAATATATATAATATAGAATTTGGTCAAGTTCTTACAAAATATCATCTTTTGCAGATAAATGTATGTTTTAAAATAAATATGTATTTTAATAGTACTATAGCGCAGCAGTTAAATATAATGATGAGAAAGCGAGTTCTAAATATAAGCTTAAATTATGTATATGTACGTTTATATTTATGTATTATGTATTATGTATTATTATGTATGTATGTTGATGTATTATGTATTATGTATCCATGTAAGTATTATTTAATTAGATAAATCAACTGCCGAATAATGGTCCAATTATGAAATTGTTACGTAGGAATACCTATCAATAGAATTTTCAATTCGTTACATCAAAACAGTAAGTTTTTGAAATACTAAAAGCCGATTATGTAGCAGATTCAGTAAACGTCCAAAAATTTGTGTACACAACATGATTTTATTTAAGCAAGCCATTAACAGTTAGAAAAGTCAAATAGAGTAAATCAATCATGAAATAATCGCGAGGTCTATAGTTACCACTAAAAATTGAAAAAACTACCGAAGAACACTATAACAAGTTTATGAACAAATACGGAATTGTTTGTAACTAAGTCCAAAAATGCTCAAAGCCTCGAGCTTTGAATTATTTTATGTTTTCTAGAATCTCACAAAGGGATTGTTGAAAAGAATCTATTATTTGATATACCATTTATTAATTTTCGCATAGTTGGAACAATAATAAACAGCATCTCATAAATTGTAGTCTACCAGGGTCCATGTTTCTATTATGTATTGTATCCTATTAACCATGGAAGCATTAATAAATGAATTGAATTGAATCATACTATCATAAAAATCAAACTAATATTATAAACGTTCTGAGTATAATTATCGTTAATAGAGTTTATTGAAATATTTTAATAAAACATTAAGTAATTTACTTAGTAAGACCATATATTTATATGCTGTAGCGGCAACTGCACTTTTTAAACAATTGTATGTGAATTAGCAACCGACTTCCAAAAAAAGGAGGAGGTTATATGTTTCGATGTATCTTGTTTTTTTTAAATTTTATGTGTTCGCCGATTTTCCGCCTACAGTGGACTGATTTCGAAATTGTTTTTTATTCGTAATGATATATACCCAAGTTGGTTCCATTTTAACTGTCAGAAGTGCTGTTCAGGCCTAATTTTAAAGATACCTATACAAAATATAAAATACCAACATTGCATTAATAGCCCGCAAATAGCATATTCAAAATTTTATTAAAACTAAAGATTTGTCTATGTTCCAAACATTTAGTGACTATAAAGTTGGATCATGACTTACAGATTATTTGCAGCCGAATAACATTTAAGTGGTACGAAGCTGTCAATTGATTTTTAAATTCGATTTTATTTTATTCCTAATAATATGTAAATCACGCCATTCATTACCAGGCAATTGGTGCGAACGTAAACCCTGCTAGACATTGTAACTTTACTAAACTAGTAGTTCGCCGCGAACTTAGACCTCGCGATTATTACTCGCTATGTTTGTTTGCTTACGATAGAGTGCTGACGTTTTTGGCAGAGTGTAAAAAAAACTAGGAACTGATTGATGCAACTTAAAAAAATTGATTTATATTTCCCAGGCGCTAAAATAGTATCAATCAATCATCGAAATATATAAAATCTTGCGTTAGGGAGTGACTGACTGAGCTGACTGACTTACAGACAATGTACAGCCGAAAACGCCTGGGCATACGAAGACTGAAATTATCATTTAACTGTAACACGAATTGTATTTTCTTTTATGAAAATTATACATATAAATTATTTTTACCAAACGACTAACGAGACGAACGACCAAACCCAAACAAACAACAATATGAATTAGACAACAACAACCGAAATTTACCACCACAAGACAATACTATGAAAAACGGTACCTATTTGGTTCTTATGAAATTTAAAAAAAATCTTACTAAACTGATGTACAAATTAAAGAAACTGTTCAGCGCCATCTAGTGAACTATTACGAACTAAAATGGCAATATCTATATCTATACATATAATAAAACAGTAAAAATATTTTGTCTCTACATTTAGTATTTTTGACTAAAATGTATAGAGGGACACTTAAAAAGAACAATAGAAGCAAAAAAAAATTTTTGGAATTTCTTGTCTGTCTGTCAGTCTGTATGTATGTACGCGTTTCACGCACAAACTACTGGACGGATTTGAATGAAACTTTTTTTGTTGTATAGCTACTAAGCCTGGGCAACATATAGGCTATAATTGATTTTGAAAACTGGAACACCTGATGAAGAACCATAGCTTTTATTTTTATAAAGTTTTGTTTCGTCAAATAACCCCTTTGACAAAAACATAATTTTACAAACCTACTATAGGTAAATTATTAATCAAGGGCCGCCAGCCTTGATTAATAATTAGCTTTGGCCAAAAGCTAAGCAATGCCAATGGCAAAAATAACCTAAACCTAACGTTTTTTCAACCCTCAAAATCTTTCCGGGTGGTCATAAAAAAAATAACCTAAACCTAACTTCTTCTCCGCCCTCAAAGTCTTTCCGGGTGGGTATAAAAAAAACCTGAACCTAACTTCTTTTTCCCGCCCTCAGTCTTTCTAGGTGGTCATAAAAAAAAATAAACTGAACCTAACTTCTTTTCCGTCCTCAAAGTCTTTCTGGGTGGTCATAAAAAAAATAACCTGAACCTCACTTCTTTTCCGTCCTCAAAGTCTTTCTGGGTGGTCATAAAAAAATAACCTGGACATAACTTCTTTTCCGCCCTCAAAGTCTTTTCCAAAAAGGTGGTTTCTTTTCCAAATAAAAAAATAACCTGGACCTAACTTCTTTCCCGCCCTCAAAGTCTTTATCAAAGGTGGTAAAACAAAATAACCCGAACCCAAATTATAATCTGCCCTCAAGTCTTTCCAGGTGGTCATAAAAAAAAAATAACCTGAACCTAACTTACAGCTCAGATCGTTTGGAGACAAACTTTTTTTTTGTTATTAAAAAAATAAAAATTGTTTATTTACTCCACGCAAATGTTGGACTACATTACATAGGTATGTGATAAACATTAATTAAATTTAATACCATAAAGGACAGTATCGTTGTGGAGATCTGGTGCCCGCGCTGAGTATCAAAGATCCTGTGTTGCAGGTTACCAGGTCCCCCACCCGGTATGACACAATAAAAGGTATTAGCATGTTGATATCATGTCACAATACGATTTGTGAGTTAATTTACAAATAAAAGACAAGTAATGACTTCTGTACCTAACCCTACGATGAAAATCTTGGGATCAGTAAGTTTAAACTTGAAACTTCATATCTTCTAGTTTTGGTAAATAATATTTATCAAACGATGTACATATTTGCCATAAGATATTTTGTCTAACGTTGTTTTACCAATTGAAAATTTAGTTAAATAATTTGTTTGTAAAATGATCCATTTTTTAAATGGATGAGTTTGTCAAAGCATATGTTTTTCAAATGTATAGTTTTACAAGCGTTGTTTATAAAATGATTGTTTTTTTAAATAATAATTTGTAATATGAGGGTGTACCTTACAAATCATCTACAAGTCTACAACCGCTGCTTAGATCTGATTTAGACTTTTCTAACTAATTCAGTTCCCTAAGTAAAATGTAGATGGCGCTATCCAAAGTTAGAACACGCTATGGTTTCGTTTGCTACGTAATCGCGGACATTTTTATTAATATTTCAAAAACTACTGAACCGATTTTGATGCCCAACGAACTTGAAAATTCTATTGATATTTCCTACATGCCTACCAAATTTCATCAAAATCGGACCATCGGTTGGGCAGTTATCGCAGTACATACATACATACATACATACATACATACATACATACATACATACATACAAACAATGTGTTTCGCCCCCAACACGATTTAGAGACCTTCAGCTCGCTTCACGCTCGCTCGGTCAATTATTTGTTTTATTATAAAAGCTGAATTTGTTATTTATAAAAGCTGAATTTTTGTTTTATTATAAAAGCTGAATTTAATATGTATTACTTTGGAAAGGCCCCAAAGGGTGCTTTTTATACCTATAAAAATCATCCTTGCTATCTATATTACCTGCATAAGCAACTAAGATCTAAACTTCATACCTAGTCGCTAATATTTTTTACTCGTATATACCACGCAGAGAAATATTCAGCATTTTTAAAATAAGGAAGGTTTGGTTGTCGCGTGCTCACGGTCTATTTATTATGTGCCAAAAATAATAGACAATTTGACGCATGTTCTGACATTTCAAATCAAACTGACGCAAAAAGTTTCGAATTCTTAATTCTTTATTTTCGGCCACCAGTGAAAGAAAAGTTTAAGTTATTATTAAAGAAAATGAAAAGGTGTAGAAGCATTAAAAATGATAAAATAAAACTTTTTTCCAAAAAAAAAGTGAACAAACTTCCATAATAAAACTTAAAATCATGAAATAACAATAAAGAAAAATGTATTAGCATGCTACCTACTGAGGTGAATTCGGTGCCAAATTTAATATTAAATAATATAAATTAACATTAGAATGCATGTGGAGTACATATACAAAATGCCTAGCTAAGCAATTACATAGTCCTGCACTTGGCACCGACTTCACCTCATTCAGTAGGTAGCATGCTAATACATTTTTCTTTATTGTTATTTCATGATTTTAAGTTTTATTATGGAAGTCGGTTCACTTTTTTGGAAAAAAATTTTTTTTTTGATTTGATTTGGTCGATGGAAGTTTGGTTGGAGTTAGTTACTGTTGAATGGATAGCGAGTAAGCGAAGAGGACTGAATCTTTGATTATTTACTCTCTAGATATAGTCTTGTAATCGGCTGAGAAAAAACAGGCCAACTTTTTTATCCTCGTGTGTACGCGACGCACACAAGCAAACGTCATTACATGTCTTACACGCGCAGAATCTGTCTCTGTGTGCATGCGTAGGGTTACCAGCGCATGAAAGACTCCCATTAAAAATGGGTAAAAATAAAAGTTGTTTTCGTTTGGTGAATTTGAAATTCGTTATCTATTATTTACAAATTTATATTTGATTTTTAATACTGAATAACCTTTAATAAAAATAATAGAAGGTCACTAAAGTGAAATTAAATATTCAAAGGTAAATATAGAAACCATAAAAATATATCCGCCTTTCTATTTGACCGACGACTAAATAAATAAAGGTACACGGATCGAATAATCTGATCAGCACACAGCGATCTTGATATTATGTTAAAATTCCCTCGGGAATGAAGCCTCGGGGCAGTATATCATATAAATGTAAAATGTTTTTTCTCTGGAATTAGCTAAATGGATTTAATATTCATTCAGTGAATTTATTCGTATGTAGATTTGTAAATACATTTTATCGAGTAACCTCCGCATTATAGCAACTATTTTGTATGGATGTTCGATGGCTACAAATCATAAACAGTACAGAGAGGATTGCTGTTTTTACAAATTCCTTACAGATCTCTTTTCCTTACAAAGTTCTTACACATTTCCAAAAGGCACTAAATTCAAGCAGGTAAAGTAGAAGGCGAAAGCTAGATAGAAAGATAGATAATACGTTTATTTGTATCAGCTGAGACACATAAGCAGAACAAACATAACATGAATTACATGCAAAAAGTTCCTAAAAGTTAGCCGTTATTATGTGTGCAACAAAGGTTGAAAAAATGGAATAGTCGTAAATGCTACGTTAAATTGTAATAGTCATATGCCGTAGAAAAATTTCCTGTTCCCAAAAATTCTTCCCTTCAAAATTTCCGAAAATTCTCAGAATTAATTCTCGGGTTTTTAGGAAAAATTTTCCGTTCACGAGAATATCTCCGAAAAATTACTAAGAAAATTTCCGCTGTTTTTTTGAAATTTTCGGGAACGGCACATCACTAATTATAACTTTACGTCTCAACCTGCAACTTGTCTTTATCTCCCTATACTCTCGCTATTTTGTAAGTCTATTCGATCTTTGTACAAAGCCTGTCACAGGCAACTCGCGTTCAATCTTATGCCCGCTCATGCAAACGAGAATCTGCGAATCAATTCAACACAAAGACCTTTACGGCTCATGCTTTTCTTATATAGATTCCGTATAACAAAGAGAAAGAAACTATAGCGTTATATTAAAAAAATATTCAGATTTTCGATAGCTATGAGCTGCCACCGGGACTTGTTTTTTTTAAATTAGAGATTTCAGTGCGTTTGACCTCAATCTTGCCTGATGGGAAGCATAGATGAGGTCTAGGGTGGTACACGCAAACTCAAAATATGCCTATTCCCTCTTGCCTTGAAAACCCCTAAATTATTATTTTTTTGTCCGTGGGAAATTTGGGAAAAAAGTATCCTAGTGTGCTATTCCAGGTGTTTTTCTACCCGTATAATAAATTACGTGATAATATGTATGTATAAATTTCATCGAAATCCGTTCAGTACATTTTGCGTGGTTGAGTAACAAACATGCAAACTCACCAATCTTAATTCGTATAGCTTTTTAATTCTTATTCTAGAACAAAGAATATCTCATTAGAAATAGCATTCACTATTATTCCGAAGATATTTTATAATTGGCAGTACTGGGAGCAATAAAAACGAGTTGATTCCGGAAAATCGTGGACATTCCTACTCCTCATCGCTATCTCGGTATGTCAAAGCGTAAAGATGGCGTCTGTCTTATGGCGACATACGAAAATAATGATATCTAGCAATATCAACTCGTACACTGTAGATATAAAAGTCAGCAAGGTACAGTCAGATGCAAAGAAATATGACCTCTCTCACCGAATCCTATCTCCAGGGCAGCTGTTGCAGGTGACTGTACATAATCCCGAATAGATTCGACATTGGGGCCTTCAAGAAAAGAGCCTATTGCTTTCTCAAAAAGTAGCACGCATCAGTGACCTTTTTAGGGTCGCTGGTATCCATCGGATTGCGGTGATTGCTTACCATCAGGCAAACGTTTGGAGAAAATGCAGCAGTGGAGTAAGGTTGCGCCGCCTCTTCTCCACTTGCGCTTTGGAGGCGGTAGTAAGCTTAGCTTTTATGTAATTTTCTGATTCCAAATATCTATCAATAATAGCCATCAATGTCCCAGTACTGGGCAAAGGCCTCTCTCTCCTTCTACCAAGTGTTACCATTTATCTTATTACATTTAGTGAATATAATGTATTTTATTTTTATAATACAGCCAAGCCTTATTTTTTATTATAATATCTACAATATGAGTTTGTAATTTGAATACGATTGCAACGTCGCACTCTCCCCACTACCCCTGTAGCGGGCGTTATGACGAAGTTACTTGTAGAGGGGGTGAGACCACGATCTGGGCATTCGGTCGTTGCCTGTCGTAATGAATAGACGTGTCGATAAGAGTTGAAATGTATTTTGATAAGATATTGATATTGAGAACGATGTGATCTTGAGATTCATTTTGATAAGTGATGTGCTATATATGTGAAAATATAGATCGAAATACAATGGTTATTATGTTTACAAGAACTGAAGTTTTATTCGCCAACAGTTCAGAAGAGGGACAAAGAAGTTTTATGCGTTTAAAAAGCTTCTATCTCACGCCCAGACAAATATGAAGGTGTAAGTTAATTTTGTTTATATCTATTAATTTAGAATTTTAATTTTAAAATTTTGACGACAATTACATTAATTAAAGACGTGATAAAGATATTTTGATTGAAGGTTTCAACAATGACTGGAATTTATTAGTGAAATTTGTTATTTTTTTTTATCATTACGAGTGAGAACATTACTGATGTTCGCATGCATGTTATTTTATTTATTTTGAATAGTTAATTGATAAATTAACCATGCAGAAATGTAACACAGCCAGAGTAACGAATACTTTTGAACCGGGTACTGCCTAGGGTAGTATTTTTGATGAATGTAGTTTAAATAGGTAGGTATATGACCTATGTGAGTTTTATTATATTTTTTTCTCTCCTACTGTTAGTAGGTAGGCATTTCGTGAGTACCTAATTAGCAGAATTAGAAGGATATTTTTTTACCCTCTGACAGAAAACGAGGCTGCAGGGCTTTGAATCCTTTGCCTTAACAGATGATTAGATTAAATTATCCTGCCCCGAGCTACTTTTATGTACAAGATTTATCGGATGTTATTGATAACTGTATTTATAATAGTTCTTACTCAAAATTATATCAACGATATTTTTGGGTGTAACAGTTACGACATATGCTATATGATCGTTTTTGATATAATTATGAATATATCGAGAATGTGAACTAATGCCAACAATAACAAGTTTCCAGATTATGATCAGAGTGTTGTCGTGCCTTCATGTCGGTGTGCCGCCAGCCGCCACAGTGTCACCCGTGCCGCCATGTCACCGTGCCTGTTATTTGATTTTGACGTTGACATCGAGATCTCCGAGCAGAGATTTTGATAGAAACTGGTAACTTGATTTTGACTTTGACATCGAGATTTCCGGGCAGAGATTTTGATAAAGCCTGGAAACTTGATTTGAACTTGACATCGAGATTTCCGGGCAGAGATTTTGATAGAGCCTGGTAACCCAGTTTTTGACTTTGACATGGAGATCACCGGGCAGAGATTTTGATAGAGCCCGGGGTATCGACAAACAGAATGAGTAATGAATTTGATAAGCAACTCTCGTTCTGCTGTGACTTAGATGAAAGAAGTAGATGATCTGCGAGTTGATGAACTGGTGATGGGCTGCCACGTGAAGGGTCAGCCTTCGATCCAGCAGCGATGTGTCGAATATATATTTGGGACTGCCATACTAATAAGAAAAAGTTGTATCTAGATATCTATCATTGTTTTTAAGAGATAGGTAATGTTTTTCGTTCGTTCGATTCGTTTTTATCAATTTGTGGAAGTCGATGGGTCTTTGTATGAATGGATGGTGTAATTGTTTGTTCTCCACTTTGGTCGCATTGACATCGGTCAATAATTTGATGACTGAGTTCGCTACCACTGCCAAGGCGTGGCGTATGGAGGATGTCTTAATAATTTGATATTGTGTGATCTAGGGTTGCAGATTATACTGTATTAGTTCCCGTGTAATTGAATTCTGCAGATTTCTGATTTTATTGTTTGAGTTGATTACGTCAGTTTAAATAGAATAGATCATATTGGGTAAAAGTAATATGTATAATCGATATGTATTCAACTTCAAGTGAGAAAAATAATCTATTTATTTATAACGTAATTTAATAACAAAACACGATAATGGAATGTTTCTTTATGTGATTAGTTTTATTTTTATTTTACACGGTTTACTATTTTTAGTTAAAAAAGTACGACACTGTTGAGCACTGTCATACAAACCCCATATAAATTGTTTTTGACATTTAGTAAAAAAGTGATCTGATTTGATTTGTTGTCATTTACCCTGTCAGAGCTCTTTGACTTATTGATTGATAATAATATGATTTAATGTGACCATAGAAAGTAGGAAAGGACTGAGAAAAGAATTGATCTGATTTGATTTGTTGTCAATTACCCTATCAGGAGCTCTCTGATTTATTGATTGATAATATGATTTGATGTGACCATAGAGAAGTAGAAAGATCAAGGGAGCGTGCGTTTCCTACTTTTATGTATGTGATGCAGTTTTGAGACTTGTAGTAGCGTTCGAATTGTTACGAGAGAGTGTTGTCTACTCACGAGTTGAGGTCTGATGAAGTATTGACGTGCTGAACAGATTGAGCTTAGATTTGTGGATGTTTTGAATAGCTTGTCGCGTATTGATCATGGCGCGAATCTTATATATATGACTATTCGCATTTTGTGAATTCGATATGTCGAGAGGGTGTCGGTTTTATAGAAGTATTTATTAGATTGGGATCGAATCATTTAATCCTTGTAGTTTGAGAGTATTTATTGAGTTAGTTTTGTTGTGACACTTGTGAAATTCTCTAAGTTTGGTATTTCTACTTTGATTGGTGTGTACCTTTTGACTTTGAAGTGAAGGAGTTTGAATAAGTGTTTTTTGTTCTAAGGAAGTTTCGGAATTGGATGTCGTGCGACATCTTCACACTAAAGCGATGTTTGTCCTTGTGGTGGTGGACGAGCGATTGTACTGCCGACTACGCAAAGATGTTGCGTGACGAAAGCAAGACTTGTTTTGAAAATGCCTGTATTGAATCGACGTTAGGTATAACTAGATTGTACTTGATTGGATTTGGATGAGCCTGGTTGATTTTGATTGTATTCGATTGAGTTTGATTGAATTGGATTGAGTTTGGTTAAATTTGATTTGATTGAGAAGACGTTAGGTATAACTAAATTGAACTTGATTGGATTCGGTTGAGTCTGATCGAGTTTGATTGACTTCGATTGAGTTTGATTGAATTTGATTAAATTTGATTAAATCGGATTGAATTTGATTGAGTTTAGTTGAATTTGGTTGAGTTTAGTTAATTTTGATTGGATTCGACGTAATTTATTTGGATTTAGTTAGATTTGACTGAATTCGATTTAGTTATGTTTGATAACATCTGATTTGGTATGGTTGAATTTTGTTATGTTTGATTGAGTTCTTTTGTAGTAAGTTTGTTGAGTTTTGATTGAGTTTAATTGAATTTAGTTAGATTACATTGAGTTTAGTTGGAATTGACTGAGATTGATTGGATTTTGTCGACTTTGGTTGAGTTAGATTGGATCTGATTATATAAAGTTTAGTTGAGTTCCATTGACTCTAATTGAAGTTAGTGGGTTGAGTTTTGATTGTATTTAACTGAAATTAGTTTGCTGAGTTTTAATTATTTTTTTTATATTGTTTGGATTCGATTGATTGATTAGATTTTATCGAATATGTGTAAATTTGATTGGATCTGATTTGGTCTGATTGAATTTTGTGAAGTTTAATTGAGTTCGATTCAGTTTAACTGAAGTTAGTTTGCTGAGTTTTGACTGAGTTTGATTAAGTTGTAATGGATTGGATTTAATTTAGTTGTATTTAACTGAAATTTATTGGATTTTGTCGAATTTGGGTGAGTTTGATTGGATTCGATTGGATCTGATTTAGTCTGATTGAATTTAATGAAGTTTGGTTAGGTTCGATTGAGTTCAACTGAAGTTATTTTTGCTGAGTTTTGACTGGGTTTGATTAAATTGTAATGGATTGGTCTGAATTTATTAGATTTTGTCGAATTTGGGTAGGTATGATTGAATTTATTTAAAGTTAAATTGTTAAGTTTTGATAGAATTTAATTGCGTTTAGTCGAATTTGATGCAGTTTAGTTGGATTTGATTGATTTGATTAGGGGTGATTTGAATTTGATTTGATTTAGTAATATTAGAATAGAATAGAATACGTTTATTTGAATTGCAACAGACACTAAAATATTTCAAACACACATTCATTTCACATTTATACATTGAATTTCGCTAAGTTGGTTGAGTTAGATTGAAGATAAGTTTTGATTGGATTTGATCGAGTTTGATTTGAATGAATTGAATTGGATTGAGTTCGATTAAATTAGATTTAATTGAATTGAATATGAAGGAATTGGTTAGGCATTACATAGTTTGTTTGAATTCGATTAAGTAGATTGAGATCGGATTGAGTTGAATTAGATTGAAATAAATTAAATCGAATTGGATTTTATTGATTTGAATCAATATTTAATAAGATTGAAATGGATTAAAGATATATAGATAATTTAGTTGATATAGACTAGGTTGGATTGGATTCCGTTTGATTGAATTGGCTAGGAAATTCACATTGAATTGAATTGGATAGAGCTAGATTGGATTAAAATTAATAGAAAAGAAATTTAAAAAGATTATATTTTTACTGAATTAGATTAAATTCATTTGTATTAGACTAAATTAGATTAGATCTCATTTGATTTATTTGGATAGAATTAGATTGTATTGATGAATTGTAATGGTTTAGATCATTGTCAAATTAAGAGAAAAAAAAATTAAATATTAGAATTATTTTATTGTCACAACAATACAAATGTAAAGATAAAATACAGATAAGATATTGAATTGGATAGAGCTTGATTGGATTAAGATTAATAGAAAAGGAATTTAAAAAGGTTATACTTTAATTGAATTAGATTAAATTCATTTGTATTAGACTAAATTGGATTAGATCTCATTTTAGCGGTTATTCAGATAGAATTAGATTTTATTGATGGTGTAATGGTTTAGATCGTTGTCAAATTAAGAGAAAAAAATTCAAAATTAAAATTATTTTATTGTCACAACAATAAAAATGTAAAGGTAGAGTTAAGATAAGATGTTGATAAGTTATTAATGACTTAACTTTGAATTTTGTGATGTTAAGATTTTAAACTTTGAAAGAAGACATTGATTTTTGTAATAATGATGAATTGTAATGATTTAGATCAATGTCAAAATAAAGAAAAAAAATCTCAAAATTAGAATTATTTTATTGTAACGATGATACAAATGTAAAGATAAAATTAAGATGAGGTAATGATAAGTTTGTTTGTTTGAATTTTGTGATGTTAAGATTTTGAACTTTGAAAGAAGACATTGATATTTGTGATAATGATGAATTATAATGATTTAGTAGATCAATGTCAAAATTAAGAAAAAAAAAATCTCAAAATAAGAAATTATTTTATGGTCACGATGATACAAATGTAAAGGTAAAAATAAAGATAAGATATTGATAAGTTTTTGATGACTTGACTCTGAATTTTGTGATATTAAGATTTTGAACTTTGAAAGAAGACATTGATATTTGTGATAATATAAAGATGAATTGAGATAGAGGTATTAAACAAAAATTATAGACTGCAATTCCTGACATAATCAGAGCGTGAGTGACCCGTTTCAAAAATCATGATGTTTGTGATATGATAGATAATTTTCACAAGATTATTTTCACTTAGTTTTATTGCGATTGATATACAAAATATGAATTAATAGTGAATTTGTTTATGATTTTTTTTTTATATAACATAAAAAAAATTGTGAGATAAGTAATCTCTATAGATTAGTAGAAGATTTAGTAATAATCATTTTAATTTTTGTTTTGGCGATTGTGATTACTGATTGTACTGCGTAATGTTAAAGAGATTGGTTCGAGGACGGCGTACCAAAAGCAGGATGGTCGAGCTGTTACTTCATTTATCTTATTACATTTAGTGAATATAATGTATTTTATTTTTTATAATACAGCCAAGCCTTATTTTTATTATAATATCTACAATATGAGTTTGTAGATTTGAATACGATTGCCAACGGTCGCACTCTCCCCACTACCCCCTACTTGTGGCGTTATGACGAAGTTACTTGTAGAGGGGGTGAGAGTGCGATGCGGGCATTCGGTCGTTGCCTGTCGTAATGAATAGACGTGTCGATAAGAGTTGAAATGTATTTTGATAAAGATATTGATATTGAGAACTGATGTGATCTTGAGATTCATTTTGATAAGTGATGTGCTATATATGTGAAAATATAGATCCGAAATACAATGGTTATTATGTTTACAAGAACTGAAGTTTTATTCGCCAACACCAAGACTCTCGATCGGCTATATCGCGGCACCCTTTATTAAATTTGTTCAATTCATCGCACCAGAGCATCCGTGGTCGACCCGGCCACCTCCTGCTATATTAGGAGGAGAATCAAGTCTGTCACTCGTTGGGCTATTGGTCTGGAGACATTCTGATGAGACGTTTGCCTACTATTCTATAAAAATTCTTGTAACATTATGTCGTACACATACTGCCGCGTCCCGCCATAAGTAAAAGCCCCCAGTAGCCAGCTGGCCGGCCGGAGCATTCAGGGCACGTGGGACATGAGCAGAGACGCCATCATTTTCACATTCTGCGCTGACGGCGAGCCGGACATAACTGATTTATTGCTGGCCGGTCAAGTTTTAGCTCTTTCCGGCGCTCATGTGACCCTGGTAATATTGGACTTTCTCAATAACAATGTTCTTTTCAACCCTTCATTTCCTAATTACCTTCGTGATTGTTTTACTTTTCATCACACAGATTCTCGCTTGCGCTCCTGTAATAAGCTTCTCCTCTCCACACCTGAGTTCTCTTCGCGTTCTTTTTCGAATTCCTTCACTTGTCAAAGCACCTCGCCTTTGGAACTCTTTTCCTTTAGACACCAAAAGTGGCACCTTCTTCCCTTGACTCCTTTAAAAATCGTGTTGTAAAAATCCTTTTCCTTTATCCTGACTTTCTATTTGTTTCTTTTTTGTTTTTCCCCTTATCCTCTTTTCTAATTGTGTATTATTGAGCTTTACTTTCATTACGCTTTCTATCTTAGTTTAATAGTAGTATATATATATATATATATATATATATATATATTTTATAGAAATTAATATATATATATATATATATATATATATATATATTAATTTCTATAAAATGTATGTATTGTATTGATTGTTTGCACTGCCTCTGCCCTTTGTGTTATTATTTTTTTTTTTTTCGTCCCGGTTGAATGGAAGAGATCCCTTCATGGGATAAGTCCGCCGTTGCCATTTTCTGGATTTGTTATGTATTAGTATTGTATTTATGTTATTGTGCAATAAAGTTATTTCAAACAAACAAACAATTAGATAATCTTTATGCATGGAAGTAATGAATAAGTACTTATTACTTCCATGGAGTTATGTATACTGGCTGGTCATATCCAGTTTTCGCTCTTCGTAGCTCATGCGACCCTGGTAATTTTGGACTTTCTCAATAACAAAAAAAATAATCTAGAAGCTTGTTTCTAGAAGAATGTCATCTGTTTAGCTCTTCGGCGCTCATGCAACCCTAGTAATATTGTAGTTTCTCAATAACAGTTAGGTAATCTAGAAGAAGCTGGTCAGGTTAAGTTTTAGCTCTTCGGCGCTCATGCGACCCTGGTAATATTGAAGTTTCTCAATAACAATTAGATTAGAAAAGAGTTGCTGGCATGGAAGTAATAAGTACCTTTGTACAACTGGAAGGTTTACTTCAAAATCCGTGACAAACAAAAATGAACTTAATGTTGAAGTAAATAGTACTGTTTTTAAAATAATCATAGTTAAAATAAAAAACGTGCCCGAAAGAGAATCACTTTCCCGTCATTGTGTCCCTTTCACTCAGTTGCTATATTAAGAATTTACTTCTATTTAGTAGAAAACGTTTACAATGAATCAATGGAAATTCGTTGTGTAAGTATTTCTTATTTATTTACTAGATACCATCTAGATACAACTATTACTTGAAATCATTTTCATTAGGCAACATATTGGAAGAAATCTATACATATAATAAAACAGTAAAAATATTTTGTTCTGTACATGCACAATATTTTTTACTGAAATAGATAGAGGGACACTTATAAAGAATAATAGAAAGTAAAAAATTTTTTTTTGAATTTTTTATCTATCGTCTGTTCTGTCTGTATGTATCATGTATGTACGCGTTTCACGCAAAAACTACTGGACGGATTTGAATGAAACTTTTTTGTTGTATAGCTGCCTGGCAACATATAGGCTATAATTAATTTTGAAAACTGGAACACCTGATGAAGAACCTTAACAGAACAGCTAAACTATAAGAAATATGGAAATGGTACCTTTGCAAAAGTTTATCAATCTGACGAGCATTTTCTATTGACGTATTAAAAAATCGAAGATCAGGATCATCTGATGAAGAATTCCAAAGACCAGCTACACTATTACATATATGGAAATGGCGCCTTATCAAAAAGTCGTTCAACCTAATGAGCATTTTCTACTGACGTATAAATAGCCAGGACACGGGATGAAGACAAAGAGGGACTCGGGGTGGGAGTGCGGTACACGGGAAATTGTAGATAACGAGCAGATGAAGATCGTTTATTGAATGAAATATCACTTTTGTTTCATTTTAACACCGTGACTGTACTACGAGTACCTAATATAATTGGATAACCTGAAATTTTGAGTAGGTACTGGAATTTAGGTTACTACGGTTTGGAACACAAAAATATTTTTCATCTAAGCGAAACTCACGCGGGCGAAGCCGCGAGGCAACAGCTTGGTTAATTAATAACGCCTTTAGTCCACCCACGCGTTCGCATGCAGCAACGAAACTTCAAAAAACTTGTCAGTTGGATGAGAGCGTTTCATTATATGCTGTGTCTCGTTCAAACTAAGCGAGATTAGTATAGTTACATCCTTATCAGTACGTTCACACGTAGCTGCGAAGTAGCTGAGTACAATGACGACGTAGGCGATTCGCTAATGTCATGTTTCGCTTCGCAATACGTCAATGTAATCAGAAATCAATGCGATGCGACGTGCCAAAAATATGCACCAATATATTACAGAAAATATAAATTCTTGATTTCATTCTGCAAAACATGCCATATAAAAACCGAGTAATTCAGTGATTCGTCCCATGTACCTACGGCCCATTTGGGGACGAAACACCAGAAAAATCAAAATTATATAAAATTTCATTCTGCAATTCGTCCTGTTACATACGGGCTTCAATTCATGTTTATAAATGGTACAATCAGTAAAAAAAGTGTTAGTGTAGAAATAATAAACATTGGAATTTTTTCATTAAGAAAATGTAATAATCATAGAATAGTTGCATAGAGAAAAGGACTTAAAAAAACAGAAAAACATAAAATCAAGAAGTATTTTTTACTAGTAAACTAAACATGACATTAGGGCCTTACTGTCCGTTTTAGTTTCTTATTTACTGATGTATTATACTCGTCCACAAAGTACAAGGAATTTTAAAGAGTTTCTATTACAGTCTTATAATTATTAATCACATTGTGAAAAACTATTCTACATACATAAAAAATAAAAAAATCAACAGTAATAAATATAAAAGATGTTATTTATAATAATAAAGATAAAAATAATCAACAATTTGTAAAAGATTTGTGGATATATTAGTTTTTAATTCTTTTTTAAAGTTTTTGATTCTTGTCTCACTGACTGTACCAAGCGTTGATAAAGGTTTAAATATCCTAATACAAAAAAACAAAATGGGAATGAATTGCAGAATGAAATTTTGATTAATTTTGATTTTCTGCGTTTCGTCCCAAAGTGGCTGCCCGTAGGCCATGGGACGAATTACTGAATTACTCTAAAAACCGGCAGTGTATCGCAGACGTTTCTGCAATCGCAAGCGTTTCGCAGTGAATCGCTTTCGCATGCGAACGCGTCGGTGTACTAAGGGCGTAATAGCATGAAAAACTATCTAGTTATGGAAATAGTAAATATTTGCAAATACACTAGCAACACAAATTAAACAAAATGGCTGCTTTTTTCTGTAGCGCGTGAACTTAATTGTTTTTAATAATTATTATTATTGAAGTTTGAGAATGGTTAATACATTTTGTGCTATTAGATTGCTATTAGAGGTTGCAATAAAGAAATCATACCCAGGTTGTGGGATTTCCCTTCCACGGAGTAAGTTTTCTTTACTGGTAGTAGGGAGTGACTACATAATAATTATAAAGAAAATAAATGTATCCTAACAAAGATTTTTTTTTTAGATTACTGCAAATATATAATTAAGAAAAAAATGGATTGGGATGATTCGTGGGAAATTAACTAATAAGTCGTAATATGCTTAGCTTACATTTCCAACCTGGAGGATTACCGGAAGGATTATTAAACTAGCTGGCTACTGTAAGAGAGGAAAGTGTTAGTTCAGACGCCCTATCTGAGGATGATCTGAGCGACATAACAATAGTAAGCAGTTATTAAAATCCTGCAAAGTAACAGGTAGATTCAGTGGGTCGCCACCAACGTGAGTTACCAGGTGACTCCAAAACCCTATACATACGGGGTCCCGGCATAGAGTGGACTGATCACTCGTCTGGCAAGCTTGCTGCTGCTGGCGTCCCCAATAAGTAAATAAAAATAAACAATAACGTTTAAGTAATTAAATAAATCGTTTTTTAATCAAAACTTCTGAGTATTATTTTTTACTTTTCGTTTATAAATAGTACTATATTTTATTGAACCTATGGAATAGCTAAATATTTTTCTACTAGCGTTTTTCTAGTAATTTTGACTCACACACAACTCACGAAAGTAGGCTCAATTGCCTTCACACTGACTCGTGACATGACATGTGACATGTGGTTCACTGGTCCTAAGAATTTTGTTTAACATGGTCACCCTCGTCAGAAAGGGACGCGCCACGATTTCGAGCCTCTCTTTCGGCTCGCTTTTCTAGTCTCAGTGAACCTTCCAGTTGTACAAAGTACTTACTACTTCCATGGTTGCTGGTAAGCAACTTTTGCAGTGGTCGGTCACAGGATGGGTAACCAAAAATGTACTATCTCGAGCAAACTGAGATCAAATTCGAACCTGCACCTATCGGGCGTAAACCGAGCGCCTAGCCAACTGAGCTACTACTACATAAAAGTATGAGCATTGAAGTAATGGAAGTACACACTTTTGTTTTACAAAGGGTAGGTACTTATTACTTCCATGGGTACGATGAGCCTTTCTAATCTACGAGAAATAAGTAGAGAGCCCATGTATAGTGACTCTGATGTTAAGGGCCTGAAATAGAGGTATGTAACAAAGCCCGCAACGATAACAGTTACATCCCGGTCTTAATGAAACCGACAAAAAAACGTCACACTCTCCTTAATTTCTCGGTCGTTTAACTAACATCATTACGAATGCCTTGAGTTTTATTGTTGTGGGAGACGACAAATTACTGTTGAAAAAAACTGTGTAACTGGGCTGGTTTTTAAAACTTTTGTGATAAAGTAAATAAATTAGTATCACTACATAATGTAAAATAAAGTCCACCGCCTAGAGATGGTTTTACGCCCGGGAATAAATGGGAAGCAAATGTTTCTTCCCGGCGTTAAACCATCTCTGCCCCTGCCGCATCTGTCGAATCTCTTTGCCATAATCTCAAAAACATGTGTGCCTTGAGGAACGATTTTGTTTACCTATAATAAAAGCGGGCCAAAGTAGCACCTCTTTAAAGATAATTGTCAGATCTTGCTTGAATTTTACCTCAAGACGTGTTAAGCAGAAGTTAGGGGACAAGTAAGACAGTATTCAGTTTTATGGGGTCCGTAAAATATTTATACCCTCGGCCAATGTTGGGATATACACCTAACGCCATCTAGCGGCGTTTGATGGAGTCAACTTTTTGTCAAGACGCGTGGCAATACTAGCTGCGCCCTAGAGTTTCGCTCCTATGGAAAATTGCGGGATAACAATTATCTTATGTGTTTTTTTTTTCGAAATCCGTTTAGTGGATTTAGTCAATATCCTCGCACACACTCAAGCTTCTTACATACATAGTAGTCACTCCTTTTTCCCGTGGGGTTCTGGCAGAGACTAGCGATGTCCACTTAAGCTATGATCCTTACAGATCTCTCTTGCTTCATTTACACTTCCATCACTGTGATTAGCAATACATGTAGTAGCAAGATTCGACGCATATGAAAATGTTATAATTAACAGTTTCCTTTACAAAGAACTATTTGAGAATATCTCTGTTGGAACTCTATCCCTGCCTTGGCATCGCAACAATAAAATGTTAAGAATGCGGAAGGGCTCACAGGAATCTTTTCTCGCTGAATTATGTCAATTTCGTAAAAGGACGCTCTTCCCCTTGTGTTACACGAACACTTGAAAGTTTTTAACGAGCCAAACTTCCTCGTTTCGGAAATAACTTTTTTAGGTACAAGATGAGAGGGGAAGAACAGAGAATATACTTATGGTATCTTCTGATTGTTACTTTTATTCCAAGCAGTGTATACTTTCATCTAAGCATTCACTTGTAGAAAGTTGTGAATCGCCAACATTTTTTGGGATAGATTCAGATATTTTTGATTTTTTATCTGTGCTTTTTTCAGGGATGAAAGGTACCCTTTGTCCGTCTAAGTACTTCTAACTAAGTGTATGATAAATTTCAGGATGATTACAATAATAATTAATTAACAATTTAAAAATCAAAAGAAAATATGGTAATATTTGGCATACATTTAGCAAAATCTTCGGATCAATACGACGCACATAGCTACTATCTGTATGTATATCTGTGACTCTATATCTAACCACTGTAAATACTTATTGTTATTCCCAATAACAAACCAACATTTCAGCTTTCGCACTCGCAAAACATGACAAACACACGGGAAACTAATTCAAACACTCCGAAATCTGTATGTTATGCGTTGCATAAGTGTTTGTTTGTTTGTTTGTCCTACCGATAAGAACGCTTTGATACGTTAGGCAAACTTTGTGTTTGTGGTATCCCGAATTCTTATTTTGGCGCGTGCCTATACAAATATTGACCTCGGCTTGTAGTGTAGTGGAGATAGATTTCCATTTTAGGGTTCAGAGTGTTCATATTAAGAAATCTGAAGGTATATAAATCCTTGCTACCCCTACTTTTTTGCGTGCACTTGCAGACTTAGATAAGATAAGATAAGATAATCATTTATTGTCAACTGTGTACATAGAAAGATGTTACAAATTTTATATAGACACAACAGTTTGCCCATTTCGGACGTACAATATTTCAAAATAAATTCATATAAAATTAGATTTAAAAAATAATAACATTAATTCATTAATGTTCAATAAGATTTCAATAATAATAGTTAGTCAGTTCTGTTAAAATATTCGTCTAAATCATAAAAACATTTTTCAATTAACCAGTTTTTGAGTGCATTCTTAAAAGGCTTGCCATTTAAAGATTTTATATAAAGGGGCAGCTTAAAAAAATAATTCAGGATTTGCTTTAACTTGTCATGCTAGAGGATATGTTACAGGACTGCAAGCCTCGCAATATATCGACCAATAGTAGGCAAAAAAAAAACCTCTACTATAAGTCAAAAACAGTGCTGAATATCTCTGAGACATATTGTAATGTAAATAGGATAAAAAAGCAGCTTTTTTGCAGCGCCCAATTGGTTGGTAGATAAAGCCCAAGGCTTTATCTTATCGAAATTGTTTCATCGAAATTCGTAGAGTTAATTGTGTGCGAAAGAGTAAACGAGTAACCAGAATGCAAGTTTCTCTCACGATGTTTTCCTCTTACCGAAAAAGCAATATCGATGAAAACTTTCATACATGAGTCAGATTGGTATACAAACTCATGTAGTATGGGCAACCTTTGCAGCCCTACCACTCAGCCACCATCGCTGCAGCTACGGAACCATATTTCAAAAACGAATCATAGCCACGCTTTGTGAGGTATTTTACTTTATAATTCTACTAGCTCCAATATTTGTATCATACACTGAAGGAGTTATTCACCCTTCATAATGCGTGTAGCTTGGAAATTTATGAAATATATTATTAAACAGTGGGAATTTCAAGATAAAAATAAAAATTACCTACTCATATGTAGCGTCATCGAGATATGGTGTACTTTTTATGTAGTACTAATACAACATTCCCTATGTAATTTAAAAAGTTGATGTGAAAAAGTAGTGGCCATGTACCCAGCAGTGGGTCACGGAAGGCTGTAAATGATGATGATGAAAAATTTTTAATGTTATTTTAATTAATGAAAGTGATTTTTCCTATAGCGCAAGTGAGGATTAAGTAGAGGTCCATGAATATGTTTAGTAGTTAGAATTAAGGTACATATACATATGTAATGCAAATGTAAAATAAATGTATATTAATATGAAGATTGGAATTTTGGAAATTTGAACTCTTAAGCTGGTTAAAAACATACATTGACGCAGGCGATGTCGAAAGGCTAATTGTCAATGTAACTAGTGGTTCGCCGCGAATCTTAGACCTCACGATTATTATTTAGAGCAAATAATTACTTTTCATAAAAATGCGTATATCTCAAAAACGGCTGAACCGATTTTGTTACGCAAATGAACTTAAAATTCTATGGATAGTTGCTACACGTATTCTTAATATTATCATCGAAATTAATTCAACAGTTCGATAGTTATCGCGGAGCAAACATACATAAAAACAATGTGTTTTCGCCCCAACTTTGAATTATAGCCCTCGCTCGCTTCGTTCGTTGCTCGGCCAAATATCAATATTTTTTTACACGATTTGGATAATTTTAAAGTGTAACGCAAAATATCACTATATTTCACTGTCGCAGTGCAGCCACAGTTATGGCGATGCCCACCGGTGGGCCACAATAAATCTGCATCCCACGCTTCATTAACATGTTGATACGATACTTGTAATAAATCCATTGCATGTGCCACTGTTTATGCGCGAATCTAATTTACTGACTTGATACAATGCGGAATTGGTATTATTAGTGAATTGATTTTTTCTGATTTTACAAAACAAAGGACAATATTACATAGTACATTTTTTACCCGACTGCTAAAGAAGGGTTATGTTTTTCGCCGTATCTTGTATGTATGTAATTCACTATGCATCTTTCAAATCAAATGTCTGGTTAGTAAATTAAGGTATCGTTATGGCGCTCTGTACACACTTGCGCGAGGGTCCTCGCTATCCCTCGCACGAACCTCTCTGCACGAGGAGCGCTACACGAATGTCACCCTGTACATTCTTTGATTAATTCAGTTACGACGAGCGGCGGCGGAGGAGATGGACGCGCTCCAAGTTACGGCAGCCAGGTAGCGCTATGAGCTATTATTATAATTATGTGCACATTTATCACACGAAAAAGATTAAAATAGAAATGGCATACTTAAACGGAAATGGTGGATGGCTCCCATAAAATGGGCTCACTTTGATAAACTTCGGGAGGAAAATTCAACTCTTTTCTTCTTTTTATTTATTTCTCCAAACTTATTCTATTTATATATTTTTATTGTATTTTTTACAGAAGTTTACTCCAATACAATAGAAAAGCATATTTAGGTATACCAGTTATTTACAACATAACTTATTAGATAAGTGGCAACCTTTTGTAAATTCAAGCATTGAGTACACTGGGAGATATCCTATCCGCGATTAAATTCGGGGTGCGTATTGCGCGTGCCAGCGGAGACTTGTTCATCAAGTTGGTCCGTCCGAGAGGTACCTTCAAAAGGCGTGGCTGCTCTTTCTCGACGCTCCACGTATCTATTCAGAACGCAGAATTGCATTATTTTAAGCATTTCCATATTGTAACCGGCGAATTAATTTAAATATATATGCCACCATACTCAAGCTCCCCTTCTCAGGCGTAGCTCATAATATCCTACCTATACCCAACACAAACAAGGTGGGTTCTTGGTTCCACATATTGACATGAATTGGCATTACGGGGGTTATATGTAGACTTTTACGCACGACTTAACGCCATGACGTTTTGAGGTAGAATGAACGAAGCGCGAGTGTACAGGGATGCACTCGTCTCCCCTCGCGTGGGAAGGCGAGGCCCTTTGACTCGCGACAAAAAAGCCGACACGAGGACGAGGACGCGCTGAGGCGAGGCGAGGGAAGGCGAGGATAGGCGAATGTATCCTGTACATGTCTTATCCTCGCCATGCGCTCGCGCTCCCTCGTCGAGTGTGTAAGGTATCGCCATTAGATTCGTCCGGACAGCCCAAGATTCAAGACAATATACAGTACTGTTTTATGTACTAGCTGCAAACTGCGGTTCCGCTCCTGTAGGAAATTGGGATAAAATGTTACCTATTTCAGGTGTGGCGCATCCACTAAACGCATGACACTGTCCAAAGATATCGAAAATGGTTTCAACAATGACGAAAGAAAAAAATTAGTTAGGTACTCTATGATTTTAATTTAAGCATACTTTCTTTTAATATTAGTGAGGTTAATTGTCCTCTATACAAATTACTAGCTTTTGCCCGCGGGTCGCTCGCGTAAATTTCCCATGGGAACAGAGCTTTTTCCAGGAATAAAGGAGCCCTATGTCCTTCTCAGTACTTCTAACTATGTATAAGCGAAATTTTAAGTAGAATGGTTAAGTTAATAAAGCGTGAAGCGGTAAATAAACAAATTAACAAACAAACTTACTTTCGCATTTATAATATTAGTTAGGAATAGGATTTAGTCATCATAAAAATACGGTTATATTTGAACAAATTTCAGTCCCCCATCAAATTTTCTATTAGAAGGCTTTCACTCATGAATCATAACATCTGAGCTATAATTCATTAGGATAAATACCCAATTACTTTACCCTTCTGACGTCATAGTTATTGCGTCGTATTTGTCTATTAGAACATTACAATTTAGACCTTTTTGCTTAGAATTAAGCTTGGTTATTGCTTATTCTTCCTTTGCTCAGGGGAGTAAGAACTGTCAATGCAAAATGTGAATAATATGAAAGGAAATCGAAAATCATTTCTAAGTTAATAGCGTAGAGTTCAAAATTGTGCGCAAAGGCCTTATTTAAAGAAGGTAAATCAAAAAGCCCCCGTGACACACATAGTAATTGCGTTTGTTTTGGTTCTTATTCGATGGAGATAGAGTTTAATTTATGATTTCTGTCGTAAAGTTAACTAAAGGTGAATGAACTTGAGAACCACGTGGATGTTGCAATTGCGCAGTTTTCAAGACCCCTGCAGTAGGTTACGGCGTATGGGGTATGGTAGGGTAGCTGCGCCAATAACGCACCATTTCTTAATATTGAACTGATTTTCATAAAAGCATTGGTTTCTATCTATATATTTGAAAAGTGCACTAAAACATTTTAAAGAGGTGATCTAAAAAATTTAACTTAAAATAAAATAAATAAATAACGAACTTACTAAGTAAAGTTTGATGATAATCATGTAAACACACACACATTCACAGTGATTCTAAGGGCAAATGAAGGTCAACTAGTTAGTGAAAAAACAAATGTTTAAAATGTATATAACCATAAAAGAATTATAAAAAAATCGGTCAAGTGCTTTAGTTCATTCTGGTCGATTCGTCTTTGTATATCATATTCTCAATAATCTAGTGTTTCTATAACTCTTTATGTTAATCTAGTAGATAGGAATTAAATCAAATGCTTAATTTTTCTTTCCAACTAATTTTTCCTTAATTAAAAATGAACAAAGACTCAAACAAAAATTCATATAACCTACATTATTTTATCTAAAAAGAAATTCTCCACTGCTTCACTATTCTCTTTGCAATTGGTCACATATTTTTCTAACAGCAACGTTGCCTCAAAAGAAGTTATTTGAATACATCATTCATATGCATTCCGGTGCCTCGGGCCATAATTGGACTTATTAAGTTTCAAATAAAGAGACAGCGAGAGGAATTTTCACCTGGAACGTTGAAATTATTCTTTCACAGCACAGATTTATATTTAGCTAGATACAACATTACCTATTGGTTGAATTTTCGTTACCCTACATTGCCATCGGGGGTCAAAAATTCAGTACAACAAAACATATACAACAAGCTGTGGAAGACACGCTTTTCCTACGCCCCAGCATAAGGTTGATGTGGGTTGCGAATTATGACGTGACTGGGTACGTCATCATTCGCAGCCCACATCAACCTAATGCTTGGCCGTAGGAAAAGCGTGTCTATTAAAAGGGGCCTCCCTTTTTCGACCCATTTACGATCCTTTCAGGTAGTTTTTTTTTTCAACCAATCAATAACGTCTGAGAAACGAGCTGATGATTTACCTGATACTCCTCACTCACTACTCCTTTCCTATAACGTGAGTTTCGGCCCTGATTTACCACGTTTAATTTTTACAGTGATTTTGATATCGCTGACAGCATTTTGTCGAATAAAACGTAAAAATACCATATAAGGCAGTAATCAACTGCAAAAATCTATAAGTCTCATGAGCCGTGTCATAGACGTATAATCCATTCATTGGATGTATGAAAGAAAAATCACTCTATAATATTACCACCTTTGGGGTAAACAGAAAACCCCAACCCCCCTTTACTGTCAAATAATGTAATTACAATTGTATTTGTGCAATCAAGGTTAAATAAACAAATATTTGGTTGAATGCGGTATCTAGATTAATATGCTCTATGTTACAACCCGACGGGAGTTCAGTTATTATAGCGAGTTTATTCCTCTAATTTTAAATTGTAGAACGAGTTTAGTGGAAATCGTTTCATTTATTTCATTTTATCGCATTTTTATTGTACAATGAATTTAGAGTCAACTAAGACAGAAATACTTGTGATAGTAATAATATTTCAAGTTATGTATCTAGTTTGTGAATCTTTTATTGAAATTAGTTCACTACTCTTTAAATGAACTAAAAGAAACCCTGCTTACATTCAAAATCAAATCAAAAATATAAAAATATGTATTTGCTTCAAGTAGATTTTAGTATAAAGAACAAAAGAGAGAGGTCAAATAGATGGCAGAAGAGAGGCATACATGGAAATTATTACAAAGACAAGAACGAAGTTCTTAAATGAATTGATTGATTGATAGATTGATAAAGAACAAACATATCTAGCTGTATAAACAGCATGCATATTATTTATATATATCTATGTATCAGAATCATTACTATAAGACACAAATTAGTACTTAAGAGACAACAATTTATACTTTTATAACTTATTAAAGTTAGACAAAATTATTAAGTCAATTTTTCTTATGAAGGCTAAAACGTCATTTTTGTCATCTTCTCTTCTTCTCTCAGCCGAAAGACGTCCACTGCTGGACAAAGGCCTCCCCCAAGGATTTCCACAACGACCGGTCCTGCGCTGCCCGCATCCATGCGCAACCCGCGACCTTCACCAGGTCGTCGGTCCACCGAGTGGGAGGCCTGCCAACACTACGTTTTCCGGTTCGTGGTCGCCACTCGAGAACTTTTCTGCCCCAACGGCTATCTGTTCTGCGAGCTATGTGCCCCGCCCACTGCCACTTAAGTTTGGCGATTCTGCGGGCTATATCGGTTACTTTAGTTCTCCTACGGATCTCCTCATTTCTGATTCGATCACGCAGGGAAACTCCGAGCATAGCGCGCTCCATCGCCCTTTGGGTGACCTTGAGCCTTCTTATGAGGCCCATAGTAAGCGACCACGTCTCTGTTCCGTATGTCATCACTGGCAACACACACTGGTCAAAGACCTTAGTCTTGAGACACTGCGGTATTTTGGACGAGAAGATATCGCGAAGCTTCCCGAACGCTGCCCAGCCGAGTTGGATTCGACGGTTGACCTCTTTCTCGAAGTTGGACTTACCTAACTGAACTGTTTGTCCCAGGTATACGTAATTGTCAACAACTTCGAGTGTAGAGTCTCCAACCTTTAGAGGAGTGGGTGCGACACGGATATTAGACATGATTTTTCGTCTTATCCATGTTCATTTTTAGACCCACTTGTTGGGAGTGCTCTACAGAGGCCATCGAGCATTGTGCCTAGGTCTTCCAAGGTCTCAGCCATGACTACGATATCGTCAGCGAATCGAAGGTGAGTGAGGTACTCGCCGTTGATATTGATACCGAGTCCGCTCCAGTCCAGAAGCTTGAAGACATCTTCCAGGGCGGCGGTGAACAGTTTCGGAGATATAACGTCTCCCTGTCTCACCCATCGCTTCAACTGGATAGGTTTCGAGCCTTGATCCTGGAGACGGACCGACATGGTGGCGTTTTCGTACAAACACTTCAGCGCTTCGATATATCGATAGTCAATTTGGCACCGTTGGAGAGACTGTAGCACAGCCCAGGTCTCGATCGAATCGAAGGCTTTCTCGTAGTCCACAAACGCCAAGCATAAGGGCTGATTATACTCCTCAGTCTTCTGTATAATCTGCCGCAGCGTATGTAAGTGGTCTACGGTACTAAAGCCTTTTCGGAAACCGGCTTGTTCGGGAGGCTGGAAGTCGTCGAACCTGCGAGCGAGACGATTCGTAATGACTCTCGAAAACAGTTTGTAGACATGGCTCAGAAGTGAGATAGGCCTATAATTCTTCAATAAGGTTTTGTCGCCTCCACCACACTTCTGTGCCATGCCGTAGGCGTTTGTCCCTCGAGTATGACGGAATCGAATAGCTTCTGAAGAGCTTTTAATACCGGTGTTCCACCTGCTTTCAGAAGCTCAGCCGTGATTCCGTCATCACCCGGTGCCTTATTGTTTTTTAACTGTTTGAGAGCCATTCTAATCTCGTATAGGCTGACGTCCGGGATATCTTCGGTGTAGTGTCGGGTCAATCTGGCTCTTGGATCTTTGGCCAGATTACTGACAGGTGCGCGTACGCTGCTGTATAATTGTCCGTAGAACTTCTCAACCTCTTCCAACAGCTCTGGCTTCGACGAAATGATTCTGCCATCCTCAGTCTTCAGCTTGGTCAGTTGGCTTTGACCAACAGACAGATCCCTTGCAAACACTTTTGAGCCCTTATTTCGCTTAATCGCCTCTTCAATACGGTCAGTATTGAATTGGCGTAAATCGCGCGTTAGGGACTTGGAGATCTGTCTGTTTAGACGTCGATACTGAGCAGCATCGTCAGAGGACTGCAGAACCAAGTTTCGTCTTTCTTCCACGAGTTTGTTGGTGAGGTCCGAGATCTTTTTGGTTCCTTTTGAACAGCGGGTTTTGAAGGCCTTAGACCCAGCTGTTTGGACAATTTGCACAAACCTGTCATTTTTGTCATAGTAAAAAATAATTTTTCGTTATTTTTTAAATATGACAATATAGTGACGGTCACTGTCGCACTTACCCTACGCCTAGGGCCCGTGTATTTAGGTGACCCACATACCATCCCTTCGGGGAGCTGCGGTGCACGAAACTGCAATCAAAATGGTGTGTACATTCCCGCCCTTTGATGAGTGGGTCCAGGATTAAGTCTGTAAATAACTTGGATCGCGGTTGATGTTTATAATGTAGGTATTTCTGGCCACTGCGACCTCAAACTGGATGCTTTTCAACAATTTTAAAAAATGTTACGAAAACCCACTGTTTTTCGTAACATTTTTTAAAATTGTTGAATTTCATCCATTGTTTTGGTGGATACAATTATCCTAACTAATATTATAAATGCAAAATTGAGTTTGTTTGTTTATGAAACGCAAACATAAAGTATAATTCGCGCGAGCGAAGCTCGTGTAAAATTCACTTGTCGCATTTTTTTATTTATTACGCTTTTAGGTCTTTTAAATAAAAAAACAACTAATTTTGATATCCACTTCCAAAAATTGTCCTGTGTATGTTTCCAGTGAAAGTTTAAAAGTTGGTTGACTGGAAGAAATCCCTTTCTGGGATAAGACCGCCACTGTACGCCACTTTCAAAGTCAAAGTCAATTATTTTTATTTATACAGGCTTAAAAATAGCACTTATAAATCGTCACATTCTTGTTTTTTAGTTAGTTGACGTCATAAAATTACTTAAAGCTAAGGTTACCACCGCCTCCAAAGCGCAAGTGGAGAAGAGGCGGCGCAACAATCTCCACTGCTGCATTTTCTTCACTATTCTTGTTTCGCTATCTATTGTATTTTTCTTATTATGTATGTGTAATAAAAGAGTTTATAAACGGACGAATTCTGGTCATCATGAAACCCAGATTATTTTTTTATTTAACCTTAGTTACCTATACAAAAATACAAAGTAAACGTACAATAGAAGGGCTTAATGCTAAAGCATTACCAGCCAACCTTTGGGTTATGCAGAATGTTTGTCTTTGTAACATTACATTGAATATATTAAGTAACCTTTACGTTAAAACTAGACGGGTTATAAAAAGGCGAAACTCGCTTAATTTTGCCAACGTAGCGAGGAATTTTGCATAGCTCTGCGAACGAAAAATGTACTTGGCAGCGATGTTCCCGCGCTATATTAGTGTAATTGTTATTGTTACTGCTCTACTACTTTTAAGGGGGTGCTCTCTCTAACGCGGCGGTTTTCAAAGATTTTTAATCGATAATACTATCAAGTCAGCGAACAGACAGACCACCTAATAGTGCGCGGTTATCCGAGACTTCTTCCGCGCGGTATTTACAATTGCAGCATGTCAAAATGAAACTTGCGCCATTTTGTAAGTGAGCAGCAGTACAACTGTGAAAACAGCAACAAAATTTATTTATTAAGTTTTGCGTACAGACAGATATAATAATAATAAAAATGATTTCGGCTTCTATTGGCCTTATTGTATCTCTTTAGTCGTTTTTCCTCATGACTGAGGGTCGTGGTCATTATATGGAATGAAACACACACAACGACTCTCTTGGCAATTTTAATGGAGTGGTTTGCCATTGCCTTCTCCATTTCACACACTAGCTGATAATCATCAACTAGAGTGCAGGTTTCCTCACGATGTTTTCCTTCACCGGAAGCAACTAGTGGTCGATGAAAACTAACATGAGTCAGATTGGTATACAAACTCATGTAGCCCGGGCAGGATTCGAACTTGGGATTTTGCATCCACAGGCGGGCGCTCTACCACTCGGCCACCACCGCTTCTTATTGTATAAAGACTATTAAACTCTAATACATTTTTTCCACAAATATCTCTTCTGTACAGAAATTACTACCTACAGTTTAATTACATGTATAGATCTATCTCTACATATAGAATTTATCCTAATCTTAACTTATATTATAAAAGTGAAAGTAAGTTTGTTTGTTACCTCTTCACGCTTTGTCTACTTAACCAATCTTCTTGAAATTTCACATACACATAGAAATACTGAGAAAGTCATAAGGTACCTTTCATCCCGGAAAAAAGCACTGTTCCCGTGGGAAATTCAGGCACGCGAAGCCGCGGGCAAAATCTAGTATTTTATATATCTAAATCTATATTTAGGAAATGTCGAAAGAACCTTGCCCTTAAGACTAAAATCTGAGAAGGGCTCACAGCGTCGCCGGCTAATTCCGTCGTTAGTTCCGTATATTGCTTTTAAGCTAATCACTGCTCGGTGTCCATTTTTGCTCAAATTCTGCATAGTATCAGGGGCCGTATAATTAAGAAAGCTTTTCCTAAAATAACGTGTTGTTACGAGTACGACCAGATTTATAACAATTATTTATTAATAAAACGCATGCCCAAAGGTTGGCTGGTAGATAATGCCTTAGCATTAAGCCCTCCTATTGTACCTTCTGTATTTTTTGTACAATAAAGGTTAAATAAATTAATAATTACTTATAAAACATGTCTAATTATATAAAACCAGCTTCTTCCCGCGGTTTCACATGCATAAATTTACCACGGGAACAGTGCATTTCCCGTGATGGAGGGTACCTTATGTCCTTCTCAGTATAATAAGGTATATATGGGGAATTTCAAGAAGATTGGTTCAGTATATAAAGCGTGAAGAGGTTACAAACAAACTTTACTTTCGCATTTATAATATTACTAGCTGCTGCCCGCGGCTTCGCCCGCGTGAGTTTCATTAGATGAAAAATCTTTTTGTGTTCCAAACTGTAGTAACCTAAACTCCAGTACTCAAAATTTCAGCTATTTGGTTTATCCCGTGTCCCGCGGGAATATATTAGGTACTCGTAGTACAGTCGCGGTGTTAAAATGAATCAAAAGTGATATTTAATTCAATAAACGATCATCGTCTGCTCGTTATCTACAATTCCCGTGTACCACCACTCCCACCCCGAGTCCCTCTTTATCCTATCCCGTGTCCTGTCTATTTATACGTCAGTTGAAAATGCTCATCAGGTTGAACGACTTTTGCTAAGGCCCCATTTCCATTTTTTATAGAGTAGCTGGTCTCTTGGAGTTCTTCATCAGATGTTGCATAAACTTAAATTTTTATACGTCAGCAGAAAATGCTCATCAGGTTAAACGACTTTTGCTAAGGCGCCATTTCCATATGTAATAGTGTAGCTGGTCCCTTGGAATTCTTCATCAGATGATCCTGATCTTCGATTTTTATACGTCAACAGAAAATGCTCGTCAGATTGATAAACTTTTCCAAAGGTACCATTTCCATATTTCTTCTAGTTTAGCTGTTCTGTTAAGGTTCTTTATCAGGTGTTCCAGTTTTCAAAATCACTTATAGCCTATATGTTGCCCAGACTTAATAGCTTTACAACAAAAAAAATTTCATTCAAATCCGTCCAGCAGATATTGCGTGAAACGCGTACATACATATACAGACGGACAGACAGACAGCCAAACAAAAAATTCAAAAAAAATGTTTTTGCTTTCTGTTTTTAAGTGTCCCTCTATCCATTTCAGTCAAAAAATACTAAAATGTACTGTACAGAAAAAATATCTTTACTGTTTTATTATTATACCCACGACCCCTTTATGCTGAAATAAGCGCGAAGTAGAAATCACCAAAATTGCGCAGCGCCATCTATTGAAAATATTGAGAAATAATTTCAGCTTACATTTCTCATTTTATCAACGCCATCTATTGGATATTTTTCTTGTAGATGACCGGAAATAAATTTGCAAATGAATTTATTCGTTTCTTTTCAAAATTAAAAAAAAGTAAGAAATTAATTCTAGAAAACAAATAAAAAACGAAAACAGAAAATTATTGTTAGGCAGGATTCGATCTAGCTACTTCCAGCTACTTTCTTGAAATATTTCTTTACTAAAATATTTAAAAAAATATAGAATTCTAAAAAACTAATACAAAACGCAAAAAAAATTGAAAAAAAAAGTCACATCTGGCAGGATTCGAACCCTGTACTTAAAAAAATAATCCGCGGCCTCTACCGATAAGCCAATATGCATTGCTTGTGACTGGCAAAATTTCAAATGGGATTTGTCTAATGGTACGCAAATTCACCCCTTTTTTTGGACTGTAAGGGTTGAAATTGTGAACAACCCTTTCTTATGTGGGCAGTATATTTTATAATGAAGACACTAACCAAATTTCACGTTTATAGCTTTTACAGTTTCGGTTTTGTGATGATAAATTAGTTTACCTCCCTTTTTTTACCCCTTTAGAGGTTGAATTTCAAAAAACGCTGAAACACGCCATTGGTTATTTTTGTTGAGAAGCATTCTTGCCAAGTTTCAAGTAAATCAGTGAAGATTAAATTTTTTTTTCATACAAACTTTGCACTCAATTTTAACCCCCTTAGGGGTCTAATTTTGAAAAATCCTTTCTTATCTGAGCACTACGTATTAACATAAAACTTCGGTCCAAATTTCAAGTTTATAGCTTTTATGGTTTAGGCTGGGCGTTGATTTATCAATCACTCCTTGTTCTTTATATATATAGATAGATAGATAGATAGTTAGGATTAGAATAGGATTGGACGCCGTCGTCAATACAACTTGATTGGTATTGACCAATTAAAATATCAATTCGTCAACTCGGGTTCAACCTTCGAGCAACAAGGGCTTCCGCGCGCGGCACGGAAGAGTCCATGTTGCTCTATGGGTTCAACTGATCCCGTGGGGTAATTTTGAACAAGATCAATCAACTAAAGAGCCTACCAACGTGACGAAACCACTGAACGTAGAAACTTAAAAATTTGCAGAGATTTCTATATGTATATCGTACGTGAGCACTAAGAAAAGAATATTGGAAATTCCACGTTAAGGATATGAAAATGGTGATTAGGTAATAAATAGTACCTTTGTACTTAGTTTTATTATATTTTAAGTTTCCTTTCTAGGTATATGTTGAATAAAGGATAAGCTGGACAGAAATAATAACGAGCGAGGAAGTTCTAAATAGAACAGAAGAAAAAAGAAACATTATCAATACTATTGAAAGTAGAAGAGGGAAAATGTTAAGTCGCTTGATTCGACACGATGACTTCGTACGAAACATCAAAGAAGGAAAGGTAAAAGTAAGAAGAGGCCCAGGAAGACCAAGACAGGGCTATATGAGACAAACAAAGGAAAAAGTTAGCGTCGGATCGTATCAGGAAGTGAAAAAAAAAAGAGTAAAATGGAACGAACTTCACCGAATTGAGCCTCGCTCTTTTTGATGATGATGTTGTGTACAAAAATCAATAAATAAATCAGTATTCGAATCAAGGCCCTATCAAGAACAAGCGGACGCATAACACGGGTATAACCCAGGTATGTTTATTTGTTCTATTCCCCCTGTCAATACCGTACAGACAATAGAAAGCATTAGAGCGCTCGTTAAATTATCACGCTTCATCCGACTTGGGGAGATGTTGGATTGTTAACGACTGTACTCTGTGCCTTCTGTGTGTGTATGTGCTCTGAACACAGACTTTGTTCATTAGACAGCACTGTTTAACATTTACAACATGTGTTTTTGGTTTATACGTATTATCACGTGTCTGTTTTGTTCGGACAGAGACTATTCAAAATTAATCAAAATCAAACATTTACTTAAAATAAAGAGAGTCAAATTTAAAAATTATGCTACATTATAAATCTCAAAGCTATAAAGTACAAGCACTTCGGAACGATCACAGCTGAAAAGATATACTAAAAGAAACGAGAAAGAAATACTGAAGAAAAGAATATTGGTCCCCATTATATCAGAGGGGTTCTTTATATAAGTATTAATTTCTTTACTATAGATCTACCCACGAGTACCTAATATAATTTTGCATTTCTAAACTATCCCTTGAATTCAAAAATTGTTAAGTTGTTGTTCAGTTTATTCTGACCTTTTTCTATTTTCAACCGACTTCCCAAAAAAGGAGGTGGTTATATGTTTCGATGTATGTATGTTTTTTTATGTATGTTCGCCGATTTCTCCTCCAATTGTGGACTGATTTCCAAAAATGTTTTTTTATTCGTAATGGTGTATTCCCAAGTTGGTCCCATTTTAACCACGTCTGTTCGGTAATTTTAAAGATACCTAATAAAATATAAAAATACCAACATTGCATTATAGAGCAAAAGCCCGCGACAGCATGCCCTTCCTTATTTTATTAAAACTCAAGATTTTCTGTGTATGTCCCCAACATAGAAATAGCGATTAGCGACTATAAAAGTTAGTCTGATCATGATTACTGAGGCAGATCATTTGTAGCAATAACATTTATAGTGGTAGCTCAATTTCCTCAAAGTAAAGTTTTTTAAAGATTTTATTCCTAATAATATGAGAAATCACGCTATCCATTAGAAGGCAATTGGTGTAGATATAAACCCCTGCTAGACATTGTAACTTTACTAAATTATAGTTAAGTATATTTGTTTTATTATAAAAGCTGAATTTAATGTTACTTTGGGAGGCCCCAAGGGTGCGTATCATAGCAAGGATGATTTTATAGGTATGAAACCTATAAAAATCATCCTTGCTATAAAGTATTACCTGCATAAGTAACTAAGATCCAAACTTAATACCTCTCTCTCTCTCTCTCAGCCGAAAGACGTCCACTGCTGGACAAAGGCTTACTTAATACCTAGTCGCTAATATTTTTTACCCGTATATACCACGCAGAGAAACATTCAGCATTTTGAAAATAAGGAAGGTTTGGTCATCGCGGGCTTTCGGTCTATTTATGTGCCATAAATAATAGATAATTTGACATGTTCTGACATTTCAAAACAAACTGACATAAAAAGTTTCAAATTCTTAATTTTTTATTTTCGGTCAGTGAATGAAAAGTTTAAGTTTTTAATAAAGAAAATAGGTATAGAAGCACTAAAAATGATAAAATAAAACTTTTTTCCAAAAAAACTGAACCGACTTCCACCATAAAACTTAAAATCACGAAATAACTATAAATAAAAATGTATTAGCATGCTACCTACTGAATGAGGTGAAGGCGGTGCCAAATCGAAAATTAAGTAAATAATCTAATTAACATTAGAATCATGTATAAAAAATGCCTAGTTGAACAATTACATATTACCTTTACTCCTGCACTTGGCACCGACTTCACCTCATTCAGTAGGTAGCATGCTAATACATTTTTCTTTATAGTTATTTCATGATTTTAAGTTTTATGGTGGAAGTCGGTTCAGTTTTTTTTGGAAAAAAGTTTTATTATATCACAATACAAGTATGTTAAATTCCCAAAATCGTTTGTTTTTGAGTTTATCGCGGACCAAAATAATGACAACATGATTTTTACAGTCAGTAAAAAAAAAAAATTACAGTTAGATAAAGTTAGACTATAGAGGAAATAGAAAATTACGCAGTCAACTCTCAAACCATAAAGTCCCCAGGTAAAAGCTCAATTATGCTTCGTTTTAACATTTCTCTGTGCAAAAGTAAGCGCCAGATCAAATAATCCCAAAACAATATGCGCTCACAGCACAGAACTTGGAATTAAAGGCATTTAGAAGTGCTATCTGGTGTCTTTTTATTGAAACTAGCCGCGCCCTGGAGCTTTCCGTAGGAATTTTGGGATAATAAGTTCCCTATCTGCTAAGTATTCCCGGTATTTTTCTACCCGTATACCAAATTTCATCGAAATCCATCCAGTAGATTTTGCTTGATTGAGTCACAAATATCCTCACAACCTCACGTCCAAACTTCCGTATTTTATTTATAACTATCGCGGGTTCGCCCGCGTGAATTTTCCATGGGAACAGTGCTTTTTCCCGGGATGAAATGTAGCCATGTTCTTCTCAGTACTTTTTGTGCGAAATTTCAGGAAGATTGGTTCAGTAGATAAAGCGGGAAGAGTTAACAAACAAACAATGGGACAGTCCTGTATCTTGGGACTCACTGTCAGAGAGGAACCACACCACGTTGCGTATGTCATGTACAGTAAATGTAGGTAACTTCTAGCTATGACTTAACAAAGGAGCGCGTCAACAACGTGTCTATCAAACTTCTATTGTCTTCTTATTCCGAATTCTGCGGCGCTCACAGAATATAAACAGACTTGCAGCGGGCTTTGCTCGGAATTCGTTTGAAATATGCAGTTTAAAAAAAATCGAGCGCAGAAGAAAAACACAGCTTTTGTTGCTCCGCTCAGACGAGCGACTGTTTACTAATTAATGTTGCCCGCATGTAACTGCTGGGGTGACCATCGTTCAGGAAAATTGTGGATGGAAAACGAATAACGAAATATCAAATAACTCTTTCATCAGCTATGTGGAAATCTGTGGGAGCTTCTTGTATATTCAAACTTCGACTACGTTTATTGAATTCTGTTGAAATATGAGGTACTTAACCTGATATTTTAATATAATAATATTTAATATTAATAATAATAGCATCTCTAAAACAAAGTGCCAGTTGGTAATTTAAAAAAATTGTAAACACTAAGAAATGAGATATTGTACGAACCACGTCGCTATCAGGGTCGTATACAGGGTAGACAAAACGGTCTTGCTAAAAGGCCGTGCATGACTAGCTTTTTAAAAATCATATTTTTTATTTTTTAAATGAATGAAAATGTTTATTTTAATGAGGGATTTTCCGAGACCCAAAAAAAAAAAAATAGTTCCAGATGACTTCATAGATGGCGCTTAAGCAAAGGCGAGAAAAAAAGTTCCAAACAAAAAGCAAAAATACACGGGATTGGCATTAAAAAAAATAAAACTTAACTAAAGTAAAACTGTTAGGTGATATTTTTCTGCCTCTGTTTGACAAGAAAAAACGCACTATAAAGGTTCAGCCATTCTTTTTAGGACTCGGCTTTCATAAAACGCTATCTATTGAGACTTTTTAATACTGATTTTCCTTTTCTTAATTTAGCTGTCAGGAAGAAAAACTCGCCGAGACGCACTGGCCAGCGCGGCGTTTTAGGGCCAAATCACTTCTGTCCAAAATGAATAACGCCAAAAAAGCAAGGCCCTCAGTCCCCAGCAGCCCCGCTATTCCTGGCTACGGCAGCGGTCATGGTAACGGTGGGGCAGAGGGTGCGAAGAATCCCTGGGTACGATCAGGCTGCCATTCGACGACTTTGACCCTGGCATGTTACAACACTAGAACGATTAGATTAGAAGAACGGTTTTATGAATTTGAACTTGCAACAGAAAATATTAAATGGGATATCATAGGATTATCTGAGATCAAAAGAAGAGGAGAAAGTTTATTAAAATTAACCTCTGGTAATCTTTTATATTATAACTGCCCACAAGACGTCACTTATGGTGGAGTAGGATTTTTGATTAGCCGCTGGTACGACAGCGCCATCTAGTTATCTCAAACATAACTAGATAGCTTGATTGCTTTCAGTGCACTTAGTGCTATAATTAACTTATTTTGCAGTATGTTCAAAAATGACAAGATGGCGTTGGCGAATGAACCATTAGATATATATTTTCGAAAACTATGTAAAAATCTCTCTTCCTTTCTGGCTTCGATCGAATAAACATTGTTAAACCATTTTTATTTCCTTTCTTTTGGGCACCTATTTTACAGCCGCAAACTCGAACCTTTCATTACAACAATTAAAAGTATATCCACTAGAGTATGTTTTATCATTATCAAACTGAACAATAGATATTCCTTAAAAATAATACAAGTATATGCCCCCACATCAACTCATACTGATACTGAAGTAGAATCTTTCTATGAAGACATTGACAAAGCTATTCTAGATGGTAAATGTCACTATACAACCGAAAATTGGAGATTTTAACGCAGTGATTGGAGCACCCCTTATAAATGAAAAGTTTATTGGTAAATTCGGTCTGGGAAAACGTAATGATAGGGGTTATATGCTCGTAAACTTCCTAGAGAAAAATAAACTTTATGCAATGAACACTTTCTTTAAAAAACGGAAAACTAGAAAATGGACATGGGTAAGTCCCGGCGGTAATATCAAAAATGAAATAGATTATATAATTAGCACACATAAACATATGGTTACAGACGTTTCAGTTCTGAATAGATTTAAAACAGGCAGTGATCATCGGTTAGTGAGAGCAACGTTAAGATTTAATTTAAAAATGGAGAGAAACAAACTTATAAAATCAACAAAAATAAATAATACAGAGGATACATTACACTTACAAAAAGATTTTCTAATAGAACTAAGCAATAAATTTGAAGTTTTAGAAGATGAAGCTAATGTAGACGTAAATCAGTTTTATAATTCTTTCTGTGAAGTAGTAATAGAAACAACCAAGAAACACGTTGATATCAAAAATTCAAAAACTAAAAGCAGTAAATTAACTACAGAAACAATAGCACCTCTAGAAGAACGAAAAACCATGAAAAATAGCTCAACAAATGAATATAAAGAAATAGTTAATATAAACAAAAAAGTACATAAAGCAATTCGGAAAGATATTCGACAACACAATACAAAAATAATAACTGACACCATAGAAAAATACAGAGGCCCTAAAATCTTTCGGAAAAGATATCATCTCATAAAGAGCAAATAATTAAACTCAAAGATAAGAATGGCGATGTGGTGACTAACCGTGAACAACTTTTAAGAATAGTTGAAGAGTTTTATCAGGACCTATATTCATCAAAAACATCCGCACCAAACTCCTATGTAGATGACTTAAGATCACCACCAAATGAACACAAAAGCGAAGATGCTATACCACCAATAGTAATATCAGAAGTTAGACATGCTCTCTCACAAATGAAAAAAGATAAATCTCCAGGTGAAGATGGGATCATAACAGGATTATTATTGGCAGGCGATGTAGTAGTTCTAAAGGTTTTGGTAAAACTTTTCAATAAAGTCCTATCCACATGTAAGATACCCGATACATGGAAAAATGCGATAATAATAATGATCCATAAAAAAGGAGATACCACCCAATTATCAAACTATCGACCTATAAGCCTCCTTTCTCAAGTTTACAAGCTTTTTTTCGAAGGTGATCTGCAATCGTCTTTCCCGACTACTAGCTAGATGAATGTCAGCCCATAGAACAAGCTGGTTTCCGAAGCGGATTTTCCACAATAGACCATATCCATACTGTGAAACAGCTGATGGAGAAGAGTTCAGAATATAACCAACCCTTGTGCTTTGCCTTCGTTGATTACGAAAAAGCCTTTGACAGCGTCGAACATTGGGCCGTGTTTAACTCTCTCCATCGCTGTCAGGTAGACGCACGCTATGTGGATCTGCTGAAGGAAATTTATAGTTTGGCTACAATGCAGGTTCGTCTGCATTCTAACACTGATCCCATACCCATAAAGAGAGGGGTGCGGCAGGGGGATACCATCTCACCCAAATTATTTACCGCCGCTCTAGATGATATTCTTAAAACTTTAGAATGGGACTCCGCAGGTATTAACATCAATGGAGTATATTTGTCCCATCTGCGATTTGCAGACGACCTGATATTGTTTGCCAAAACTCCAAACGACCTCCAAAATATGTTGACAGATCTCCACGACGCATCTTTAAGAGTAGGTCTTAGGATGAACATGACCAAGACAAAGGTTATGTCGGCCACATCTGGTCTCTCAAGTATATCTGTAAACGGTGAGAGGATAGATGTGGTTGACAAATATACTTACCTTGGTCATTGTTTATCTTTTGACAAGGTACTTAGATCAAAAGAGATTGATCGACGTATTCAGCTAGGATGGGTGGCATTTGGTAAGTTGGCAGATATCTTTAAAAACAAAGAAATTCCACAAAGCCTAAAAACCCGCCTCTTCAACCAGTGTGTTCTGCCCACGATCACATACGGTGCCGAGACATGGACTCTTACAAAAGGTTACCATGCACAAGATTGCGGTGGCGCAAAGAGCCATGGAACGAGTCATGCTCGGCATCAAATTACAAGATCGAGTTCGCAACACGGAGATCCGCCGTCGAACGAAAGTTCACGACGTACTCTCTAGAGTAGCAACTCTAAAATGGAACTGGGCGGGACACCTGGCAAGAAGGAACGATGAAAGGTGGAGTAAGGCTGTGACCGAGTGGTATCCAAGAGACGGAAAGCGAAGCGTAGGACATCCGGCTGCTAGGTGGGTCGACGACGTTAGGAATATTGCTGGCAAGAACTGGATTGGGATGGCCCAGAATAGAGATGCTTGGCGTAGACAGAGGGAGGTTTATACCCAGCAGTGGGTAGCAGAAAGCTGACGATGATGATGATGATGAATTTAGCTGTCAGAAAATTGCTCATTAGCTTAGCACACACAGGCTTGTGAGAAGGTACATATTAAAACTAAAACTAACAAATACATATAGATACAGCAAGAGTGCGCTGCAGCAATTCAAAAAGGCCATAGCTCAGTGAAAATCTTTGCTCACAGCTGTGATAAGTAAAGCACTGATTTTTAATCTTTAGGGAAAAAAAAACACAAATTTAACTTTAAGAGAGGTCACCCCACAGTTTTCCCGCACTCGTCGTCGAGTTTCGTTTTTTATTTGCAATTACTTGATGCGTTTCGGATCGGAACGGAATCTGTCGCCGCGCTGATTTGCTCTGATTGTGGCTGGTTACTGCATCTACTTTTTGTGGTCGTGGGTTAATGACGTGGGGAGTGGTGGCTTTGTCGGCGCTTGACTTGCGTCTGAAAGGCACAGGTTTGAATCTCTACATACATAGATATTATCACGCCTTTTTCCCGTGGGGGTAGGCAGAGACTAGCGATTTCCACTTGCTACGATCCTTAAAGATCTCTTTTGCTTCCTCTACATTCATCACTCTCTTCATACATGTTCTCCGGTTATGGGTGCTCCTTATATCTCCCTTTTTTAATTTAATCTCTGGGGCTCATATATATTGATCAAACTCGGTCATTTTCAGTTTAATGATTTAAGACGGGTAGAGTAAATTCTAGAATCATCATCATCCACAACCTTCCGTTATCCACTGCTGGGTATAGGCCTCTTTCTGTCTACGACAACATTCTCGGTCCTTTTTTTTTTTTTTTGATTCGCAGGGGGTGGTCCTCTCGGTCCCTTTCATCGAACCTTCTCGGTCCTGGGCCATCCACTCTAGTTGTTGCCAGCAATATTCTTAACATCGTCGATAAATTCTAGAATAGTAGATACGTAAGTTATTATGCGAGGATATCCCGGGTAGAGCTATTATATAATGACAGCGGTAGGTAGTAAATATTAACATAAATTCAACAAGCTTTTGCCCGTGGTTTTCCTGTCCATTGATGGAAACTGCATGAAAATCCATTCAGTGGTTTTCGAGTTTATTGCGAATAGACTGGCAGACAGACGCAGCGGGGGATTTAGTTTATACCGTATACAAGTCACTTCTCCGACTTTTACATCTTTAAAACTAAACAGATTATGATGCGGCATCCATTATGATTTAAATAATTTCTCATAGGCGAAGTTGGGGTGGGTAACTAGTAAAAAATAAGAGCTGAAGCTGGTATAAAAACATACGAGAAGGAAGCTGCTCATTCGAGCTTACAGAAGCTCAGTGAATACTCATCCCGCGTCAAAACACCACGATGTAATGATAACATAAAATATGCGACACATCCGCAAACGATATTTCTATAACGGAGTTAGGTTTGGGACACAATGAGGAGAATAAAACAGGCCGCTCAATACGAGAGAGGACCGTATGCTGATCTCCAAGCTTCATTTTGAAGATGGCTTTTATTGATGATGATGATCCAATGTGGACATAAATAATATTTTTCCGTAAATGTCCTTTTAGACACAAGATTTATTGTCACCTGAGAATTAATGAGAGATCTTGGTGAATGTATGAAATGTGTGTAAGTATTTTATGTCCGTGTAAATAAAGTACGTCCGATTTTAAAAAAATCCGTATAGTTAACAACAGAGACTATGGATTTCCATGACGTAAACACATATCTATCTCATCTCGTATGCCCAGGCGCTAGAGGGATGAGGTCCTAAAAATCTGGAGGCCGTCCAAAGAACAGAAGGAAGTAGCGCAGAACAGGAAGGAGTGGAAGCGTCTAGTATCGGAGGCCAAGATCCTCTTTGGGTCGTCGAGCCATCGAAGTAAGCGAGCGCGAGCCCTTCCACGGAATAACCGATAATTTTTCGTGTCCCTGGCTTAGAAAAGTTTTTAAACCAACCTACCAATGCTGGAAAGAAAGTAAAAAGTCTTATATTTTACCCATTAGCCCAAACATGTTCTTGTGGTTGGTCAATACCACTAAAAAAATTACTGAAACCTGCCTATTTTGTCTCGAAATAATATAAATAATAATAATAAATAAATACGGACAAATCACACAGATAGAGTTAGCCCCAACGTAAATTCAAGACTTTACGGTATGCTAATTTTATAAAACAAATACATTAGATAAATATCTAAAACCCACGTCAATCTTAAATGATTATTTTTCATCTTGACCCGACCGGGGATCGAACCCGGGACCTGTGTGTCTGGTGTGGCCGTCCGGCGTGATGACCGTTAGGCCACGGAGGTCGTCAGTCATCTGATGACCTGCATTGATCCTGATCATCAAATGCATTTGTATGTAATTTGCGCAACAAAATAAAGTTAAAAAAAAAAACTTCAATTTGAAATTGAATTTCTCAGATTAGTAGGTATTATATTATTACTTTTTTATAATAGGATTCTAATCATACAATGAAGTTTTTTGAAATCAGATTTATTTTAAGTGTTCAAGCAATCCACAATACGATACTCAATAGCGAATTTGCGACTATTAAAAGCTTTGCTGCGCTATCTATTGTTTTTTTTGTGAACGAGTATGAGAATTTAAAATATATGGATTTATAGCGGTTTTATTGAATTTCACTATGTTGTTCAGACAAAAAAGTTGCGTTTTAATAAGAATAACAAAAAAGTCAAATGACATTTTTGTTTTTTTTTTAAATAGCTGAGATATGAGGTTTTTTTCATATATTTCCGCCATTTTTTTAAATTTCGAAAAACTGGCTCGACTAAAAAATTCTATAAAATTACTGAACCCGCTCACAAAATTTCATGAGAATCGGTTCAGAAATGCGACCTGTAGGCGATAACATCCGGACAGACAAAATAATTTTCGGCTAGTGGAAACTGAGACGCTTCGCTCACTGCGCTCGCTCGGTCAATTATATCAAATTCCAAAAACATGATTTGCAAATGGAAATAAATGAATACCTGGTGTGTCCTCAACTTTACCTTCTCTAACAGGGTTTTTTCGCTCCCCACTAAGTGATACGTGATAAAAACGTTCCTTTTTACGTAAATAGCGATATTTGCGCGCGGGAGCGGCGGGTGGTAGCTTGTAGCAGTTTCGGTAGCTTTTCGGCAATTTAGTAGGAAGTAAGCCACTTATGGTAGTTTTTTGCTCGTTATTTCGTGTTTATTTTGGTTATTATTTTGAACGTTTCACGCTTATGGAGCTACATGGGTGTTTTCTGGGAATTTTTGGTCAATTAGTGCTAATAATTTTCCTTTATTAAATAGGTGTTTTCTGAGAATTTTCGGTCAATTAGTGGCAATAATTTTCCTTTATTAATGTAAAATTGGAGAGTTGTGTGAGCAGAACCTTCCCAGCAGGCTACACAGCAATCTACCCTGGTTTCATATAATTATGTATTACTAGCTTTACCCGCGGCTCCGCCCGCGTGAATTTTCCACGGGAAAATACACTGTGTATGAGTATGATCCTATTCAGTACTTCTAAATTTCAGGAAGATTGGTTCAGTAGATCAAGCGTGAAAAGGTAACAAACAAACTCACTTTCGCATTTATATTATTATTATTTAAATTATCAGATCTTGCTGTGAGAAATCGTCGGCCAGGTAATGACAAAATTTGTCTTCCTGAGTCGAATACAGCTTTACTTAGCAATAGCATACTATCTATGTCTCCAAAAATTTATAATAAAATTCCTTACCAAATAAAAGAGCTAAATTTAAATTTTTTAAAAAAACATATGAAAATGTTGCTAGTTGACAAATGCTATTACAGTATTAGAGATTTTCTAGATGATAATTTTTGACATCCCTGACATATGTATTTAATTCTTTATTGCTATGATTGAATTATTTTAATTATATTTTTTTGAGTGTATTATCATATTTTTAAAGTATATTTTGAATTTATTTGCGGCAAGCCATCTGACTTAATTTGCACACCGTTTCAACGGTTGAACATTGCTTCTCTGTAACATCATGCATTTTATGTATCAACAATGTTTTTTTGGCAAATAAATATATCTTTATCTTTTATCTTTATCTTTAAGTTAGGACACCAAAATCATCAAGAAAAATTATCGTGCAAATTGGATCAAATTGCGCAGTTTCAAAGGTGTATCGACTTTGATTTATACTACTGTAAATGTATTGAACGCTTGGCTCTGTCTTCCCCGTAAGGAATAACGACGTAATACGATATCTGTACATCTGCAAATGTTAACGACTTTATGTTATTTTTTGTTACCGGCCGAAACCGATTTCAAGACACGATAGGATAAACTGGTATAGCCTACGCCAAACTAGTTTGTCCTAAGCCCGATTGATCCTGAAATAAATACGCATGCTTCCATGCTGGTCTGGGAGCGAAGAAAAAACATAGAATGTGCCAGCTGCTTCTCTTCCCGCGCAGGTTGTCAAAGTCAATCGAGGGAAAGGGCTTTAAACTGGGGATTCCTCCACTCATAGCGATGGGCTAGCAACCTGTCACTATACCTGAATCTCCATTCCATCAGAGAGCCCACTATTCAGCTAAGCGTGGCCTTCGAGTCTCACGGCTCTCGTCTCTGTCTACCCCGTAAGGGATAAAGACGTGATTCTATGTATGTATGTATGTATAAATACGCACATTCCAGGATAAACTGGTATGGCCTAGTCTATACATTTATAGGATACATAGAAAGCCAAAATAAATAGATAAAATGTATAAAATTATATAAGGCGCCGCTATACCTGTAAATAAGTTGTCAGTACCAATGTTATTATTAAGACCAATATGTACACTTAGTTGGCAAATAATTAAATATTAAATATGTATTTTGACAAAGCAGCCACAAAAAGCCAATAAGCTCAAAATATTATTATTTATTTTCCTTTCCATCTATTAGTTAATAGGATCGCGGTCAAATCCTTTGTTAATGTGTAATTTCGGCTGTCATTTCGGTAATAATATGTAATGCACCTCACACAAACGGAGATAAACGTGTATGGTGAAATTTTAATGAGAGCCCGGGGCTTCGGGAGCCCTAAGGGGCTTGCTCACTTGTTACCTGTCGATTCTGATTGTATCAATGGTTTTTCAATAGTAGTGACTAGCTTTAAACACAATATTATTATTTATTTATTTAGTTTTTTGGGGGTCTTACAGCTAAATAACGACTATGTATTGGATACAATTACATTAAAGCTATGCTAATAACAAGACTCCGCCTATTAATGTTATAGTTGAAGAACAACTTTGTATTACAAAATATAATAAAAGAAAACTAGGTACTATGCTATTTAAGTCACGGTTGCGGTATACGGTTGAAGAAAGCGTCTGCAAAACGTGTCTGATGCGTTACTGGTACAAAACAGGTCAAAGTCAATTACGGTATTGTTTATTAAATCCGCTGTTCTAGGCAAAAAAGAGTTGCGTCTATAATTGGTAGAACAAGTGGGAACGTTCAAAATAAATCGTTTCCTGAGACGGGGGCTGCTGAGGAGTAGTCCAATTTTCGACAGTAATTCGCTGCAGTCAACGGAGCCCCTAGCTATATTCGCGAAATAACACACATCAGCCACTTGGCGTCTAATGTTCAGAGGGAGAAAGTGGTAGACTTTGCACCGGTCCTCGTACCGATTACATCTTCTACGAGCTTTAAGATCTAGGTATCGTAAAAACTTGGCTTGGATACGTTCTAACCTATCCCGATAGACCTCATACTGCGGGTTCCATACCTGAGATGCATACTCCAGGTGGCTGCGCACATAAGAGCAGTACAATATTTTAATACATTTAAGGTTCGGCCGATGTTCTTATAATGAAACCTAAAGATTTTGTCGCTTTCTTGACTACATGATCAATATGTCTATCGAATGAGAGTTGACTATCAAATAACACGCCCAGATCCTTCATAGCAGATACTTTACATATATTAGTATTTTTCAAGATATATCCTTTATCAAAAACTGTTAGTTTCCTGGTATATGAAATATAAAAACATTTAGAAATATTTAAGTCAAGTTTATTGATACTACAGTAAGACTCGAATCTATGCAAATCTGCTTGTAGGTCGTCGATGTCAGAGATAGTTTTGATAGATTTTAGTATTTTCATGTCATCAGCGAACATTAATATTTTTGAGTTTACGAAACATCTACCTACATCGTTTATAAATATGGAGAATAATAAAGGCCCAAGAAGTGAGCCTTGGGGGAGGCCCGATGGGACACTGACCCAGCTAGACATAAATCCATTCAGTACTACAGCCTGAGTGCGGTTATCAATATAAGAGACCAAACCAACCACCACCACCACCTATACAAATCGCCGTGTATGCCGGCAGCCATCAGCTTTTGTAACAGCAAGAAATGATCTATACGGTCGAAACACTTGCTGTAGTCCGTATAGATAACATCCACCTGACCAGCGCCATCCATACCCTCCGAGATGATGTCGTGCGCCAGAACCAGATTTGACACAGTGGAGCGATTTTTGAGGAAGCCATGCTGCTCACCGACAAACAGGCCATTGCACGCCGCGTTAAGCTGCTTATTGTGTTTTGCTTTATTTATTGCTTTTTAAATTTAGTTTTTCATCCATTTCACTCCCCGACGGAAGGAATTTTCAAAATTCTTTCACATACGCTATAGAAACATACATACATACATACATATTATCACGCCTTTTCCCGTAGGCAGAGACTAGCGAAATATCAAATCAAATAATCCAGGTATTTATTGTGGTTAACAGGTAAAAAAGGTCTTACAATAAAGTCGTACAGCCGTGTCCTGCTCAATTAGGACATACAAATTATCTCAGTCATCTATAGAAACGTCTCTGCAAAATTTCAAGCTTCTACGATCAGCGATTTCGTTCTCCTCTGTGCTTCGAGCCGTTGAATCCGACTTTGTATTTGCAGCCATATAACCCACTACATTCCGTGTTGGGTCCGCATTGTGGGTCATCCTCTTTGTGCGGTTGTGGGGATATTAAAATGACTGATAATAAAAAGAGTAGGTGGAAGAGACACCCAAACTCCACTGTAACAATTTTGCTAAAAGCACAAAAGGCGTAAATTTTTTAAACTTTGCCGATATCTAAATGTGTGAGTATATTAACAACATCATGCCGTATGAAGGGTCCCTTATCCAACGGTCGGAAAACTGAAATTATAAAATACGCGCGGCGTATCGGTTCGTTTTTCATGCACCACTCGTTTGGCAGATTATCTTTTAATTATGGCCGCTCATTATACGCCGCTTATGAAGATTTCAGACTATTATGGACCAGATGGATGTTGTGTGGCCCATGCCGATGAAAAAAAGAGATTTGGTATATCAACGCAGAGACAAAACCGCTAATGTAAAAACTAGAAATGCAGAGAAGTTCTGTATATCTTTATGTGAGCTAAGAATATTAAATACGTCGAGATTTCTAGCATAAATTTTAATATGATTCAGAAACTAAAACTCATATCTCCCACATTAAATATACATCAATCAAGGTTCATTTTCAGCGGTCTCAGTCTAGATGCAATAATGGTTGAAGGTGGAACGTAACTCAATCTTTTGTCTAATAACGCAGCGTGTGTCATCGAATGCATTTGTGTGCACCTCTAGGTAGGATGCAGCCGACGGCTTGTCCAAACTTAGTACCCTTCATACTTAGCCTGTACCCTTGTACTCATCAACGTTCTACACCTTCGAATTACACCGCATTCATTGCTTGTTTCATGCATTCAGAAATATGTCTCAAAGTTGTAAAGCAGCAATGGATGGGTACTTTAAACGAGTTTGGAATAGTAGATATATATTTTAGCGTTTCGTAGTAGGAGTTTTCTCGCAGCTTTTGTAATAAATTTCCCAAGTTCACTGTCGGTTAATATAATATGGCACCTCTGTTAACATGCGCTCGGTTGTAACCAAATATTGGTGTTTCTAACTTTTCAAACTCATTAAGATTTTAGACGTGAAAAAACAGGTGATATTTGTCTGTCGACCTTGACGTTTTTCTGTGTATCTTACTAACCTTGCTATGACATTCAAAGAAAAAATATTTAACTAAAATCAATCATCATCATCATTAATACATATAATAAAACTGTAACTGGTCTGTGTCTGTACATAGAAGATATTTAAGAAAAAAAAACATGAGGGGTCTTCATAGGGCCAATAGAAGCCAAAACCATTTTGAGAGTTTAGATTAATTTTTGTCTGTCTGTCTAACTGTCTGTATGTTTGTACGCACATCACGCAAAAACTACTTGACCAAATTTGATGCGGTTTTCACTGTTGTACTGCAGAAGGTTTAAGTAAGTAAGTTTTGATACGCCGCTTAGAACCGAGCGATATGCGCAGACGAAGTCGCAGGCACAGGCTAGTTATTTTAAATAACATAGTTAAAGTACGGAGAATCGATAATTTGTTTGTAAAATTTCATTTTTGATATCTACATTTCCGCATACTTAAAAAAAGATTATACCGAATTACATCACAGCGCAGCTAGACTTACAATAATCTTTTGATTTATAGATATATCGTAACTTTAAGATATATTATGAAAAACTTCCTTCACCAATACAAACCTGTATAAAGGGTTCACGTATAGAATATGACAGAACTACCCACAAGGCATAATAATAACAAATAAACCGGCTCTGACGTTGGGACGCGTTCACAATAGCAGTCCATAATAAAAATATGTCAGTTGGTTTTGATAAAGGGTTTTTGTATTTTTTCGTCCCTGAGTTTGACTGTTAACGTTTGGGTTTGTGAAATACTGGATGATCCCGGCTTTGGGCGGGAAATATAAATTTGTTCCGACGAATTTAGGTAAAGTTGTTTCAATTCTTTCTTCTGATTTTATATAGAGGTAATATATTTTTTAACTTTCTATATCCACATCGGTAAGTAACCAATGCCTATCGCTTTCTCAAAAAAGTCGGCAACGCATTAGTGACCTTTTATAGGGTCGTAGGTGTCTATGGACTGCGGTGATTGTTTACCATCAGGCAATCCGCATGCTCGTTAGCCTACTATTCTATAAAACGATGCCATGTCCAATAATGTCCATATCTCCGCATGCTATGAATGAAGATGAAATATCTTTAAGGATCATGCTTCACACTCATTATTCTTCTCATTTCTCTTTTTTTTGTGCCCAAAAATCGGGACCGGAGACGCTGGCGTGCTTGTGTTGGAGGACAAGACTAATTTTGGGTCACGAGCTTGAATTTCGGTCTGCTTAGTTTTTCTTTCAGATTTTGGTCATGCTTATCAAATTAAGTTAGGATTATTGGTTGTACAGTTTTTTACTTTTTCCTACTGGTAGATATTTTTTGAAGGTATTACTACCTTCAAAAAATATATAAAAACAAAATATTATGACACTCTTTTCGAACACTTATAAATTTGATGACGAAATTATTCGTATCGAAAAAAATCGAGAGAGATCTGTAGGGATCATAGCAAGTGGTAATCGCTAGTTTCTACCTACGTGATAATATGATAATTCATAATTCATTTATTTGCAAAACATGAGCATAAAGATGACAAAAAAATGTGCAGTGAAACATGTACCCAGTGTGGGTGTAGCAAAATTAAATTAAATTCAAAATTAAATACTATAAAACGATGTCTTTAAAGTTAAAATTATTTCATCAAATCTTTAATTATTTACAGTCAAATTAGTCAAATGAGGTCAAATTTAATTATTCTATTTTCGGCGTGCGTTTGAGACATTTTCAACCATAAGTTATCTTGTTATGTATGTACCTATGTATGTAAAATCTAAGAAAAAATGTTCCCTTTCTTCAGAACCTACCCCAAATAGCCCAAATTCGCATTATGGCCGGTTTACAAGGTGCAGACTTGTTTTATTGTGGCCATTAGCCGATAATTTATGATCGCACTAGTTGAAGGTTTGTTTTCAGCCGCGGCCTGCGTTACGTAACGAATTAGATGTGTTTCCTGTTATCTGGGGAAGAAGGCGAACGAATAAACGGTTGTTTTCTTAAATTATGCTGGCGTGTTAGGGGGCAGACATAAATAATTGGATAAAAATGAAAGTTAATGTTGTTGATGTTATCCTTAATAAAATAAACATAAGCACATATAAAAATACTATCAATATTTTCCAACTTATTTAAATTAGTAGATTTCGCCCGCGGCTTCGCGTAAATTTCCCACGGGAAACATGCCTTTTCCCTATGTACTTCTCAGTACTTCTAACTATGTGTATGCGAAAAGACATTGTTCATCGCCGGCTTACTGCGGACAGTTCGTTCAATAAATAATAGTATTATCATTCATCATAATTAATGTCAAATAGATTTTCTGAATATATATTGGAGTATGAATATCTATAATTAAAATATACCATTTAGTAAGTATTTTTTGCGTTTCCAATACTCAAATCAAAGATGTCGGCCTTCACATGTGTTCTGGGATGCCATTATCTAAAATAATAATATTACATTTAAGTAGTATATTTTTATTCTTTGATGAAAGATTGGATTAATTAGGTATTTTTTTAGCATAATATATTAGTTTTATGTATTAAGTACACTCATATCATTTCATATTTATAATTTTTAATGAAGAATTATGTATGTATTTTAATTTTTACTTAAATAATTCAATATTGCGTTTTCTTTACCTGGTAACACTCGATTCTTAAGCGTAGCTTGATTTTGACGTTGACCGGTTGTCGTCGGTCGACATTGACACTTGGATACTTGTCAACATCTGTCAACGTCAAAATCAAGCCGCGCCCAAGAATCGAGTGTTACCAATATTGAATTATTTAAGTAAAAATTAAAATAATACATAATTCTTCATTCTAAAATATAAATATGAAGTGATATGAGTGTACTTAATAAATAAAACTAATGTATTTTGGTAAAAAAATACCTAATTAATTCAATCTTTCATCAAAGAATAAACAATATACTACTTGAATGTAATATTATTTTAGATAATGGCATCCCAGAACACACGTAAAAGCCGACATCTTTGATTTGAGTATCGGAAACGCAAAAAATACTTACTAAATGGTATATTTTAATTATAGATATTCATACTCCAAAATATATTCAGAAAATCTATTTGACATTAATTATGATGAATGATAATACTATTATTTATTGAACGAACTGTCCACAGTAAGCCAAGCCCCCATACACTTTGAACAAAGTCCTTTCAGGAAGATTGGTTCAGTAGATAAAGCGTGAAGAGGTAACAAAAAAATAAACAAACAAACAAACTCACTTTTACATTTATAATATTAGTTAGGATTACGAATACGAAAGTATTTTCGTTGGACTGTTACTCTATCAAGCCAAAAAAAAGTTCCTTGGATGTATTTCGATTATGAAATAAGTAAAAGTAAAACATATAACACTTATCCCGGATTTTAAACGCAAGCGGACTTAGTCCGTACTAGTATAATCAAAATATAACCAAATTATATATCCCTATTCCAAATTTCATCAAAATCCGTGCAGTAGGTTTTTGTCGGAACCACTGCGTTACAGAAGTCAACAAACCACGTAGTATGGGGTCGATTGAGCTTCCTATAAAGTAAAGAAAATGACGAATCATTTTTCTTTGTAGTAAGTTTTGTAAAAATATACAAGAAAAAACTCAATTTTAAGCGGAAAAGTTGCTCAAAAGTACAAGTACAACATCCGAGCCAAAACTTAAACTTATGCTTGACCGGATTCAGCACCCGAGTTCAACTTGGTAAGTAGTTGGAAAGTACAACAAAATAATAGTAGCAAGCGTCCATAGATTTATATCAGGTTAGCTAGATAGAGACTCCGCTACGGAATGACTAAGTACGAAATGTCTATGGACGTTAGTTCTAAAGTATGCGAGTGCGATGTACGTTAGTTCTAAATTATCCTAGTTCTACGTATTCCAGTGCTAAAGTACCCAATGTCGAAGTATGCGAGTACGATGTATGTTAGTTCTAAATTATTAGATACCTCACGCCGTGCGAATGTTGCTTTTAATTAGCTAGATAAAAGGTATTAGCCAAAATGTTTATTAGACTCAATCTAATCATCTACATCTCAGCCACAAGTGGTCCACTGCTGGAGAACTACTAGTCTTCCCTAAAGACAAATTGGTGGTTCTTTGCGTGATTGTGTAAAATAATCCCAGATAAATATTGCACATAGACTGTTGAACTAGTCTCTAGCTAAGTATCTTTGTAGCAACTTCATGTGACGTTTGTTATTCGTTGTACAAGTGAGAGACAGAGAAAATAAGACTGAAATTAGGCAATACCTATCTCTTTCAAAGGTCGATGATGCGCATATATCGCCACGTATTGTATGAAGTTGTCCAGTTAGTGCCAGCTTCAGTTATTATAGTGATAAATAAATAGTTAATATCACACTTGTCGTGTCAAAAATAAAGTAAAAATACAAATCCAATACGACTTATGTAGGTTGGTTTCATTCGAATTAAGATCCATCATTATTCTATTTATTTCATTCATAGTAGGTATGAAAATAGTGATACGTTCGGTTCTAGGCATTACGTGGAGATGCGCCATCTAGTTTATTTTAAATCTGTGCATGCGACGCTATTGTCCTACATTGTAGTTTGTTCCAGTCTTTTTGGACTTGAAAATTAGGTAAAAGATTTTTGAATTTGTTTTACCTACTTACTGAGAAATTTAAATATAATATGTATGATGTATTACAAATATTTTTAATAATATGTATATCATACAAAGTGAGGTTTATTTATTTAAAAACTTTATTGCACAAATTACAAAAAAATATGGTGGACTTAATGGCATTCTCTACCAATCAACCATTAGATCAAACAGAGAGTAAGGTCGTGGTGGTGGTGTAGTGAGGTCGTCCTACAGAGAAAGATAGTCTTGTCTTGATAGCCTAAAAAGGGTGACGCAGCCAATAGGCGGAAGTGTCAATGGGCTGGCCACTTCTGTAGAAGCCGATTTTGTGATCACCTTCTGCAATAGTGGGAGCTAGGTAATAAGCACCCACTTCGTGTTCTCTGCATGACCCTAAGGTAAACTGGTAGAAAATGCTGTTGCATAAAGTCCGCCCATTGCATTTTGTGCAATAAAGTTTGAATCAATTAATAAATAAAAAATGCAGTCCCATAAGAACTTAAGCCACGTCAAACTTTCATGCATAGAGCAAGCTTAAGTAGTTTTAATTTAGCTCGCAAGATCTTACTCGCACAAACGTTGCTTGTTAAATAAAAGCTTTCAAAAAATTCAATTCGATAATGCAATTCCCACAAAAGTACAGTCAGTCGCGTTGTTCCTTGACGCCCGTCGCCAAAGGCGGTCGGTCTCGTATTGTCGACACTCGCATGAATTGTCCGCCCCGGTCCCTGGTTCCATCTCGCACCCACTCGTGATTTGATACTCATATTGGAATTAGATGTTGTCTCCTGCTTGGTTTCCGTACATTTTTAAAGATGCTATGCTGATTGTCAGTTAAAAAGATTGAGATGATCGTCAGACAGACCCGGGTCGCGAACGAAGACCCGTTTTTTACACTAATGTAGAACTGTGCTATTGACAATGTCGTAAAAGTAGGTTGCACGTAGTGCTGTGTTAGACTAAATTATTAAATGTGAAAAAAATCAAAAATTATGTAAGAATGTTCTGCTAAGCCTGAACAGGAGCCTAACCACAACCTTTTGTAAAACAATCTTATTTCAAAGAAATTTTGTTTCAAGCTTATAATAACATTACTCGATTTCGTACCATGACCTCTATCGAGCAATATTATTTTATTCCTGCTTAGTGTTGCGAAAGAACGAATGATTTGATGACATTGTCTATTTCCAGTTAAGGATATGAACATGGAAGTAATAAATACACGTTTACTTCCATGGATAAGAAGAAACAGCGCTATAATAATAGCGCCATCTCTTTCCAATGACGTTCCGCGTAACATGATTTTATAGGTTATAATCATATATAATAAAACTGTAACGGTCTGTGTCTGTACATAGAAGATTTTTAAGAGAAAAACTATGAGAGGTCTACATGGGGTTAATAAAAGCCAAAACCAGTTTTTGTAGAATTTTTGTCTGTCTGCCTTTCTATCTGTTTGTTTGTACGCGCATCACGCAAAAACTACTGGATTAAATTTGATGCGGTTTTCAATGTCGTATTATAGAAGGTCTAACTTAAAATCTGGTGTAGTTTCAGCTTGATATGCCACTTAGGCGGAACCTGAAATATGCGCAGACGAAGTGGCGGGCATAGGCTAGTTCATAATAATAGAAATGTGAATTGATATAAAATGTTCGTTTTTGGAAAATTAAGTATATTTCAGTAACTTATTACCTACGTAATATACACTAATATCTCCTCATGAAAACGCATACGAAGCCTTTTCTTGATGTACACTCTTCGGAGTTAGAATATCGGCTTCCAAGTACTCAAATATTTCCAAGTCCAAATCCATTTAGAATCAAATTTAATCAATTGCAGTCACTTACTATAACGTTCACACTTACTTTATATTTTATTATTTTTCGAAAATAAGTTGATTTACTTTATATTTTTGAGCAAATAATAGTAAATAATGTCGTATCAGTTGCGAAAGAGTAACTTTTTTAACATCGCTAAATTTGACATTAAAACAATAATGCAAAAGCACGTAGTGGTACGAATTGAGTGAACATAAAACTTTTTTCCAAAAAAAATGAACCGACTTCCATCATAAAACTTAAAATCATGAAATAACAATAAAGAAAAATGTATTGGCATTCTACCTACTGAATGAGGTGAAGTCGGTGCCAAGTGCAGGAGTAAGGGTGTTATGTAATTGTTTAGCTAGGCATTTTATATATTTGTATACACGATTCTAATGCAAATTTAGATTATTTAATTTTTTCGGCACCGACTTCACCTCATTCAGTAGGTAGAATGCCAATACATTTTTCTTTATTGTTATTTCATGATTTTAAGTTTTATGATGGAAGTCGGTTCATTTTTTTTGGAAAAAAAGTTTTATTTTATCATTTTTAGTGCTTCTACACTTATTTTCTTTAATAAAAACTTAAACTTTTCTTCTGGCCGAAAGTAAAGAATTAAGAATTCGAAACTTTTTATGTCAGTCTGATTTGAAATGTCAGAACATGTCAAATTGTCTATTATTTTTGGCACATAAATAGACCGAGAGCCCGCGACGACCAAACCCTCCTTATTTTAAAAATGCGGAATGTTTCTCTGCGTGGTATATACGGGTAAAAATATTAGCGACTAGGTATGAAGTTTGGATCTTAGTTGTTTATGCAGATAATATGGCAAGCAAGGATGAGGTTCATATGTATAAAAAGCACCCTTGGGGCCGCCCAAAGTAACATTAAATTCAGATTTTGTAATAAAACAAATATAACTATAATTTAGTAAAGTACTCGTAACAATGTCTGGCAGGGGTTTATATCTGCACCAATTGCCTGGTAATGGATGGCGTGATTTCTAATATTATTCGGAATAAAATCTTTAAAAAACTTTACTTTGAGGAAATTGAGCTACCACTTTATATGCTATTGCTACAAATTATCTGCCTAAGTAACCATGATTCAACTTTTATAGTCGCTAATCGCTATTCCTATGTTGGGGGCATACACAGAAAATCTTGAGTTTTAATAAAATAAGGAAGGGCATGCTGTCGCGGGCTTTTACTCTATAATGCAATGTTGATATTTTTATTATTTGTTAGGTATCTTTAAAATTACCGAACAGATTCGGACGTGGTTAAAATGGGACCAACTTGGGAATAAACCCTTTCTAATAAAAAAACAATTTTGGAAAACAGTCCACAATTGGCGGAGAAATCGGCGAACATACATAAAAAAAAACATACATACATCGAAACATATAACCTCCTCCTTTTTTGGGAAGTCGGTTGAAAATAGAGGTGACGTCACCAAAACTGCTGAAAAAAGTAATATTGTTTCAAGTTTGTTTTAAAGACCTTGTGGTACGAAAACTCAATGTAATATTATAATAATACTGCTATAAGACGTTGTGGTTAGCCCCCAGATGTAGCAACTCATAGTCATAATCTACTAATCGCCAAAATTATAAAAATATAATAATTATTCAAATTAGTTAAGTATTATCGGGAAATAAATTTAAATTTATTGTATTAAAACTCACATTGTAATAACGTCTCTAGTCTCAAGATTTTACCTGCAAGTTTAAAAGTTTCATAAATAAATAATTAGACAATAAATAAAGCAAATATTAAAGACTTTAAATGCAATATATTCGTTTTATAATGTGGATAGGCTCATTCAAAACAAAATGTCCAAAAACCAGCATTTATTATTACATTTATTTACACAAAACAGAATAGGAACTGGGCGTAGGAAGCTGAAATTTGGCATGTAGGTTCCTAAGAGAGTGTAGGGAAGCATCAAGAGAGGATTTTCCGAAATTCCCCCGGGAACAAAGTCTTGGTCTCATCTTCTTCTTTGTGAGTCGAAATGGCAAGAATCTTATATTTTCCCTGACTAGTACTTGGCAAAGCCGATCGTTCAAGTCGCCTCGATGGTGCACGAGTCGGGGTAATTCGGACATGACAGGAGGTGAGCCATAGATTGCACAGCTTCGCAATGGCATATAATATTTGCCGAGAAACCCCACCTAACGTGGCTTTCCCGGACCCATGCCAGTGTTAAATAGAAGCGAATATTTGATAATTTGATATTTGTTATGAGAATGCCGGTAACGAGTGGGTGCGACAGCTCCGTTTCGTTGCCATTTAACTTGCTACTTTTGTTCGACTCGAGTTATAAGTGAACGTTTTTATTTTTCTTCTGCACTTTCTCAGAACCTTTGTGGACTGGTTTTTCACTTGCCAGTTTGTTTCTTTATTTAAAAGTAGCTTTTCTCTTTTGTTGAATTCTTTCCCCAGATGATGTCGATTGGGCTGCGAATGTTTCCTTTTTTTGTAAGTAGGTTATTTATTTTATTTTTTCTTCACTTCTGTATCTCTATCTTATCTTATATCTATTAAATAATTTAAGAAAATGCAAGTAAATTTTTATGAGTTTTGTTTTTTAATACTTTATAAAGCAATGGACAATTACAACAGGCTAAAAAAATAGGTATCCAAATGATCCAAATTGCATTAAAATCAGTTGCGTAGTGTAAAACATCTAAGCGATTTTATTTCATACTAAAATATGTATTAACTAATATTATCTAGAAACTATTTCAACAGACTAAATTGGTTTATTCATTAGTTAGCTCACTATTGCTCATAATGAGCGATTTCTGACAGCTAGATTAAGAAAAAAAAATCAGTATAAAAAAGTCTAAACAGATAGCGTTTTATGAAGGCCGAGTCGTAATAATGGCTGAACCTATTTGGTGCGCTTTTTTTTGTGAACCAGAGGCAGAAAAAAAATCACATAACAGTTTGACAGTTGCACAAATCACAATATTGATACTTTTTGGTTGATTTTTTTTTAATGCCAATCCCGTGAATTTTTGCTTTTTGTATGGAACTTTTTCTCTCGCCTTTTACTAAGCGCCATCTATGAAGTCATCTGGAACTATTTTTTTTTTAAATTTGAGTCTCGGACAATCCCTCATTAAATCAATCAAATGTTCTATTTAACACCATAAATAACTCTATGTTTACCATGAAATTAATAAGTACTTACGTTAGTACCTTTTAAATCCATGATGTTTACACCTTACGTAACACCCTTCAATTTTGTCGTATATTAAAAATACATAAATAAATCTATACGAATTAAAAAACCTTTTTCGATATCATTAATTATTAAGTGGTGCCTTTTAATTTACCAAAATAAAAAATGGCTAGTTCTTTCTCTTCAAAAATACGATGCGAAAAACAAACAAAATTGCAGCCACTAAATAAAATGGAGGTGGAAACGTCGCCTTATAAATGTGGCCCCTGAATCAATCTCCGAGCAAAAACTCTTGAAAGAGTAAAGCTATGAATAGACAGGCGTAATGTATGGTCCCCGGCGTGCTATTTGTCAACGTATATACATACAAGTATTCGCTATATAGAATTCTATGAAGGCTGTATATAAAATTGGACACAATTTTCTTAGAGTAGTATATTAAAATATCCAATGAAAGTGTATCACTTCAGAGGCAGTTAGGTGGTTTATAAAGTGTCAAGTGTTTTTATTAGGTCAATTCACTAACTGATCATATATATTTAAAATGAGCGTTTTTATGCCCAATATAGGCCAACATTATTTTTATTTAGAATATCTGTCTGTCTACACGGTATGTTTTTATGCGCTCACGCAAAAACTACTGAATGAAAAATATAGCTAAAGTCTACCATCAAAAATGGCGTTGGTTTCGGCTTAATAAAGCCTGTTACAACCAGTGACTTGAACAATAGTAAATTCCACGGGAACGAAGTCGTGGGCAAAAGCTATGAAATAAATATAAGTACTGCATTTCTAGCCTTTAGATGCAATAAAATGAATGGGGCTAAACCGTGGATTAACCTAGGATGCTACGACAGCTACATCTGCTACGAGTTCGTAGAGGTTTGTACTACGATGGCTATGAATGCTACGAGTTCGTAGCGGTTTGTGCTATGATGGCTATGAATGCTACGAGTTCGTAGAGGTTTGTGCTATGATGGCTATGAAAGCTACGAGTTCGTAGAGGTTTGTGCTACGATGGCTATGATTGCTACGAGTTCGTAGAGGTTTGTGCTATGATGGCTATGAATGCTACGAGTTCGTAGAGGTATGTGCTACGATGGCTGTGAACGCTACGAGTGTGTAGAGGTATGTGCTACAATGGCTATGAATGCTACGAATTCGTAGAGGTATGTGCTACGATGGAGGCCGTTGTAGCACTTCGTAGCCGATCTTTATAAGTATCGATTTGAAACATAAATGCACTCACTTATGGCTCTATATTCGTATCAGATTAAAAAATTACATAATATTATATTCTTTGGTTTTGCACGACACAAATTTTGTTCGCTAAAGCTCCATTTTGCTACATAAAATCGTTATAAAATGCTAATTCTTATATCATTATCTTTACGCAGGCGAAGCAGTGTACAAAAGCTAGTATCCCAATAAATTTTATAAATGCGAAAGTGAGTTTGTTTGTTACCTCTTCACGTTTTATATACTGAACCAATCTTCCTGAATTTTCGCATACACATAGTTATCTTTCATCTCGGGAAAAAATGCTTTTCCCGCGGACGAAGCCGCGGGTAAAAGCTAGTATCATTTAAAATGACATCACGAAACACATCACGTTATGTAAATAACTTCCCAAACATATTATAACGCGTCATTTCTAATACGTTTGAAGCGAACCCATTCGAATGACTTCAACCAACCTGACACTCATATTACTTGTTATCTTAGCTGCAAATTGGCATAACCTTATACTTCAACCACAAGAGCAAACTTAATTGTAAGCTGGCTAAGATATATTGAACTTTAACGGTAGAGAAATAAAGGTTAAGAGCGAGGAAGATTAAAGTTTGTTCGGAGTATGTACGCTTGGGAAATTATGGTAATGGATACAGTACCCACTGATGTGAAATATGGAGGGGATAGAATTGATACTTTGTCATCATGGAATTTATTTTAAAAAAGTTTTTGATTAACACCCGCAATTGGTGCGGCTTGGCAGTAAAATCTACTCGAATGCCGTGGCGGAAAATGGCATGACGCGTCGTGCCACTTTAAAGGACGCTCGTCTTTTCACGGATAATTTTTTTGGCATACCCGTGACAGCTAACATAGTATTCGAATCTGAAGAGGCTCACTAGCACGCCTCTTTTAAGCCCCATTTAGACGGTGCGAGTTTCTTGCCTGTTGCAAACAATTAAAGCAATAATTTACTCGCATGGTCTAAACAGTTGCTTGCAATTATTGGTAGTCAATAATTGCATGCAATTCCTGCTCTTGTATGTATACATAAGAAACTTTCACCGTTTCTGAATCAGAAATCGGAAAGCACTCGTTTCGATGATTTTATAGCTGGATTCTGTACTTGAGTTACACTTCTGCAAATTCGTTGATTTGAGACAATCCAGTTGGATATTTTGTAGGATAAACGGCGTTTGTTAGCTCGCGACCCTAACTGTGGGTCGTTAGGATCATCTGCGCGTGTCGTATTGATAAATAATTTAACTAAACAAGCTAATTATTAAAAAATAAAAAACACGACTGACAACTCACATAGCCTATTTCACTAGAAGGAATGCAAGAAATTTAAAAATACCTCTCACATTCAAATCTGTTAAGCCGTTCAGGACTTATGGTGGAATAAAAAACTGAAGACATAACACTCCTTTTTTGGTCAGTCGTGTAATAAAACTGTAGCTTTTACCAGTCTGATTAAGTTAGTCCCATACAAAAAGATGCTCTTTTCATCAGTACTTATAGTAGAAACTAGCTGTCGCCCGCGGCTTCGCCCGCGTGAGTTTCGCTTAGATGAAAAATCTCTCTTGGAGCTTTTCATCAGATGTTCCAGATCTTCAATTTTTATACGTCAGCAGAAAATGCTCATCAGGTTGAACGATTTTTGCTAAGGCGCCATTTCCATATATGTTATAGTGTAGTTGGTCTCTTGGAGCTTTTCATCAGATGTTCCAGATCTTCAATTTTTATACGTCGACAGAAAATGCTCATCAGGTTGAACGATTTTTGTTAAGGCACTATTTCCATATTACTTATAGTTTAGCTGTTCCGTTATGGTTCTTCATCAGGTGTTCCAGTTTTCAAAATGAATTATAGCCTATATGTTGCCCAGGCTTAATAGCTATACAACAAAAAAAGTTTCATTCAAATCCGTCCATTAGTTTTTGCGTGAAACGCGTACATACATACAGACAGACAGACAGACAGACAGACAGACAGACAGACAGACAGACAAGAAATTCCAAAAAAATTTTTTTGCTTCTATTGTTCTTTTTAGGTCTCCCTCTATCCATTTCAGTCAAATATATTAAATGTACAGACAAAATATTTTTACTGTTTTATTATATGTATAGATGATGTTTTTTTTAATTCGTCTGTATGTCGCAGTCAACTGGTTAACCAATTGGCTGCGACATATACCTAAGTAGATAGATAGATCAACACTTTATTGCACCACCATCCCGGGTTCGATCTCCGGTCAGGTCAAGATGGAAAATGATCTATTTCAGATTGGCCTGGGTCTTGGATGTTTAAAAATATAAAATATAGTATCGTTGAGTTAGTATCCCATAACACAAGTCCGGAACTTACTTTGGGGCTAACTCAATCTGTGTGATTTGTCCGTAGATATTTATTTATTTATTTACAGAAAAGAACATACATAGTAGTGACAAAAGTAAATAAATAAATAAATAAGCACAAAGGCTTATCGCAAATGCAATTTCTCCTATCCAACCTTTAGGTGGAAGGAGATGTAAGTAAAAAAAGTAGGTAAATGTATGTATGCAAGTACTTAGGTAATGGTCATTAGTTATAACATATAAGCTGGGAGTAAATGCAGGCTTATGTATCCACATTTGTACAGCGTAGACACCTTCGGAACCCTGCAGTGCGCGTGACCTGACGCACTTGACCAATTATTTTTGTAAAGGACGACAAACGAGCAAGGTCACCTGATGGTAGGTGATCACGACCTGTGACTTTGGTCACTTTGGTTATGTTGTCCTAACTTTATTTCAGGTCGTCCAACACTTCTTTTTTTACACAAGACAAATTCATTGTTTTAGAATTGCCAACATTATTTCTGTAGTAGTTTTAAATAGCTGTTGAATACGCTCAATAAAAAGTTATTAAAAAGGGTACTTAACTCAAGGTAATAAATTCAAGTACTTACTTCTTTTGGGTCGAACAATCAATTTATTACACAAAGAAAAGTCGAAATTTAATAGAAAAATCCGCGCAGATGAAGTCGAGAAGTAATCAATTTATTGTTAAGTGTGTAGAAGACATGTTTCCGGTGAAGGAAAATATCGTGAGGAAACCTGCACTCTAGTTGATGATTATCAACTAGTCTGTGAAATGGAGAAGGACCTTCAGTCATGAGGAATACGACTGAAGAGAGAGCGTAGAAGACTCCGATGTTGCTATATCACGCTCAAAAATAAGGAAAGTCCAAATTATTTTCAAATCCGTAACCCATACTAATCAATTACTCTCCACCATGCAAATTTGCGGACCCCAACCTGGCATAAAAGTTGGGAGCTCGTAAAGGAACCCTGAGGGAATAATATAAAACACACTAGAAGAGAGGGTCACTTCAAAGATTAGGTACGATAGCCGCCTGACCCCATGTGGAGCCTTTTAATACATCCAATCCATCCAAGAATCGGCTAGGGCGTTCGCCGAGAGTGCTACTCCTATACTATATGTATCTATGTATATAACCTAAGGTCAAAGTAAAAAAAACAAAGTCAAAAAGTCAAAAGAAGCTACATAATTATATTGTACTAGCTTTTGCCCGCGGCTTCGCCCGCGTGGATTTCCCACGGGAACAGTGCCTTTTCCTGGGATGAAAGGTACCCTATGTCCTTCTCAGTACTTCTAACTATGTATATGAGAAATTTCAGGAAGATTGGTTTAGTAAAGCATGAAGAGGTAACAAACGAATAAATATACAAACAAACTCACTTTCGCATTTATAATATTAGTTAGAATAGTAAGATTATAAATCTCACAGCTACAAACTACTAGCATTTCGGAAAATGCGTCGATAAGCTAAAGATTAAAGTCTAACCTAAAAAGAAAGGGGTCGTCCAGAACAAGTTGATCGGGTGATCTGGACGAGGCAGAGAGCAGTGGTGGTTTGAAAACGGGCGGGTATTTAATGAATCCGATAATAATCATTGTTCAACGCGATAAGTATCATTTTCGCGTGACTTTCGTCACACGAGTGATCCTTCTGCATGGTAGTAAGTATTCTGTGTCCGAGAGAATAATATGAAACACACTAGCAAACAAGCAGGTCTAATTAATTACGGGCGGTGTTTGCATACGGGCAAAAAGATGCGAAATGTGTTTCGCTATGGAGTTTCTACGAGTGTGCGATTTAGTTGCATATTTTTTAACCCGTGGTACGAAAACGAGGTTGTAAGTTTACTACGTGTGTCTGTGTTTCTGTGTCTGTCAGTGGTATAGTAACAACGTGCCCATTACATAGCTTTCAACGGATTAACAGATTTGAGTGCGGGTCTCTGTTATTACTAGCTATGAATTTTTGTTACTGATCTGATTTTTTACACGACTGACCAAAAAAGGAGTGTTATGCTTTCTGGGTTCATGTATGTATGTATGTAAGTTTCTTTATTCCACCATAAGTCCTGAACGGCTGGACAGATTTTGATGTTTTAGATTCCTTGCATTCCTCCGAGTGACATAGGCTATGTGAGTTGTCAGTCGTGTTTTTATTTTTTTAATAATTAGTTTGTTTGCTGACTATTCTATCATTTTTATGTTTTACTAGTTGCACCTCGGGGCTTCGCTCCCATGAGAATTTCGAGATAAAAATTACTCTGTGCAATTCTCTGTATTTTACTGACTAGATTTTGCGTGATTGCGTAACAAAAATATTCACAAATTCATATCCACACTTTCGCATTTTTAATATTAAATGTAGCTATTTTTTATCCCGAAACTGTATCGTATTGACAAATAAAATGCTCGCTGTCAGAAAACTTTTTAATCTGTTCACAAAATGGCGTCGCTTCGTCGCATTGAATTGGCGCTAATTACGAACGTGTAAGTATAATCCGGGCGTAATGAGGCCAATTCAAATTGCCCTTTTGACGTCGCGTTTTGTTCGAAACGTGATGTCTATTTCATTTTGTGAATCACTGAAGCCTAATTGTGTATAATGATTATCATTTAATTAACAAGTATATTGTGTATTTTTTTAAATTTACTAGCCGCATCTCGGGGCTTCGCTCCCGTTAATTTCGAGATAAAAAGTACTCTATGTGCTATTCCCGGTATTTTTCTACCCGTATACCAAATTTCATCGAAATCAGTCCATTAGATTTTGCGTGATTGAGTAACAAACATCTTTACAAACTCACATCCAATCTTTCGCATTTATAATATTAGTAGGAAGTAGGATTATTGTAGGATTATTGTTGTCGGGCAGCGCAGGACCGGTTGTTATGGAAATCCTTGGGGGAGGCCTTTGTTCAGCAGTGGACGTCTTTCGGCTGAGAGAGAGAGAGGATTATTGCCGAATCTTCTTACCTAAAACATAAAAAAAAATCCCGAGTCTAATGGTAGTAGTATATTTAAATTTGTGTTTTGCAAAGATACATTTTGCGCTATTTTTAACATAGGAATTTGCCTATTTTAGGCACCTATGTGTCTCACCATGTGGAAGTATGTAATTTATGTGTTTATAAATTTTGTGGGCTAAATATAATTTTCTCACAAACTGATTTTTATTTCAGCGCTGACGAAAGATAGTGTAAAAGTATTATACAACTTAAGTCCACTCACAAAATACGACCAATAAAACCGTCAGCATACATTACTATCACATGTATTAAAGTATTTGCGAATCCCCGTGTGCATATCGTAAATAAAATTAAACCAACGTATCATTAATAACTGCTGTATCAAAGCAAACATTACAGAGGTGGGACTGTAATATTTATACGTACATATATATCTTGTTTGGCGACCTGAACGCTACTATTGGTTTACAAATATTCAAAGTCAAAGTCAATTATTTTTATTTAAATTGGCTTAAAAATAGCACATTTAAATCGTCGTATAAACTAGATTAGATAGTTACGTCAGAAAGTTAATTAAAGCTAAGTTAAATTCAGGTAAAGATACAAACTTACTTACTATTTGGGCTTAGTGACCCAAAATGAGTCTTGGCCTCAACACAAGAACACGCCAGCGTCCCCGGTCCCGCGCAAGCTAGCCAGTCGTCGTCGTCAGCTTGCAGCTCGCATAGGTCAGCCTCCACCATATCGCTCCAGCGGTACCTGGATCGGCCCACCGGTCTACGGCCGGCTAAGATAAGCTAAGATAGGCTCTCTTCACTGCTCGATCATACTGAAAAATATATTTATTTGAAAAACCTCTAACAAAACACAGACGTCAATAGACATATACGTTTCTTACTTAGGCATTCCGTAGCGGAGTCGGAGTCTAAATTTACTAAGGTATAGGGATAAAGGTATATAAATTAAAACAGCTAAGATTACTACCTCCTCCAAAGCGCAAGAGAAAACGCTGCGCAAGTGCGCTACACACTCTACTCTATCTATATATTTATACTAGTATTTGCCCGCGGCTGCGCCAGCGTGAATTTCCCACGGGAACAGTGCTTTTTCCCGGGATAAAAATTACCTATGTCCTTCTCAGTACTTCTAACTATGTGTATGGAAAATTTCGGGAAGATTGGTTCAGTAGATGAAGCGTCAAGAGGTAGCAAACAAATAAATAAACAAACAAACAAACTCACTTTCGCCTTTATAATATTAGTTAGGATAGTTAGGATTAGGATAATATATTTTCAATGTAAGCTACGTACAAACAATTAACAAATTGACTGTGGCACAATAACATAGACTAAACAAGCTAATTATTAAAAATAAAAAAACACGACTGACGAGTTTTTACACAAAAAGTACATACAAACATAGTATATACAAACAAGTTACATACATTTTTGAAATCGCCTTCTAGAGCCCTTCAATTTGATACCCCACTCGATAAGATTGATCAAATTTTATTTTTTTGGTCTGCTATTTATCGCATATATAATCCGCCATTTTGTTTTCATGATGACGTCATATAGCCTATGTCACTCGGAGGAATGCAAGGAATCTAAAAATACCTCTCACATCAAAATCGGTTAAGCCGTTCAGGACTTATGGTGGAATAAAGAAACTTACATACATACATACATACATACATGAACCCTGAAAACATAACACTCCTTTTTTGGTCAGTCGTGTAATAAAAGCTAGCTTGGTTCCCCTTAAGAAAATATATTACTCGATCGTACTTAAACAATAGTTTTCTTTTTTTATAACATAAGGCGGCAAACGAGCAAGCGGGTCACCTGATGGTAAGCGATCACCGCTGCCCATGGACTACTGCAACACCAGGGGTATCACAAGAGTGTAGCCGGCCTTTCAAGAAGATGTAGACACGTTTTTTGAAGGTTCCAATGTCGTATCGGTTCGGGAACACTGCCACAGGAAGTTGGTACCACAGTTTTGGTCGTACCTGGCAAGAAGTGTCTTTTAAAACGTTTCTCGATCGAAGAGCAATGGTAGGGGTCGTTTGTGACCACTGTAACATGTTTACTCTCATCTGGTGCGCTGGAAATTAAACTATTTGCTCAAAACATGTTTGATTCCGTCTGTCCTGAACATGTATGTTTTGTCTGTCTGTCCATACGACAGCTCTTTGCATGGAAATTCTCTCAAATGGCAGGTAATATACTTACTTACTCTACTCATAAGAAATTCAACTGTTTGTTAACTATTTGCTGAGTCTGGACCCTTTCTCATCATTTACATATTTTTGTTTTGTCAGAGTGTCCATTTTGACAGAATGTACATTCAACATGCACATTTAATATATATATTTCACATTTGTATTGTTACTGCCATTGTTACTATGTTATATGCAATTTTTAAAGTGTAAATGGTTGAGAATAAATCATTTATCTATCTATCATGTTATACCTATTTGAGTTTATTTAAACTATTTTGTTTTTATATGTTACTAGCTTTCGCCCGCGTGAATTTCCCGCGGGAACATTGCTTTTTCCCGGGATAAAAGGTACCCTATGTCCTTCTCCGTACTTCCAGCTATCTGTATGCGAAATTTCAGGAAGATTGGTTCAGTAGATAAAGCGTGAAGAGGTTACAAACAAACAAACAAACCAACAAACAAACAAACTCACTTTCGTATTTATAATATTAGTTAAGATTTTTCTATTTATCTCGTTCTTTTAATATCAACTTTTTTAAATTCTTCTTTTCTTGTGTAAAAAAATAATCTTAAAACTCTACTTTACATTGAAGTACTTAAATCTTGGTAATAAGGTCGCAATTGGTTTTCCTTTTCCTTATTTCGCACAAGTTAAGTTGGTATTTATGTGCCTATTAGCGTTCTTTAATTAACTCACAGAGAAGAGGGGAAGATTACTTGAGTGAACTTAAACTGGAGATTTGGTAAGATGTATAACATGCCTTCTTCTGGTAAAAAGGAGAAACACATTAAAAATCAGGCCAAGCGCGAGTCAAGCTCGCGCACCGAGGGTTCCGTACCCAAAAAGTATATGATATTATAGCTGTAACTAAAAGACCAACTAGTTTCAAAAACAAACTTATCTTTGCAGTTCGATCCCTAGGATTCATACTGCATCGAACGCAAAAATAAGTTTGTAACACTTTTTTCTTACTTCCAATAACATATTTACAGTTCTCAGATTTATTCCTGTATAAGTACTGTTAGACCTTGCTATTTGCCAAATTTCAGAATTTTAGGCCAATGGGAAGTACCCCATAGGCTCATTTACTATTTGTAAATTTTTCTTGAATATCTCCTATGTACTGACATAGACCAGTTACAGTTTTGTTAAAGTAGAGATTGATATTATTAATATTTTTATGAAAAATCTGTGTTACAAAGTTTCCACTGCTGAGGGCTACTAGTAGGTCTAGTGACATCCCATATAAGGGCAATTAATGTATATATTATCTGGCGTGAAGTATCAGCTGGCACGCGAGGCCATCATCAACTGCGATATACAAGTAATTAATTTCATGGAGTTATGTTTTTTTTAATGGTACCAGGCGGAGAACGGTAAATATTGAACTAAAAGCTTTAAAAGTTAATAAACTCTATAAAAATCTCTGGATTTTCCTACTTTTTTGTGAAATAGTGTTATAAAATGTATCGTTTGTTTGTTTGTAATAACTTTATTGCACAAATTACATAAAACAACACATACAATTAACATAATTTGACGACCTCCGTGGCTCAACGGTCATCACGCCGGACACCGGAGGTCCCGGGTTCGATTCCCGGTCGGATCAAGATGGATAATGATCTTTTTCTGATTGGCCCGGGTCTTGGATGTTTATCTATATATGTATTTGTTATAAAATATGGTATCGTTGAGTTAGTATTCCATAACACAAGTCTCGAACTTACTTTGGGACTAACTCAATCTGTGTGATTTGTCCGTATATATTTATTTATTTATAACAGAAGAAATGGCGGACTTATCTCATGATCTCTTCCAGTCAACCGGTAAGAAAAAAATATATAATAAAACAAAGGGTAGGCTGTGAAAATAAATATGACATGATGATGTATATTTATTTCGAATTCCGAATGACCTTTATACGGGGGTAATAACGGCGAATCCACAATGATAATGTGATGTGCTGTCGACTGTGCTTCTTAAACAATCTGCGGCCGACTGAATCCTTATTGATCAACTCCAGCATCCGAAGATTACGGCAGGCCGGGTAATTTCGGCATATTTATAGCTTTAATTAAAACTAAGCCGAAAATTTATGGGGCGCGGGCAGGTGTGTTCACTATATTAGTGTTTTTTAGCGTACCTACTCGTATTACCTATGTTGTACATAGCGATGAGCCGTCGAAAAATTCCCTGATCTTGGAAATTTCTAAAAATTATTGGGAATTTCTCGGGTTTTTAGGAAAATTTTCAGTTCTCGAGAATATTTTCGAGAAAGTTTCAAGAAAGTTTCCTCTTGTTCTTTGTACATTTTATGAATGGCACATCACTAGTATACTACCTTTGTAGATGTAGAGCGTCGCGCGCGGAAGTCCTTGTTGCTCAAATATATACATACACATATAGATTGTAGAAAAACGAGTAACACATAAGTCTATACACTTATTAATAGATAGACTTGAGGTATTACGTGTTTAACTGACTTTAAAAAGGTTTAAGTTCTCAATTTGCCTTTACCTCTTTTTATTTTAATCGAAGACTCTTCGCACCGACTTCAATTCAAGCAGTAAGTGCCATTTTTGACATTAGTTGTCCTTAAGTTACTTTATTATTTTAAGTGTAGGTAGTATTGAAGTAGGTTCCACCAATCCCCATTGGACCCTGGCCCATCCTCTTTCTTATGCATCCACAGGAAAGGCCAGTGCCCCAGCAGTGGGGGACATTAGAATGATATTTTTTTGGAAAAAGGTTTTATATACCAGTTAATATTTTTGGTCGAAATTATCATAAAATTACCTATTTATACCAAGAATAGGCAGTTTTATGGTAATTTCGACCAAAAATGTTTGCTGTATTAGTACAAATTCTTAAAGGCTGCGTTCTACTCATGAAACTGATTAAGTTTCACCAAGTAACATAGGTATAGGTATAAAAAGTCTTCATATGCAACAGTTGAGGTGAAGAGAGTGGACGGTAACTCAAAGCAGTCTTCACGACACTCGAGACCGCTTCCGGAGTCGTGTGTGCTGCTCTTGACATTTCATACAGGTTTGACTTGTTGCCTTTTTTAATCCTTTTAACTGACTGCCCGAAAGAGTATAATGTTTTTAGCGACTATGTATGCAAGTATGTGAGATTGTGTTTTCTTTTCACTTTGGTTTGTGGTCAAATACTTTTACTTCTGACGAAAACAGCCACATGGTGGCAGCCGACACTGTAATCAGTCAATGTGCAGGTTCCTCACGATGTTTTCCTTCACTGAAAGCTGGTGGTGGTTGATGTAAAGGATGGTTCATAAGTCAGATTAAACTAAAATTTCAGAGGTAAATTCGGGCAGCGCCTTAGATTCGAATCTGTGCTCTCGCTCGAGGTCTTTAGTCTGATTGGCTCAAACTCGTGTAATTTTTTTTAAGGTTTATGTAGGTTTAATTGTTTTTGAAGGTTATATTTTGGACTTCAAGGTATAAGGAACCACTTGCCAATGTGGTGGCTCTGCGCAAACTATTATCTTGTCCTGCGTGCCCTTATGCAAGCTGAAAGACCTGTATGACGCAACAGATAATGCTGACAGTGGCGGCATATTGGTTTTCACAAATATCCGCCGAGTCAACACGCTAAAGAAGGTATGAAAACAATATAAATTTACCTGAGCAGAACACGAATTTATATTTTTTACTCCAGAGGACGTGTGTACCTTTAAAATAAATTAAAATTAACTGGTCTTCTGCTAGGGGACGAATGGGTACCTTTATATGGGCCGAATCTGCTTGAAACCGAACTTTTATTCCAGGGGACGATTTTTGGGGGACGAGTATACCAACTCATCATTTCTCTGTTGGTGGCGATAAGTGTTTTAAGTGTCATAAAGTTATTGCAAACAAACAATATACAGGCAATGCACTAACTTAATGACATGCGGTAACACACCGCCACGTATGACAAACGACTTATGCATTCAAGTTAACTACTGGACGCGCCATCCATCATTGGTGGAGTGCAAAACGAAACACGCTGTAGATACAACTTTGTCTGGGCGATTAATCACCCTGTATACATAAAGGCGGCTGTGGACGGTGAGATTTTTGTGCCGATTGCGTAACTACGACCACTTTCGTGAATCCCGGTGTATCGGTGTATACTCTTATCTCTAAAGAAATAATAAAACATGATCGGCCTAGCCTATTGACACAGTTTATACATAGCTTGTATAGCTTATTACATAGGTGATATTTAAAAAAAATGTATAAGGTTAATGCACCTTATAAATTTTCTCATAGCACCAATTATGTTTTGGCATGTTGTTGGTTGTACGTGCATCACTACGTGAGTGCCTGTCTGTATGTTTGTACTATATGGAATTTGACGTTGTTTTCACAGATACCCATTGCTGGAAGGTCTTAATTTGTGTTTAACTACACAACAAACAAACTCTAAATCCTTCGACGACGAAGAGACCGCATGAAGCATGGCGTTCATTGTTAAATAATTGCTATCGTAAATCGCCGTGCTTGAATGATATTTTAATGATATTTTTTTAATTATACTTTTTGAGTGTATCATATGATATTTTTAAGTGTATTTTGAATTATTTGCGGCAAGCCATTTGATCTGATTAAATTTGCACAACGTTTCAATGGTTGAACATTGCTATATCTATGCATACGAGTATCCATGTATCACAATTTTTTTTGGTAAATAAATATATCTTTATCTTTGTAATAAGCGATCAATTTGTCTCATCGTGAGTATTCTCCCTTTAAATTCACGTGCACACAAAATTCGATTAAGGTCGTGTTTTTAACGAGTTTTTGCTTGTTGCACATCACTTGCACGTAGCTTCATCGCCATTTCCTTCGTGAAATATGAAGATACTGCTGATTTTTCTGAATCACCCAACCGTTTTAAAATAAAGCTTGAGCAATAACAAATAATGCTTGCTTTGCGTTTCGGTGAATTTGTGTAGCTACGGTTTACATTTTAAATCTAGGTAATTTTTGAGAGGGTATGACTACGAACTAAGAAGTAAAGGATTCGTTTCAAATTTAGTTATGTTCAATTACTTGTATGCAGGGATGTTATGGATATTAAATTTCGGATCTAGGGACACAGATAGGTAGGATTATATAATATACCCTCCTATATATTAGGTAACTCGCATATTTTTTCCTTCATTATCACTGCTAAGTTCCCGGGTTCCGTCCTCGGTCAGGTCAAGATGGAAAATGATCTTCTTCAGATCGACCTAGGTCTTGGACGTCTATGTATTTAAGTATCCATACTAATACTATAAATGCGAAAGTTTGGATGTGAGTTTGTGAGTTTGTGAATTTGTGAGGATGTTTGTTACTCAATCACGCAAAATCTACTGGACGGATTTCGATGAAATTTGGTACAGAGGTAGATAATGACCTGGAATAGCACATAGGCTACTTTTTATCCCGGGAAAAAGCACTGTTCCCGTGGGAAATTCACGCGGGCGAAGCCGCGGGCAAAAGCTAGTTTGTTATAAAATATAGTACTGTCGAGTTAGTATCCCATAACACAAGTCTCTAACTTATTTTGGGGCTAGCTCAATCTGTGTGAAAATAAAAGCTTATTTACGTACAGTCGACGACATACGTAGTATTACTCATTGGGAAGATCAAAAGCCCGTATCCCGTATGTTGTCTTGTTGGTCTGTTTTGGCTGTCTGCGAAGCTAGCATTTGCCGACGAACATTTTTAGCGTTTTACAAAATTGTCATGGCTATAATAGTTAGGAATTAAAAGAAGGAAATTATTTACCTGCCCGGTAATGCCCTGCAGTTATGTCCTGCAGTGGATTAATTAAGCTGCAAAACAAGAGAAGAAGAATTATTTGCCTTATTAAAAAGATACTCGTACGTATTGGTGCAATAATAAAAAAAAAAATCACTAGCAAACATTTGGTCCATATGATCGCCAATATTTGACGACAGGATCGATTAAGAAATCACAAACAAACATTGGCTCAAATGATCGCCAACATTATACAACACGGTCGCTAACTGAAACGCGATTAGTGTGTATATTAATGGTATTAATTATAGACGGCTGTCTTGTCGACATTACAAGCACTGAGTATACACCGCATAGTACATAAACAACAGTAAGTTACTATGAAGTATGATAAAAAGCATCTTTCTTTGTTTAAAAGAAAACCTCAACCTCTAGTAATGATGTATTGTTGAGAAATAAAGAAATTTTGATTTGATTTGATTTAAAATCACCTGCTGCAAATGGGCCGTTTTTGTCCGATTCATGTCTGAACCTACCTTTAAAATTATTTTACTTATAGCGGAAGCGAAGGGATCGAAGAACTTTTCGTCAGATGGGTGGTGTGCGTGTCTTGTCAGAAGTATATAGTATCTCTCTCTCTCTCTCTCAGCCGGAAGACGTCCACTGCTGGACAAAGGCCTCCCCAAGGATTTCCTTGTCCATGGGGGTTTTGCCGTAATCGCCACGCTTGGCAGGCGGGTTGGCGATCGCAGTGTCATGGCATAGTACGCGGAAAGATGCTGCTGCCCATCCTCCGGTGTTTTAAATCCCTCAGTCGCCTCTTACGACACCCACGGGAAGAGATGGTTGTATATAGTATATATGCGTCCAATCTTGAAAACTCTATTTGCGCGATTTGCTTTTACATAGTAATTGTACGTCAATGTATGGGGAGTTGTTATTATTGACTAGATCTCCATCTGTCAACACTTTACCGGACACTCAACGAGATATAAAAAAAGTTTTATTGTTAACTGGTACAGCAGTCATGTATTTGGTAACATTTGAAGTAGTATTTTTCTTTTGGGGCTACAAATGTTTACTAGATGCTATTTGCTAGATGCTATTTTAGTTAAAAACTAATTCCGAAAATAACCTAAATTAATAACAATCAGGTTTGTCAACATTGTTGTTATACGAAATCTCTGATTTATTTACCATAGGAGCAATAACTAACAAAAGACTTCCATAAAATGGTTGATTACCTTCATATGCTTGGTGTAAGATTACTGGCTTAGCGACTGATACATAGTGGATGCCTAGCAAATACCTAGCGCCAATTAATTATTATTGGTTTAGAGGCATTATCATTAATATGTAATTATTTGTTAAGTATTAATTATCCTTTGCTACTAAAATAACAATAAGTCTACAAATTTAGAATAATTCAAAAATTTTGCAATTCTGAATTGACTTTCTCGTGATGGCTATGACACAAAAAGATTTTTCAAATTAGCTGCACACCATGGGATCTGAGTGTCTAAAAACGCCACTTTGCCAAATCAGAATATGATATGATCCATGTACCATTTCCTAAATATTACAAAATGAACCTTTTATAGAAGAGATAAGAAATGGATCATATTGTGATTTGTCAAAGTGGGCTTTTTAGATCCCCTAGTGCATTATTTACCTGTGTTATTCCAGGTTCTACCCATGAAATTAGAAGAAAAAATTCTTATTTTCCGAATGATTATTTTTCTATGTCTATGGTACCTACCATGCTTTTGTGCCTAAAACGTATAACGTGCCTATTGCTTCTTTTCTCGCGCAGATTGTAAGAGTCAATTGAAGGAAAGGTTTCCTACTCTCTTAGGCGATATACTAGCAACCTGTACTGTACATCTGTATCTGAATCCTTGATTTGTTGTTAAAATGAAATGAAATTTGTTTTATTTAAAAAGGCTTAAAATAGAACTTTTATAACGTCATATACTTAATAAGCTAGATTAGCCAGTTGACGTCAGAAAAAGCTACTACCGCCTCCAAAGCGCAAGTGGAGAAGAGAGGGCGCAACAAACTCCACTGCCGCATTTTCTCCAAAGACGTCACTTTACACTTGTTGTTATGTGTTGTATCTGATGGATGCCCACTATCCAGCTAAGCGTCACATTCGAGTCTCACAACACGTGGCTCTGTCTACCCTGTAATGGATAAAGACGTGATATATCTCCCTATGTATTAACCCTATTCCCCTTTGAGTCCAGTTTTAAATAAACGAACAACTAAAACGGAACAATTTCAATGAAAAATATTGCCTCGGTATTCGTCCTTCGGGACGGCTCACCGCAGGCTTCGATAGTTGGTAATGTAAAATGCATGTATGAGGGCATCGCATTGACGTATTAAACGAAAGTTAATCCGGACTCACCCTTGCCGGCGTCGAAAAGATTTCCCTGGAGCATTGAGAACGGGGCCCTTATTTTGTGGGGCAAGTTACGAACGAATGGCAAAGGCTATAATGTTTAAATAGGCTTTAAATAGCACTTTTAAATCGTCATATGTTTAATGAGCTAGGTTAGTTAGTTGATGTCAAAAAAATACAATTGCCTCCAACAACAAGCGTCAAATAAACAACGCAACAAACTCATACAAATTTATGTGAACATTTTTATAAGCACAAAGAGATTTGAGCATTCACTTGAATCAGTACCTATATCAAGCATTCGTGATGTTGAAATTTTGAATTACGGAGATTTTTTTCTAGAGAACGCTCTAATAAATTTTCCTACAAATGTATTTTAGACGAAGATGTCATGCTTGACGGTCATGTGTGATGCCATAATTGTTGGCTCGTAGAAAACTGCGAGCAAATGTACGGTCGTTTCGCTAGAATGCTCACGGTTGCTCGCTAGGATGTTCGAATGCTCGCTTAAATTCTCATAATATTCTTATAGCAGGCATTTGACCACCGATTTGAATAGTTTTTATTCGTGAAAAAATTGAGTTTTTTTTAATTTCTTTTATAAAAATTTGATTAGTGATTTTAGGTACTTTTAGAATCGGAGCTATTCGAATCGGTGCCCTTAGAGTAGCACCTCATTGTATTGAGGTGTTGCTCAATTAACAACTGTCGATATGCAATCATTTTTATATGCGTATATAAGTTTTTTGTCGAATTGCTGTTGTGTTGTAAATCTTGTGTGAGTTGCTTTAAAGAAATAAAGTATTCATCCGCGCCGCTTGTGACTTGCACCACAGCCAACAAGAGTAATATTTTAAGCGCGTCGGCATCATCGCTACAACTCTTTTTTCGATCGCCGTATTGGAGCGACAACCACGTATCTAAGGATTACAGTAATTCCTGTAATACCCTACGCTTAAACGGTATTAAACATAAATTTAAAATTATTAATCTATGGTATTACTAGTTGTTCTGTAAGAACAGTAGACCTCTCGAGCCCTTCCACGAAATAACCGATATTTTGCCGTGTCCCTGGCTTAGAAGAGTTTTGAAACCAACCTACCAATGCTGGAAAGAAAGTAAAAAGTCTCATATTTTACCCATAAGCCCAAACATGTTCTTGTGACTGAAATCTGCCTCTTTTGCCTCGAATAATATAAATAATAATATTAATAAATATATACGGACAAATCACACAGATTGATGATCCCATTGTAGGTTCAAGACTTTACGGGATGCTTATTTAACAATACTATATTTTATAACAAATACATATACAGATAAATATGCCAAACCCACGTCAATAAGCGAATTTGCGAGTATTTAAAGCTTTGCTGCGCCATCTATTGTTTTTTTTTGTGAACTATAGTATGAGAATTTACAATATATGAATTTTTAGTGGTTTTATTGAATTTCACTATGTTGTTCAGACAAAAAAGTTGCGTCTTATTAAGAATAACAAAAAACGTCTAATGACATTTTTGATTTTTTTTTAAATAACTGAGATATGAAGTTTTGTTTTTATATTCCGCCATTTTTTAAAATTTAGAAAAACTGGCTCGACTAAAAAATTCTATTAAATTACCGAACCTGCTCACAAAATTTCATGAGAATCGGTTCAGAACTGCGACCTGTAGGCGATAACATCCGGACAGACAAAAGAATTTTCGGCTAGTGGAAACTGAGACGCTTCGCTTGCTGCGCTCGGTCGATTATTTAATTCACTTTAGGTCTAACACTATGGGTTTTGCCTGAAATAAAATAATTTTGTTTTATTTTTTTTATTTATTTAATTGCGTAAGATTAAAATTAGATGGACTTTTTTGACTTGATGGACTTTGACCATTGCTGGGCGAAGTTACAGAAGTAAGTGCGTATAAACAAATACTCTTCAGCTTTAGTAGGTATATGTTTAGGTATGTAAAACATGTACAGTCAAGAGTCAAAAGTGGAGTCATACCTTAAATATCATATTGCCTTGCAGGCGCGCAGTCCTTCATTGTGTGCGTTACGTCCATATTACGGACGTATAATTACAATAAGAACACAACTCACACTAAGCTAATTATCATATTACCCACCCACACCAAGACACAACTCTGCTGCATGCTAGTGCTTCGTGCTCATACTGCCTACGTGCTGCCATCTATCAAATTTACGGGGTACTAAGTAGTGAATTCTGACTCAGAAATAATAATACACTAATACACTACCTATAGTTTATTATAAAGCAAACCAATAGTGGTGAGTACGGTGACACGCAACCAATTGATAATTTCGTCACAAGCTAATGCATCTGCTGGTCTAATCGGTAGTCGGATGGACTGCAGTTGATACAGGTCAAAGTTCGAGTCACATCCAGATATTTTATTTTTCATATAAACTCAATTCATAAGCCAAGAGTATTTTTATATAATGTAATTGATATGCTTTTATATATTTGTTATGAAATAAAAATCTCAAAAATCATGACAACTATTTATTCATGTAAATAGGTATAGTATACTTATGTAAAATTTATTATTATAAACTACACTAACAAATTCAAAATTTATGTTTAATCACTTCCCTATCTAATTACAGAATAAATAAGAACTTAAAAATAAGCATTCTGTAGTAAGTTACTTATAAGAATCTGTTCATTTATTTTATATATTATTACTAAATTATACTTTCGCTTTTTGTTAGTAAATATTGAGGTTATAGCTTAAGTATTCGTTTTCATCATGAAAAGAAGATTGAAACTAAACCTCAACATCTAACAATTTAACAATTTATCTCCTATTACGAAACATAACCTTGTATTTGTAATGCAAAATACAAAAACAAGTAATAAGTATAAAAATAATTTAAATAATGTTTATACTTTAATAAAACCAGATTTGATACAATAGAAAGAGGACAGTTGGAATATACCTACTTAATGAATGAACTCACTGATTAAATTTAAACACAAATAATTAACTCACTATTTTGTAAAGTTGCCGTTGTTGTCTTTTCTACACATATTTCAATCACAAAAAAACTGTCCTAAACATCCATACAATGAGAAACTAATTCTTCCTTGCTCATCTTCTATGCACCATCAGACCCCATAGATTTTCTATGGAGTTGAGGTTAGAAGACCGCGCTGGCAAAGGATGACATTTATTTCTGGAAGCGAAATAAATTATCCAGTTTTTTTATGCACGCCACCAGCTTGATATGCACGACGAACAGTAGATAGGCATCGAAACATCAAATAAATCAGCATAACGCCTGGTAGGTAAAATCATCGCCTTCATATTCTTCCAACATTATTGTTGCTGCTGCTCAGAGATAATAGCCGGTCTTCTACTTTGCGGCAAGGCTACCCTGCAGCAAGTCGCTACACCCAACGTGTTGTCCACTAAAAAATATAATAATATATAATTAGGTATTTAGTTTATATTTAATTTCAAAACTATCACTTATGCAAAGCAAAATCACGAAGAAAAATATATCAATACAATACATTAATATTATGTTATCATTTTATGTTTGAATTAATCACAAAATATTACACATTTACACACACATATTTCAAATCACAACTATTTATTTGTTTAAAAATACTCACACTTAATCCAGTTCCTTTCATTAGAAATTGAGACTATTTTGCAACCACTATCATGCAAAGTAAATCCGAATAGTCTCCATAATACCTACTTATAATGGCCTATATTGGCAAGTGTTGGTAAAGTAATATTCCACAAATACTTAGATAACTATCACTAACAAATGCGTTCAACTAAAACGAGAACTCGGTTGAAGTGATAAATTTGCGTCTGTCTTTTTTTTCATTCACCGTCAAATATTCATTTTCATAGCTGGTCCATACTGACCACCCATACGAAGTAACGATACCATAAAGTTAGAGCAAGGATTTTATAGACATACTATGAACGTTCCGTATCATTCATAGTATGTCTATGAAATCCATAAAAGTATGAAGCGCTCGCCGACTCGCCGCGCCAGCCTACCTACTTCTATGGAAACATCGTATTCGGTCGGTTGACATTGCACAGACACATAGGCGTTTTACAAATAACACACAATCATAAGGTCTTAAGTGCAAACACTTCTATAATCAATTAGTATGAGAAATTCTGACTCCACTTCTGGAGATGTCTGTACATGTAGATGATAGAACTAGTAGATTGTGTTATGTCTATTTATGTGTTGATTAATAATATACTACGACTAATTGGGTAATTACACTTGAGTTTATTAGTGTTTAATAGTGACTATGTCAAAGTTACAATTTAATAAAATAATCATCGAGCATTCGCGGTTTAATTTCGAATAAAGAGAATTTTCACGATCATAGCGAATGTAAAATTTGAAAGGTTTTTTTCATAAAACACAAAAAAAAAATTCTTTCGTTACTGACTGAGTGACTGAAAGACAACGCACAGCCAAAACTACTAGGCGTAGGAAGCTGAAATTTGGCATGTAGGTTCCTTAGGGAGTGTAGGGGAGCACTAAGAGAGGATTTTTCGAAATTCCCACGGGAACACACTCCCGGACCCATGCTAGTTATATACAGGGATTCTTCTTCTTCTCTCAGCCGAAAGACGTCCATTGTTGGACAAAGGCCTCCCCCAAGGATTTCATCCATGGAGGGTTTTGCCGTAATCGCCACGCTTGGCAGGCGGGTTGGCGATCGCAGTGTGATGGCATAGTACGCGGAAAGATGCTGCTGCCCATCCTCCGGTGTTTTAAATCCCTTAGTCGCCTCTTACGACACCCACGGTGTTTGTAATATATTGGGTAAAACTAAACGCAGGCGTTTCGCATTGCTGCCGCCAGAGGGCGTTCGGGGTTTTCACATTGCTAGCGCGAATGGCTCGCGGACGGTCGCCATTGCATTGTCCAGGGCGATATCGGTTTGATTTTAATACGCGGAGCGGTCTCGCGTCTTTTGCTTGTTGTTTAGTTTGAGTGATAATTGTGAATCTCCTGTTTGTTAAATAACTATTGAATTTGTGTTTGTGAAAAACTCTGTTATTGTGACCTTTTCTTGTGAGAGGTGAAACGTGGCTGGCTGTTCACATCTGACTGTTCCCGAGTGAAACTACGGGAAGAAATCTATTTAGTTGTCCTGGGGAATTGAGATCTCAAGGGTTAGGTAGGGTGATTAGGAATTCCCCCTTCCCGAAGACACTCAAGTTTGGATCCGAAGAGAAAGAAGATTTAATTTGGTAAGTGTTCAATTGTAGTTAATTTATAGGTTAGGTTATCATATAGGGCCCTGTAGCTCCCTTCATAAGCTACGGTGGTAGCAGACTGCGTTAAGTTAGTTAGGTTTTAGTCGGGCAAACGTGGTGCCGCGTGGAGATTTTTTCCCGGTACTTATTTTTACCGGTGGTTTTTTCCCGGTGAAGTTCCGGTACAGAATTCTTCCCGCCGCTTCGTTTGTCCGGATTCTCGCTGCCACATTTTCTGGCAGCAGAGCGTAGTTGCTCTGCACAATTTCTGGTAGCAGAGCGTAGTTTATCTACCCTCTATTTGTTCGTTTGTAAAAAATAATTAATTGTTTGTAAAAATTATTAGATTTTTCTTAGTTTGTTTGTATAAGAATATTTGTAACCTTTTTTGTATTTGTTTGCGGTTTGTACCGTGCGTTCCGGGTTTGTGCCATTCTCATACCTACCGCGGTTCTTCGTGTAGTTGCTTGATTTTGTTGTTTTTTATTTACCTTTTGTTATTTTTTGTTTGTGACTTGACGCGATGGCGAAGGCCTCCAATGCTAGGGCGACACTCGCCAACGAATTGAGATGGTTTGTGACGGCCGGAGGACTCCTGTCCCGGAAGGACAGGGAGGGCGCCATACTGCTAAGAGCGGATCACCTCCACTCACGATTGATTAGCGCGGAAGCGGCCATGGCGGCGCTTACCGAAGCCGATCTTACCCCGGAGGCCTACGCAGGTCACATGGCGGACATGGACCAGATCCTGAGTCTGCACGATGACATCGCGGAGGCGGTGACCGCAATAAGGGCGAGACAGGCTGGCGGACCAGCCCCTTGCACACCTGTTAGACAGGAAGGACCAGCGGTTACTGGTCGGCTCCCCACCCTTCAGCTGTCCCACTTTGGGGGTAGGATGGAGGAGTGGGTGGCATATAAAAATATGTTTGAGTCCCTGGTCGTAGCACGACAGGATTTGTCGAAGGCCCAGAAGATGGCCTACCTCCTCTCCACTCTTGAGGGTGAAGCGCGGTCGCTCATCCAGCACCTCCGGGTGGAGGACGACCAGTACGACACGGCCTGGGAGTTATTGAACTCCCGCTACCAAAACTTACGTTTGTTAGCGGATGCGCACGCCGCACAGTTGATGGCCCTGCCCAAGGTGGCCAACAGGGCACAGTTGCGCCTGCAGTTGCTCACGCCCGTTACAGTGGCCTGTAACGCGCTCCGCACACTGGGGCTGCCGGTGGACCAATGGTCCTTTTTGCTGGTGCACATTGTATTGGGCAAATTACCCAATGACATCCGCTCGCGATTTGAGCGCGAGAATGCGGAACGGGATAGCACCACCCTACCAACATTCACTGACTTGGTGAAGTTTTTGGAGTTTGAGGCACGGGCTGCTGAGAATACCATGACGGACTCAGCGCCATCCAGAGCGCCTGAACGTAGGCCCTTGGAACCCTCATGGCGAGGGAGGCCCCAACAGGGACGGCAACCGCCACCGCGTGGAGCTGGTGCGCGGGTTGCACACACGGCAGCAGTCGCGAGGGACGCGGACTGCCTGCAATGTGGTCGGATGGGCCACAGCCTGCTGCAATGCAGGGACTGGCAGGGACTGCCAGTACAAGATAGGCGCCGCATGGCAAAGCGGCATGAACTTTGCTTTTATTGTTTGGGCGGTCACTATGCACGTGACTGTCCCAGTGCCATACCATGCAGTGCATGCCGTGGGCTGCACCACGTGATGCTCTGCATGAACCGGAACGGGGATGGCCCCCGGTTGTTGAGGCAGGGGTCCCCTATGGGCGGGGGCGCTCCTGCGCGAAGCCCTCCACCATCGGACGGAGGACGCGGCTTCGCTCGTCGCACCCCCTCGGGAGGGGGTCGCGTACCGGCGCGGGTCTTGGCGGACCGGGACCACGCGCCCCAAGGTCATGGCCAGTATGTAGCTGGCCAGGCCCCGGATAGGGCCCCCATGGGCGGGGGCCCTAGACCGGACGTGAGAGTGGGGACACCCCTCCACGCGGGTTACCAATGCCCAACACATGCAGCCGCAGCGGTTTTCTCCACCGCTGCACGAGTACCCACGGCTGGAGTACCACCCGCCGTACTATAGGTATGGCCGGGCCGCGGGTTATGCCCCCCTCAGATGGGGATGTGCACTCGCCCGCCATATTATCCGGGTCAGTGGCGCGCCCTGGTTTGGAGAGAGTGGGGAGCCCGTAACTAGCTTGCTCCCTTGCTGGGACAGAGCCGCGGACGGTTCTGCTCCCCACCGCGGTGGTCCGCGTATGGGGTCGTGGGGGAAGCCATTAATTTGAGAGCTCTGTTGGACTCAGGGGCTCAAAGCAGTTTGGTTACCACTCGAGTGGCACGCCAGTTAGGTTTAGTCGTGGAAGACTCGCCTGTGCCACTTCTTGGAGTTGGTGGCATACAAGTGAAGTGTCTGACGGGCCAGACACTTGTCACCTTTTTCTTCGCTGAAGTCCTCCACAATGAGGATCACGACTTCGGCTATGGTAATGGATACCATTGCGGGTTGGCACCCCTCGACAGACATACCGCCGGGTGTGTTGTCTTTGGTTTCGGGTCTGGATTTGGCCGACCCCTTTGTCTTTCATCCCGGCCCAGTGGACTTGCTCCTGGGCTCGGACGTATTGGGTTGGATTTTGTTGGGTACACAGAAGGCTCTGGGTTCGTCTTCACTGATGGCAGTGTCTACGATTTTTGGTTTTGCCCTGATGGGCCCTGTGTTTGATAATGGCACCGCGGAGGAGCCACCGGTTGTCGCATCTGCGTCCTTGGCCAAGACCATGCAAAGGTTTTGGGAGGTGGAGGAGCCACCTATGAGTTCCAGGATGGATCCGGAACACGCTGAGTGCGAAGCCCTTTTTCGATCGACCACGGAGAGGTTGCCCTCCGGTCGGTTTGTAACTAGGTTACCCTTTGTTGCCTCTCGTCCTAGCCTAGGGCAAAGTAGGGCGCTTGCGGAGAAACGACTGCTGTCCATGGAGCGACGTATGCAGCGTGACCACGTACTTCGCGATAAATATATTGAATTTATGCGCGAGTACGAGGATTTGGGTCACATGTCTCCGGCTCGAGTTGATTGGAGCTCAACTGAGCATTATTTTTTGCCCCACCACGCGGTGGTGAAGGCCTCAACGGGCAAGTTGCGGACTGTCTTTGATGGGTCCGCACCCACTTCGAACGGGGTTTCGTTGAATCTGTGTTTGCATTCAGGTCCCAAATTGCATAGGGACATAATTGACATCATCTTGAACTTTAGAAGACATCAAGTGGTTTTTGGTGCGGACATCCGGATGATGTTCCGCCAGACAGTCATACATCCTGAGGACAGGCGATTCCAGTTGATACTCTGGCGTGAGCGCCCTGAGGATCCTGTGACGGTGTATGAACTCAACACAAACACGTATGGTTTGAAATCTAGTCCCTATATCGCCATCAGATCATTGCTTGAATTGGCAGAGCGGGAACGGATCCGCTTTCCCCGTGGGGCTTCCGTGCTGTCACGTGACTTGTATGTTGATGACGTGTGCACCGGAGCCCAAAGTATTGAGGAGGCCCTCCTACTGCGGGATGAATTGATTGAAATATTGAAGACAGGTGGCTACGAGCTACGTAAGTGGTTGTCTAATGAGCCTAAAGTTCTAGAAGGGATCCCGGAGGATCACCAACAGAACCCTCACCTGTTTGAGGATGTGGATGATCCCAACAGGATAGCGGTGCTGGGCATGCAGTACCAGCCGCTAACCGATATTTTTACATTCCAAGTGGACTTGGAAATACCAAAGGTCTGGACTAAGAGAACGGTGTTGTCCGTAATAGCCCGTATGTTTGATCCAAGCGGTTGGATCAGTCCAGTGATATTCTCTGCGAAGTGTCTTCTTCAGAGACTTTGGACTTTGGGCGTCTCGTGGGACGAGCCGCTGTTTGGTCCTCCATTGGATGATTGGCTCGAGTTGTTTTCATCGATTAAGGAAGTCAATCGGATTGCCTTGCCTCGTCGAATATTGCCCCCCGGGAAATATCGAGCCAGCCTGCATGGCTTTTGTGACGCGTCGGAGCGAGGCTACGCCGCGTCAGTCTATATGCGGACAGTTGACGCCGATGGCCGGGTCAATGTCTCGCTTTTGTTAGGGAAGAGCAAGGTCGCCCCCATCAGGACTAGGCTGACTATTCCCAAGCTTGAGTTGAGTGGAGCTCACCTTCTCTCTAAATTGTTGCATCACGTTGCCAGTGAGCTGGCGGCCACGGTCGAGATACGGGACATCTTCGCCTGGTCGGATAGCCAGGTCGCGCTTGCATGGTTGCGCGCGGCCCCACATACCTTGGAGGTTTTTGTTGGAAACAGGGTTTCCCAAATTCAAAATATTGGAATTGATATAACATGGAGACATGTGCCGGGAGAGCTTAACCCAGCGGACTGTGCTTCCCGAGGTTGTACGGCACCAGAATTGGTGTCACACCCGCTCTGGTGGGGTCCAGAGTGGCTGATGGGATCAGAAACATCTTGGCCTGTCTGTCAGACAGATGTTACTTCTTTGAGTTTGACTGGGCTCCGTGTACATGCTGTAGTCGCTGAGACGACGTCGGAGCCGGATTGGCTACTTGCTCGGTATAGCAGTTTGGATAAGCTTCTGGGTGTCACCAGTTGGATTAAGCGTTTCATACATAATTGTAGAAACCCACAGGCAAAGCGGTTGGAGCCGATTATAGGTGCAGAAGAGCGCCGGAGCGCATTGTTGCATTGGGTCCGTGTCGTGCAGACCGGACGGTTTGAGTCAGAGCTTCGTATTTTGCGCGACGGACGCGCTAAGTTGAAGGGCGCGGTCGCTCGTTTGAACCCGTACATCGACTCGGATGGGCTTCTTCGGGTTGGAGGCAGGCTCCGGAAGGCGGATCTTCCATATGAGACTCGCCATCCTCTGTTGTTGCCCAAGGGCGGACCCTTGGTGCAGCTTTTGGTGTCTGATCGACACATTCGTAACGCCCATGCTGGGTGCAATGCTTTGTTGGCTATTTTGCAACGCGAATTTTGGATTTTGTCTGCCCGAAGAGCAATCCGTAGTGTCCTGTTTCGATGTATTGCATGTTATAAGTTGAAGGCATCCACGATGCAACCACAGATGGGTGATTTGCCCGTTGATCGAATTCGACCTTCGAGGCCGTTTGACGGCGTTGGAACCGATTTTGCCGGTCCCTTTTCGATCAAGGCTTCTCCCTTTCGTAATGCCCGTATTGTGAAGGGCTATTTGTGTGTATTTGTTTGTTTGGCCACCAAGGCTGTCCATTTGGAGGTGGTATCGGCTCTGACTACGGAGGCCTTCGTCGCCGCGTTGGATCGCTTTGTTTCGCGTCGAGGTCTACCTTCCCTTATTAGGTCTGATAATGGCACAAACTATAAAGGAACTGTAAATTATCTTAAGGATGTTTCCGTGTTTATTGATAAAAATTGTACTAGTTTAAGTCAAATTGCTGCCCAAAGGGGAATAACCTGGAAATTTAGTCCCCCAAGTTGCCCCCATTGGGGAGGGATTTTTGAAGCGGCTGTGAAATCCGCAAAGACCCACCTCCGCCGCATTATCGGAGAAACGGCTCTAACTTTTGAAGAGCTGGCCACAGTGTTTTGTAAAGTTGAGGCGGTCCTCAACTCTCGTCCTCTCTGTCCGCTATCTCCAGATCCAAATGACTTGGAAGCTCTCACCCCTGGTCATTTTTTGGTGGGAGGGCCGTTGAATGCCCTGCCCGAATACCCGTGGAAGGATGAACGCGTATATCGGTTGTCGCGTTTTCAAATGTTGCAGCAAATGAGCCAGGACTTTTGGCGTCGCTGGTCGCTTGAATATTTGCATTTGCTGCAGCAAAGAGTGAAGTGGACAGACAGGACTGAGCCTCCCAGGGAGGGTGATTTAGTATTGTTAAAAGAGGCAAATTTGCCCTCATTGCTTTGGCGACGAGCTCGCATATTACGTTTGATTCTTGGCGGAGATGGCACTCCGCGTGTGGCTGAGGTGTTGGTCGACGGTTCGATTTTAAGGAGAGGTGTGACCTCTCTCGCCCGCCTTCCCGTAGAGTAAGCTAGCGGTCTGCTTCTCAGACCGGGACGGGGGGATGTTTGTAATATATTGGGTAAAACTAAACGCAGGCGTTTCGCATTGCTGCCGCCAGAGGGCGTTCGGGGTTTTCACATTGCTAGCGCGAATGGCTCGCGGACGGTCGCCATTGCATTGTCCAGGGCGATATCGGTTTGATTTTAATACGCGGAGCGGTCTCGCGTCTTTTGCTTGTTGTTTAGTTTGAGTGATAATTGTGAATCTCCTGTTTGTTAAATAACTATTGAATTTGTGTTTGTGAAAAACTCTGTTATTGTGACCTTTTCTTGTGAGAGGTGAAACGTGGCTGGCTGTTCACATCTGACTGTTCCCGAGTGAAACTACGGGAAGAAATCTATTTAGTTGTCCTGGGGAATTGAGATCTCAAGGGTTAGGTAGGGTGATTAGGAATTCCCCCTTCCCGAAGACACTCAAGTTTGGATCCGAAGAGAAAGAAGATTTAATTTGGTAAGTGTTCAATTGTAGTTAATTTATAGGTTAGGTTATCATATAGGGCCCTGTAGCTCCCTTCATAAGCTACGGTGGTAGCAGACTGCGTTAAGTTAGTTAGGTTTTAGTCGGGCAAACGTGGTGCCGCGTGGAGATTTTTTCCCGGTACTTATTTTTACCGGTGGTTTTTTCCCGGTGAAGTTCCGGTACAGAATTCTTCCCGCCGCTTCGTTTGTCCGGATTCTCGCTGCCACATTTTCTGGCAGCAGAGCGTAGTTGCTCTGCACACACGGGAAGAGATGGGTTGGTGCTATTCTAGGGCCACACCACAGGCCGCACATATACAGGGATTAGGTATTTAGATTAATTTGGTTCCGGCTAACAACACGCGTACCGTATTAATATGGATCCGAACAACTATGGATTAGGTACTCCTTATGTTATTAACCAGACTATCACACCTGCCAAACACAACAGTGACTGAACTGACATATAGCTAATTGAAACAGCAATTACACGGTTTAACGAGCAATTGCTGTTAGTCTAATGCGCCTCACGATCGATATAGTGTACGGTAAGCCTTGCTTTGACTGACGATATCACAGAATAAGCAAGTACTGCTTATGAGCCATTTCCAGCTAAGTAATTTTGAGTCCCTTCAGATTGAATGAATGAATGAAAAATGCTTTATTCAAATTGGCTTAAAATAGCACGTTTAAATCGTCATATACTTAGTTTCCGTCAGAAAATTACTTAAAGCTAAGGTTACTACCGCCTTCAAAGCGCAAGTGGAGAAGAGGCGACGCACACAAACTCCACTGCTGCATTTTCTCCAAAGACGTCATGCACTCACTTTAATATATTCACACCCTTAAACATACGTTCAGGTAACACTAGATATAACTGTGTGTGTATGTGCTTATATACTTCTGATAATACCTCATCTTTTTGCTTCTATGTATACTAGTCTAGGAGCAAAGAAAACCATTGGATAAGCCAGCTGCTTCTCTTCCCAGGCAGATTGTAAAAGTCTGATGAAAATGAACTGGAGAATTTTCTCATAAGTCAAAGTCAAAGTCAACATTTTTTATTGAAACTTGGCCTTCAAAGAAGGCTCTTTTTCACGTCGATAACTAATTATTTAATCATAATATTTTATGTCTCAAAGCTACAAACTACTAGCATTTCGGAACGACCACTGCGTGATGAGCTAGCAATCCGTCATTTTATCTGAATCTCGATTCCACCAATAAGCCCACTGTCTAGCTAAACGTGGCCTTGAGTCTCGCGACTCTTGGCTCTGTCTTCCCCGTAAGTGATATAGAAGTGATATTGTATATGTATCCGGGATAAATAGAAAAAGCTGCAAAAATAAAAATTCCTCCCAGACTAAAACTATCCCTAATAAAAGCCAGACACTAATGAAAACTATATTTTATCCGGGAATACCTAGGCGTTGGCAATAGCTTATCGCTCGGAACAGACGGACAATTAACCAGATTGCATTTATATAGATTCCCTATAAATCAGGATCCATGCGCGCTGCGAATTCCCAGCGGGTGTGGCCGTGAGAACTGTGGATGGACAGCCTAATAAATAAATTGGGGTTTTACAAACGAGATTTTATTTAGTTTAGCCAATCCCGGTTTCCGATTTTTTGTCGGAAAGCAAATTATATTTCAACCATGGAAGTAATAAATACTTTGTACATACTACTTCCATGATTTCAACCCATGGTGTTTCAAAACATAGAATGCTTCGTCCATGGAAGTAATAAGACAAAGTACTTATTACTTCCATGGCATCGTTTACTCCATAGATTTATTATATACTGGCATTAGTCTATGGTCTACTCTATGGAGCCTCAAAAACCCTACAGTGCGTTAGGTACGTTGCGAAACGTTCCTTTCGCAAAACGTCCCTTGGTCGCAAAATAGCACTTTCGCAGAATGTCCTTTTCGCAAAATGTCCCTTTCACAAAACGGTCCTTTCGAAAATTTTTATTTTAAACACAATGTTCTTTAAAATTCGATATATGACAGTATAAAATAAAGCATTTTTTGAGTAAAATGGTCAATCGGTCTCTTGCTGGCGACCAGTCGGCTGTCCCAGATACCGATGGTCTGACGAAATCCAGAAAGACTTGCGCGAGCTGCACGCCGATGACTGGCAGGAGATGGCGCGGACAGACCCAAATGGAGATCCTTATTATCGGAGGCCAACACTCATTTTGTGTCTCTGCGCCATAATAAATTTTAGTTAGTCTCTTGCTGTGTTAGTGGCCCTACACGGTACTTAGCGATATGTCTTCTTGTGATTTAGTCCAACTGCGTAATTAGCGCATTTTCTTTGCGACGTTTTACGGTTTCTGTATCCCTCTTCCCAATAGTAGTTTGTATGGACCAGTTTTTGTCAAGAGTGAATTATTTAGACTTTCGATTCGTTAATACTTCGAGCAACAAGGACTTCCGCGCTTAGGGTCCGTGTTGCTCTATGTTCCAATTGTACAGATGCAGAGAAACTTGACCCCGCTATCTGAACGCTAAATCCCCCAATATAATTATTATCATCATCATCAAATTTAAGAGCGATTCTCTTGTCGGTGGAGTTCCATAATTTTTCTCTCTCCATTGCCAACTGTTTTACTTCTTGATACGACCCGACGCTCACTTTTTCCTTTATTTGCCTCATGTAGCCTTATCATGGTCTTCTTGGGCCTCATTCTTCCCTTTACTTTTCCTTCTATAAATCGTGTCGTATCAAGTGTCGTAACATTTTCCCTCTTCTGCTTTCAATAGTCTTAATGCTTCTTTTTTCTCCTAATCAATTTAGGACCTCCTCATTTGTTATTCTTTCTGTCCAGCTAATCCTTTCTAATCTACATCTACAAATATAATTATATTTCACCTAATCCTATCTTAGGGGGATCAGGTTTCTCTTCATCTGTACTGTTGGAACTGGATTGGATTTGACTGTACCTACATTACATACTAATACATTACGTTTTAGATATAAGTATAATCACGATGTATGTACCATCAATGGTACCTACTGCTCAATGGTACTGGTAGTGGACATGACTACCGCCATTTAGTGCCAGCTGTATAAGACACACGGTTGTCCGTGTTATTGGTTTCGTAATCCTCGAGAAGGAAAACCTTCCTGAAAAATTAAATAAACACTGAAAAATATCGTGGCATATTTGATTTTACTTTTAGAGATTCAGTATTTTTGTGAAATCCTGGAGACAGAGATTGTGCGAAATAAGTGTACTTAATTTCAATAATCCTAAGAAATGTCTTTACCGGCGCGATATTTACACTTGAGTTTCCCCAATGACTCATTTCTAATTTGTCAAGCATATCCTATTAAGTGACAGTAGTATTATAAAGAATCTTATAAACTATCTACTTATAAACCCCAAGGGCACGAACATCGCTCAATTTACAGAAGGAACTTCGTACGAAGACAAAAAGGATTTTAACAGGAAATTAAATGATAGATTACGCCTCTGCGGGTGAAGTAACTTAATATCTTAATATTTTGTTGGGCCAGGAAGTATTGGGATCAGGGGGACCGATTCTGTGGACGTATTGCAATTAAACCATAGAAAAATAACCTCAATTTCTAAATGGTTACGGTTTAAACTAGCTTTTACCCTCGGCTTTGCCCGCGTGATCTTCTTTTTCCACCCATTTTATCCCTTCAGGGCCGAATATTCTCTAAAGAACCTTTGCAAAATTTCAAGCTTCTACGTTCAGCGGTTTCGTTCTGTGTTGATATAACAATCAGTCAGTGTCTAATTTTATTGACCGAGCGAGCGCAGCGAGCGAAGTGTCTCAGTTTCCACTAGCCGAAAATTCTTTTGTCTGTCTGGATGTTATCGCCTACAGGTCACATTTCTGAACCGATTCTCTTGAAATTTTGTAAGCAGGTTCGGTAATTTTATAGAATTTTATAGACGAGCCAATTTTTGGAAATTTTAAAAAATGGCGGAAATATATAAAAAAACCTCATATCTCAGCTTTTTAAAAAAATATTCAAAAATGTCATTAGACGTTTTTTGTTATTCTTATTAAGACGCAACTTTTTTGTCTGAACAACATAGTGAAATTCAATAAAACCGCTATAAATTAATATATTTTAAATTCTCATACGATAGTTCACAAAAAAATCAAAAGATGGCGCAGCAAAGCTTTTAATACTCGCAAATTCGCATATTTATCTATATATGTATTTGGTATGAAATATAGTATTGTTAAATTAGCATCCAGTAAAGTCTTGAACCTACGTAGGGGCTAACTGAATATGTGTGATTTGTCCGTATATATTTATTAATATTATTTTTTATATTATTCGAGGCAAAAGAGGCAGATTTCAGTCAATTTTTTAGTTGTATTGACCAACCACAAGAACATGTTTGGCATATGAGACTTTTTACTTTCTTTCCAGCATTGGTAGGTTGGTTTCAAAACTCTTCTAAGCCAGGGACACGGCAAAATATCGGTTATTTCGTGGAAGGGCTCGCGAGGTCAGACACACTAGTTTAAGTGGAGACAGAACAACTAGTTTAAGTGGAGATTTACAATTTATTTCGTTACTAGCCTGTGCCCGCGCCTTCGTCTGCGCATTATTTACTATTGTTAAAATCTCAGGTTCTAAGCGACACGTATCAAGATGAAACCTCAGAAATCTGATTTTAAGTTAGACCTTCAACAATACAACTGTGAAAACCGCATCAAATTTCATCCAGTAGTTTTTGCGTTATGCGCGTATAAACATACAGACAGGCAGATAGATAGAAAGACATAGAAAACATCTAAAATAAAAACGTTTTGGCTTCTATTGACCCTATAAAAACCACCCATATTTTTTTTCTTCAAAATATCTTATGAACTATACACAGACCAGTATGTATTTGGTGAATAAATTGTAACCAATATCATCATTGGTTACAATTTATTCACCAAAACTTAAAAAATAACCTTTACACTAGCAGTCATATATCGAAGAAAATAAATAACACAACATCGTAATAAGATAATCTTAGTAATTAATAATTCCCGTAACAGAAATCATAACAACAACGAAATAGGCGGCAGTATCGCCTTGGCTAATCTATCTCACAAATATTATATTCAGGGCTTACACAAAACAATCGTTAGATAACGCAAGCCATAATAACCCTTATTGTTTATCGCCTAAGCTTCACAACGGCATTACTCTATTAACACATGCCAGCCAGTTTTAAAAGACCTTTGAAATATCATAATTTTGCAGTGGTGATGTTCTGGAATGTTCACGTCGGAGGGAGGGGGAGAGGTCTGAGGAAAATGGATGGTCCACATCAAATAGACTTCAAAACAAAGCAAGGATTTTCTTAAAATCCCACCAGGGCCCGTACCTTGCATTCGCTTTACCAAATTACTGAAATTTCATTCAGCTTGCGGACTCACAGCGAGCTTTTCAAGGATGAGAGAAGCAAATTAACGATCGTTTGGATATGGCGGTTTTGTCTGTAGACAAAAAAAGAATAAAATACACTGTACTGTAGAACTGTAGCTTTACTAACTGTAGCTCAATTATGATAACTGTTTAATGATGACAGTTTTATAGTTTTGCCTGTAATTTAATTTTCAGGCCATTCTAGATTAATGGACTGGCTCTTTGGATAGTAGGATTGATGTTATTTCTGGAAATAACCCTGAATAACCCTGGGGTTATTCAACGTGGCGTAACACCGCCTATCTGGAGGCCCGCCTTCAGGAGGCCCTAGGTTCGACTCCCAGCACGAGCAAATTATTGTATTTGAGTCTGCGATTCTGGGTTTTCTAATGCTTTAAAAATACCGCATCCAAATAAACCGAGCTTAAGTATTTTGTGTTGGAATTTACCCAGTTTTATAAAACCAAAGCGGGCGAAATGAGCTTAGCAGAGTGCGGAGTGTGGCTACTTAGCGACCATCTACCCTGTGTACCTATGTACACTGTTCGTATTTACAGGGAAATGGGATCCGAGAAGGACTTCCATATTCATATCGTAATGGCTGCGCTACGAGACACTGCTTCTTTAAGAATTTTGGAATAGAAAGTACAGTACACTACATATTTGATATTCCTGTTGATCGAAATTATGCAAGAAATATATTTGGAGGCTGACTAATTGGTAATGTTGTACATACATAACGTGGAGACGAAACCGTGAGCTTAGAAACTTAAAAATTGCAGAGAGGTCCGTTATATAGCGTAAGTGAGCACTAAGAAATGGATTTTGGAAATTCCAACGATAAGGGGAAGAAAAGGATCACACAGGTGAAGCCGAGAGCAAAAGATAGTAATATCATATAGTAGACTAGCCGCGTCCTGGAGCTTCGCTCCCGTTGGAATTTCGAGATAAAAAGTACTCTATGTGCTGTTCCCGGTATTTTTCTACCCGTGTACCAAATTTCATCGAAATCCGTCCAGTAGATTTTGTGTGATTGAGTAACAAACATCCTCACAAACTCACACCCAAACTTTCGCATATATTATATTAGTAGGATTAGTAGGTTATGTACGACAAGGCCACATATCTTAACTTCAGATAGACCTTAAAGATAGACGTGATCTGATAATCAAACACAATTATGATACACACAACATACAGTTAATTAAGTCATAACTTTAGACCTATAATACAGTTATTGCAGATGCATTAAATACAGTAATGCCCGAAATGGATATCCAGTAAGCCGTGGAGCGATCGCCAGTTGAATTCAAATTCCCTATTAACATTAACAAGCATTGCAAATGTGTGAGGTGTGGCCTCAGTGTCAGCGGGAACTTTTAGAAAAGTGATGATGTGTGTCCGACCGATTTCGGTCATGGCGATCACTTCATGAATTAAAGGCTCTCTCGTGAGCTCGCATGTGGCTTACGTAGCCAATCTTATTGAAGAAAATCCTCGCACACTGCGGGCAAGTGAGCACATCGTTAACATTATTGTATTGAGGTAGCACAGGTCGGGCTTTTAAATCATCGCGCTTGGTGTCGAGCTCAGCGCGTTGTTGGATTTCAAAGCCCTCCATTTCGATCTATTCCGGTCTTTTAGAAAACTATCATTGGTTCAAATAGTGTTCCTTACACAAAATCAAAGGTTATGAAATGAGCTTCCTGCTGCTATGTGTTTTCTTAGAGGCTACGACTTCGAGAAAGTTCTTCGAAAAGAGCGTTAAAAGATTTATTCAGGCGTTTTGCAGGTCTATAAGCTGCGGTGACAGCGCTCGATCACGGAGAAAAGGTCACTTTGACGAATAAAAATACGATCCATTTTCCATTTCCTTAATATTTAAAAATGACTCTTATATATGATCACATAAAGTTAATTTTTAAATCTTTAGGAAATTGAACAATCATATTATAGGAATATGCTAGAAAATAGAAATGTCCCCACAATTTAACTCAATTTATTTAGTAACAGTGTCCAGAAGGTTGTTAGATTTGCACTGGATCATGTCTGCTATAATCGGCACAGTGGTGCAGCTTGCACAAATAATTGGTTCAAAATGTAAATTAGTGCTGAAATTTCCAATATTGTCTATTGAATGTAGCAATTATTATCGAATAAGGTAGTCTCCTCATTTTCAAGTTGTAGTGGCACTGGTTCTATTATTTTCTTCTTATTTTATTTTATTTTCTTATTCTTATTTTCTCTGTCAGCTAGGCACTCGAGCTGTGAATGTCCGAAATGTGTGTTGGTTCGTATCTATCTCAACCCGACCCTGATTTTGGAGATCAATCTGGCTCAGGTATGGTCATTTTTATCGACCAAAACCCGTTCCCTGTGATGGAAAACATCGTGCGAAAACGTACACATTAGTTGACTGTTGTTTTTTAGCACTAGTTTGATGTGCAGAGCAAGTTACAACACCTGATGACATAATCATCAGTGACACCCAACCCTTACCCCCAATTGGGGTCAGAACAGTACATTTCATAATTATAAAATACACTGAAAAATCAAACAGAATCCAAAAGAAGAGGCAATAAAACGAAACGTCAGAATGTAATGATGCTGAATTTATATAAAATCGACCGTCATCGACAATGGAATGGTGAGTCAGCTCTGAGTAACAGATCAACGCAGACGCAAAACCACTGATCGTAGAAACTTAAATTTTCGAAGGAGAGCTTCTTTATATACCGTAAGAGAAAGGAATTTTGGAAATTTCACCTCTAGGAAAATGAAACGCATCAAAAACGAAATTCTCGTGGCGAGCTCGAAGACAAAAGTGTTAGTTTATTCCTCATAATGAAGATGGTTATAAACAAGATCATTACTTACGTCCAGTCTGTCTTGGCCTATTATAACTACTGTGCGTGAGTCACACTAGTCTATAAACTATTAATACATCAGGGAACGAGTGTAAACCTCAAAAATTTGAGGCTACGAATGGGCACAAGTTGCTAATTTCAGGGGACTAATGGTTACCGACCCTATCTATACTCAATCTTTTATTGCATCCATAAAGTTGACATGGTGACATATAAATGAGAAAGTAAATTTATGGGCACAGCAGCAACTTGGATAGAAAAGAGGAGGTCGCATCATATTATGAGTCACACTAGTCTATAAACTATTAATACATCAGGGAACGAGTGTAAACCTCAAAAATTTGAGGCTACGAATGGGCACAAGTTGCTAATTTCAGGGGACTAATGGTTACCGACCCTATCTATACTCAATCTTTTATTGCATCCATAAAGTTGACATGGTGACATATAAATGAGAAAGTAAATTTATGGGCACAGCAGCAACTTGGATAGAAAAGAGGAGGTCGCATCATATTATGATGCGACCTCCTCTTTTCTATCCAAGTTGCTGCTGTGCCCATAAATTTACTAAGCAACTTGTGCCCATTCGTAGCCTCAAATTTTTGAGGTTTACACTCGTTCCCTGATGTATTAATAGTTTATAGACTAGTGTGACTCACGCACAGTAGTTATAATAGGCCAAGACAGACTGGACGTAAGTAATGATCTTGTTTATAACCATCTTCATTATGAGGAATAAACTAACACTTTTGTCTTCGAGCTCGCCACGAGAATTTCGTTTTTGATGCGTTTCATTTTCCTAGAGGTGAAATTTCCAAAATTCCTTTCTCTACGGTATATAAAGAAGCTCTCCTTCGAAAATTTAAGTTTCTACGATCAGTGGTTTTGCGTCTGCGTTGATCTGTTACTCAGAGCTGACTCACCATTCCATTGTCGATGACGGTCGATTTTATATAAATTCAGCATCATTACATTCTGACGTTTCGTTTTATTGCCTCTTCTTTTGGATTCTGTTTGATTTTTCAGTGTATTTTATAATTATGAAATGTACTGTTCTGACCCCAATTGGGGGTAAGGGTTGGGTGTCACTGATGATTATGTCATCAGGTGTTGTAACTTGCTCTGCACATCAAACTAGTGCTAAAAAACAACAGTCAACTAATGTGTACGTTTTCGCACGATGTTTTCCATCACAGGGAACGGGTTTTGGTCGATAAAAATGACCATACCTGAGCCAGATTGATCTCCAAAATCAGGGTCGGGTTGAGATAGATACGAACCAACACACATTTCGGACATTTCGCATTTATAATATTAGTTAAATTTATACTGATATTATCAGTATAAATTTAACTAATATTATAAATGCGAAAGTTTGGATGTGAGTTTGTGAATTTGTGAGGATGTTTGTTACTCAATCACGCAAAATCCACTGGACTGATTTTGATGAAATTTGGTACATGGGTAGAAAAATACCGGGAATAGCAAATAGGGTACTATTAACCCGGAGTTCCCACGGAAGCGAAGGGGGGGAGGGGGAGCGCAGTTAGTATTTTTAAATTGAAAATCTTATTCCAGGTTTACATTTATTAATTTAATTTTACATGTGTATTAATATTAATAATTTTTTTTAATATTACCACATAAATCTTAATTTCTATCGAAGAGTCGCATTACCTAGATTCGAATATTGACCCATTTGACCTCACGCATGCCACCGCTTAATCAGCTAAGTAAAGGACGGACCAAAATAATAAAATTTTAATACGTCAGCTTGGAAACCTTGTCAAATGTAAAACCAATAGCGATCAGATATTTCCGTGCCATTGACTCCGATTCTTCGGTGAAGTTAGTGTCTTTACTATTCGGAACGACTGTGTGGAATGGTAATGTTTACTCATTATACTTGATGCGAGATTAGTTCCAGATTTGGGTTAACGTTTTCGTTAACAACAAAACTACTTATGTAAGTTGAAATATTGGGATCATATTTCTAATGCCATCTAAAATTTAGAGTTTTTCTATTCTCCGTAGAATGCAATATATGTGGCATTTCAGAACACAAGATGGCTTATAACTTCCTCACAAATGTTCCTACCATTATATATTTTTTTATTTATTTAACTTTATTACAAAAAAGTAAAAGGCGGACTTAAAGCCTGGTGCTTTTTCTACCAGTCAACCAACTGGGTGATGTAAAAACAGTAACCATTATAATGTGAAATGATATGAAATACCTACCTACGATAAATCATTGATTCAATAAAGACCTACCAAGAACGCTTGAAAATGGGTCGGTGAAGTTCTAATGAGCGATCTTGAAAGGTCTACTACGAATCTCGCTACGCGAGCGGAGCCCCGGTGCGTAGCTAGTGTAAATAGGAATGTATTGAATCTTGTAAGAACAAGAGAATCTATTAAAATATCAATTCTAGAAAAGCAATCGTAGAAATACATAAAACTATTGCACTCGTTCGTAAAACCTAACAGCATTCGGAAGAATTCTGAAAAATACTATAAAGAAACGAATTTACAGTATTTTCTGATCGCAATTATATCAGGGAATTGGTGAGTTTGTGAGCTCGAGCATTTCCACGAGGTTGTTAAGTTTAACAGCTAACATTAAGTTTTAACCATCCGATTTTAAGTCTTAAGATTTTGTCGACAGTATATGAAAGAAAGCAAACTTTGAAATGGAAGAGAGCAGAAGCTATAATGTTAGCAGCTATTTATAGTGATGGAGCGGAAGATTCTCCGGAAAATTCTTGGTCAGGATGGAATGCCAGGAAGAACCTAGAAATCGAAGATCTAGTGTCCGAACCAAATATCATCAGAGAGGTTAAAGCAGCCGGCCTCCGCTGGAGAGGATCGTGCCGTCACGAGAGCATACGTGGGTCAACCGAGAGGCCGTCGACCAGTCGGGTGTCCTAGGTTCGGATCTTTAGATATACATAGCCATAGCACGTTAATATCTACAAATGATAATGTCTGATATTTGCAGATATTACCGCATACAAAACCTTACAATAAAATTATAGAGGAAGTGTTCACAGATCTGTGAGATTTTATGGAACTGCTGAACCGATTTCAAAAATTCTTACACCAATATAAAGGTCCATTATACCTGAGTGACATACGCTACAATTAGTGTATGTACCTGCCGAGCGAAGCCGGGCGGGGCGCTAGTTAATACTATATAAATTTTAGTATAAAAAGAGAAATATCGCACCGTATAAACCGGCTCTACAGCTAGTACGACGTTGTGTCAAGCATGCCATTGCACTATAACTGCTCGCAATCACTATATGATCGATAATGCAATAATCACGACAATTAACTATGTTTGCTGATCGCTAGATCCTTACTTTGTTATTATCCATTGAATTATAATACTTAGATGTACAATCTTATTATTCTTCAACTTTCTAAACAGCATGACATTCTAGTGAAGGAATTATGGAATTACCACTCGGGGGTGAAATGAGAGAAAACAAACTTCCCGCGGGCGAAGCCTAGGACAAATGGTAATCTATATAATATATAACTCAATGGTGACTGACTGACAGTGATCTATCAAAGCACAGCCCAAATACTGGACGGATCGGGCTGAAATTTGGCATGCAGGTAGATGTTATGACGTAGGCATCCACTAAGAAAGGATTAACGCGAGCGAAGTCGCGGGCGCCAGCTAGTTTAGGTATAAATACTGAAGATTTATTAGTGAAAAATATTTTAATTTCATTATTTGTTCAAGGAAATTCAGTCATAAATACTCTTTTTTGTGTTATACTCAGCTCTATGGCTACGTAAATTGTTTGCTCTTGTTAAAATAGCGTTTGTCATGAGAAGTGGGTGTATGTCCTGTTTGAATTAATTTTGAGTCAATATTTGGTCAGGCGATGTGCTACTGGTAACAACTATTTAGTGAGTTTGGCGCTCGTGAAATTTTAATATAAGTCCTATGGGGACGTTTATTTGTTTTATTTAATTTATTTTTGAATTAAATACTTTAGGCGCGCCAAGCACTTCCATTTGTGGGTATTTAATGAGATTGGGGTAAAATGATCGGCTTTCAATGAAAGGCACACGGGTAGAAAAATATCGGAAAAAGTAGATAAGGTACTTTTTATCCCGAAATTCCCATTGAAGCGAAGCACTTGGGCGCGGTTATTGATTTCACCATTAACTTTTCGTAGTCCCGGAAAAACAGTAACAATCTTTGAAAATCACTCGAAAAAGTAACCTGTATGATAAAACAGTGTCGGCTCGCCTAGACTACAACTAACGAGCCAACTTCGCGACAAAGAAAAGTTGTTCAACGAAACTGTCACCTACAGGTATCTTGGTAGGGGTTGCTACGCGGCTCACAAATGGAAGTCACGTCTTCACCCCTTACGGGGAAGACAGAACCAAGGGTCGTGAGACTCGAAGGCCACGCTTAGCTGATTAGTGGGCTTGTGGATGGAATGGGGATTCAGATATAGTGACAGGTTGCTAGCCCATCACCTTTGACAGAATCCCTAGTTAATCTAATCCATTAGTTAACTTTTACAATCTACGCGGGAAGAGAAGCAGGTGACATATTCTGTTTTTTTTTCGCTTCCAGACCAGCATGGAAGTAGGATCTTAGGTCCCTATTTTTTTACTTATTTCCTTCACTGGATTGCGATTGCCCGGGATAGAGAAGCTTGGCGTAAATGGAAGATCACGTCTTCATACCTTACGGGGTAGGCAGAGCCAAGAGTCTAAGGCCACGCTTACCCGAATAGTGGGCTTGTTACCCAGCAGTGGGTAGTACAAAGTCACGTACCTTGGTCATATATTGAGAAACACGCAATACCATCTCCTTCAAACCATCATGATGGGAAAGATTGCTGGAAACCGTAGAGTGGGAGGACGGAAGAGGAGTGGACGGGAATCAAAACAGTAAAACAACTGTTTAGACTGGATTTGAACAAGGCTAAATTTTAGGAGCTGACTGCCAACATTCAGTGCTATATAAAGAAGAAAAAGTACAAAGTTGATGATGATGATTAATGGATGGATATGACCTCTTCTTATCCCAAAATCGCTATAAGCTCAGTAGAAAATATTATAATGATCCATAGTTCTTCCATTTGCGGACCCGGCAGTAACATAAGATAACTACAATAGTTTACAAACTGGCGATTTGTTTAGAAACAGCGAGAAATAGTTACAGGGGATACATTTTACGTTATTTAAATAACGGAACCGGCTATACGTTATGTTTGTATTTTTAACAAGCATTTTTACATAGATTGATCATAGATATTTGCCACGCGTAAACTTAATAAAATGGTTTTATACATATAAATTACTAACTACCATGGCACAGCAACCTAAAATGAGTGTTGGCCTCCGATAATAAGGATCTCCATTTGGGTCTGTTCTGTGCCATCTCCTGCAAGTCCTCGGCGTGAAGCTCGCGCAAGTCTTTTTGGACCTCGTCAGACCATCGGTATCTGGGACGGCTGACCGGTCGCCGGCCATTAGGCTTTCCCAGATACGCCGTTTTTACTCCACGGCTTGAAATTAATTATATTATATTTGTATAAATTACATTACAGTCATTAAAATTTTTGGCAAATAAACAAATACTATTTGTTTATTTGGCAAAAATTTGAATGACTAGCTTCCACGTGAATTACTATACATGCGGAAGGGTACTACATGTAATAATTTTAAGACCAATATGTACTGTACAGTTTTTATACTTAGTTGGCAAATCTATACATATAATAAAACAGTAAAAATATTTTGTTTGTACGTTTAGGTTTTTTTGACTGAAATGGATAGAGGGACACTTAAAAATAATAGTATTAAGCAAAAAAAAAAAATGGAATTTCTTGTCTGCCTGTCTGTCTGTATGTATGTACGCGTTTCACGCAAAAACTACTGGACGTATTTGAATGAAACTTTTTTTGTTGTATAGCTATTAAGTCTGGGCAGCATATAGGCTATAATTGATTTTGAAAACTGGAACACCAGATGATGAACCTTAACAGAACTAAACTCTTATAAACTATAAGAAATATGGAAATGGTACTTTGCAAAAGTTTATCTATATGTCGAGCATTTTCTGTTGACGTATAAAAATGGAAAATCAGGATCATCTGATGAAGAACTCTAAGAGACCAGCTACTTTAACATTTATGGCAAAGGCGCCTTAGGAAAAGTCGTTCAACCTGATGAGCATTTTCAAATTTTTTTGACGAGCAAATTTGAAGATTATGAAACATCTGATGAAGAACTCCAAGACTCAATAAAATAAATGGAAATGGGGTCTTAGCAAAGGTCGTTCAACCCGATGAGCATTTTCTACTGACGTCTATAATATTATTAGTAAATTTTTAATATTATTTGACGTATATTTATTTGCTCTAAATAGGTAAATAGACAGGACACGGGATAGGACAAAGAGGGACTCGGGGTGGGAGTGGTGGTACACGGGAAATTGAAGATAACGAGCACACGAAGATCGTTTATTGAATGATATATCACATTTGATTCATTTTAACAACGCGACTGTACTACGAGTACCTAATATATTCCCGCAGGACACGCGATAACCAAATGGCTGAAATTTTGAGTACTGGAGTTTAGGTTACTACAGTTTGGAACACAAAAAGATCTTTCATCTAAGCGAAACTCACGCGGGCGAAGCCGCGGGCAACAGCTAGTAAACGAATATAAATAAATTTGTTTGTACATAGTAGATTACATTACATTCTGTAAATACAAGTTCAAAAACTTCACTAAAGCATGTTTTAGCAACACACGCTCTCGTTCGTTGTTGAAAAAATAAAAACAAAACATTGAAAATGTACGAAAGAAAACGCGAGAGAATCCCTCCGCCGCCGAAAATGTTTTGTTTGTCTGTTTGTGTACGAAAATCGAAAAAATAGCGAGTTCATTAACGCACGGTGTAGGTTACACGGGCGGGGGCTACCTGGGCGGCTATTTTGGAAAACATTCGTTTTTTTATTTTAATTTATTTTTGTCTAGCTTTCGTGTAGTGTAAAATTTCACCCCAGGTAGTTTGTGGTAGTTATTTATTACGCATTTGATAAGAAAATAAACATTTGATTAGGTAAGAAAATTTGACCGAATTTAACAGAATAAAATGAAGGCGGGCAGCGCGCCTTGATTCGCAACCATTTTAAAAATGATCTGCTGGGAATGGAACTAATCGATACTAGTCTAGTACATAATATTACCGTAATATTATGTAATGTATAGATAAATAGATTGATGACGTAATATTATTACGTCATCAATCTATTTATCTATACATTTAGTATTTTTGACTAAAATGGATATAGGGACACTTAAAAAGAACAATAGAAAGCAAACAATTTTTTTTGGAATTTCTTGTCTGTCTGTCTGTCTGTCTGTCTGTCTGTCTGTATGTATGTACGCGTTTCACGCAAAAACTACTGGACGGATTTGAATGAAACTTTTTTTGTTGTATAGCTATTAAGTCTGGGCAACATATAGGCTATAATTGATTTTGAAAACTGGAACACCTGATGAAGAACCAGAACAGAACAGCTAAACTATAAGAAATATGGAAATGGTGCCTTAACAAAAGTAATTCAACCTGATGAGCATTTTCTGCTGACGTATAAAAATTGAAGATCTGGAACATCTGATGAAGAACTGCAAGAGACCAGCTACACTATAGCATATATGGAAATGGTGCCTTAACAAAAGTAGTTCAACCTGATGAGCATTTTCTGCTGACGTATAAAAATTGAAGATCTGGAACATCTAATGAAGAACTGCAAGAGACCAGCTACACTATAGCATATATGGAAATGGTGCCTTAACAAAAGTAGTTCAACCTGATGAGCATTTTCTGCTGACGTATAAAAATTGAAGATCTGGAACATCTGATGAAGAACTGCAAGAGACCAGCTACACTATAGCATATATGGAAATGGCGCCTTAGCAAAAATCGTTCAACCTGATGAGCATTTTCTACTGACGTATAAAAATTGAAGATCTGGAACATCTGATGAATAACTCCAAGAGACCAGCTACTCTATAACGTATATGGAAATGGCGCCTTAGCAAAACTTGATTAATCTGATGAGCATTTTCTGTAGACGTATAAAAATCGAAGATCCGAAACAACTGAAACAGTTTGGAACACAAAAAGACTTTTCATCTAAGCGAAACTCACGCGGGCGAAGCCGCGGGCAACAGCTAGTTTTGAATAAAAGACTGGCCACAGATAAAAGTCTCCTAACTTTAAAATAAATTCCACAATATTTCCACTTGTCATGTAGTCGCATTATCCAATTTATTTCATTGTTTGATGGAAATACGATTGACATCAAAATTGACCCCTGTGCATTTTTAATTTGTACTTGAAGTAAAAACTGGATGGCACATGAGACGTGCTTGGAGGGGGAAAAAGATATTTTGTTTTGACGAGGGGCTGTGATTGAGACGAGAACGAATCTGTCTACCGCCTTAATTATACCTAAGGGTGCCAAGGTATATAGCAAGGTATGTTGCAAGGTATGTAAAGGTATGTAGCCGCCTTTGATAGCTGCTGCGTTTCGTAGTTTGCTAAGTGTAGACATACATTTATGGTAGACTTTATGGTTAACGTCTCAGTTAAAAAATCAGTACGTTCCAAATGACGCTTGTTTAAGTAAAACGGGTTATCACTGTCTCGAAAAATATTTCGCGCTTTCTCTTACGATGGTGAATACAGTGTAGTTTTTGTTATAAAATAGGCAAAAGTGGTACAACAAGTGTTGGGAAAATCATAATTTTCCTGAAAAACTGCTACTCAGGAGAGGCTATAGCCCACCATATGACGATAAAAATATATAACCACATTCCAAAGCATAATGAATATAATAACACTTTTATTTAACTAAATGTAATTATAGTATCTCAGGGATTTTTGATGATAAAATTGATCGATAAAATCTTAGATTTCCCTACGTTAATAAACATTGACAAATTAATTTATTTAACGAATAATGGCATCTAGTTGCCCCTCATGTGTGCTGTGCCCTTGCAGGGCGTGATTTGTACTTTATTTATATTTATGTGAAATCTTTTCAACTAGTAACTTGCAAATAAAGAATTTAAATCTGAATCAGGCTTCGCTTTAGCTTCTTTTTTAAACGAAGACTAAAACGACAACGGCCTTTGCAATTTACACATTTCTTATATGTACGTTGAACGCAATTTTTTTTTGGAACGGTGCGAATATTACGTGATAGTTAACCTATCAATTAAGTACGAACTTTGAGTACATTCTGTGTCACATTCAAAGTTAGCCTTGGCGTAACACGCTGAAACTGTAACGTTAACAATAACTATTATCCTTTTAATGAATGTCCACTTCACCCCCTCGTGCGCTGAAAGCGAGACGATAATGTGGCCTTCAAGTCAAAGGATATCAGGACGACCTTGACCTTAAATGAAATCTAACTTGCATTTGCGTCGTCATAGTTTTATGTCGTAGATGTGAGATGCAGAAGGGTCGCATGTCTTTTGGTAGCAGAATTATAGAGCAACACCGACTCCTTACGCGCGCGGAAGTCCTATTTGCTCGAAGAGCAGAATCGATCACTTATTTACTGATTTTCAGGCGCGGCCCGATCTCCTTTGAGTATTTAGGAAAATATTTTATAATCTGTACTTTGAGTCTCTCGAATTTAGATCAATCTGACTTATGTTCAGACAATTTCATCGATCGTCACCTGTTTTTGGTAAAGAAATACCGCAGCACACTGGTTGACCTCAGTCAACCCACAATTATGACAGGTTAACCTGAGGGTTATAATTGTGGAAAGTAGGGTTAGGAGTCTTTCTGGACTAGGACCGCTGTCTTGAAAGACACCTAAAAATTTTAAATAATTTTTATGCGGTATGCAGGACCCGCCCTTTTGAGCTGAGTGAGGTGAAAACGAATTAGACATTCTGCGAATAAACTAATCTTTGAAATAATGTGGGTGGTGTAATACCGAGTGGGACCTTGTGCTTTCTAATGCAAGGACTGGTACAATGCCAATGCTAGAACAAGCCATGCATGATGTGACGTCATCATGTCACGGAGTCCTTTGTCGAGTAGCTGATATTACTTAACTCTTAGATGACTTACTATTCTTTGTTCGAACGATATCAATCGCAACTAATATTATAAATGCGACTTGAAGTTAGTTTATTTGTTTGTTTGTTACTTCTTCATGATTTATCTACTGAACCAATTTTCCTGAAATTTTGCATGCACATAGAAGGACATACCTTTCATCCCCGGAAAAGTACTGTTCCCGTGGAAAATTCACGCGGGAGAAGCCGCGGGTAAAATCTTGTCTTAGATAATTTTTCAGAAAAGACTGGGCTAACTAAGCGGGATGGTATACGTCATCATCATTCATTTACCTTAATAGCATATATTCGTTAATACTCTGTTTTAAAAGTTATGGTTTTGAGCATGTTTTAAGTAATTTCTTCCTATAATCTATCCGTTCATAAATTATGGGATAAAAATAACACTTAGTATGTAACTAATTGAATCGAACTGATAAATAAAAAATACGTACGTAGAATCACGTCTTTATCCCTTACGGGGTAGACAGAGCCAAGAGTCGTGAGACTCGAAGGCCACGCTTAGCTGAATAACTGGGGATTCCTCCACTCATAGGCGATGGGCTAGCAACCTGTCATTATACCTGAATCTCCATTCCATCAGAGAGCCCACTATTCAGCAAAATAAAAAATATTTATTGAAATTTTAAAAATGGTACTTCATATTTAAAACCACCAATCGATAAAATTATTTGCAATACGCTCACCAACTAAAAATACATCAAGCCCCATAACTCATGGCTTCTAATGAAAACGCGCCAATGCTTAATCATAAAAAAATAGTACGGCGGCCGGACGTAATAGCCGTTCCCTTCAAGTGTGTTATCAATTTGGAAGTAATGGCCCAATTTGGATTCAACAGGGACCTTTCTGATAATAAAATTCATCACAGAACGCTTCCCAGGGCAAAAATTAATATTCCTATGATGTAACTCAAAGCTCTATTTAGGAAGTGCCCGAGAGGCAGGAGGAAGCGGTTTTTTTAGTCTTGTTTTTGTAGTCAAAGATAGGCATAAGCATTAAGTATATATACAGGGTTATTTTGAAACCATTGGCCAAATTTTTGCAGCAGATTTGGTTGATGAAATTGAGCAGGTTTGCAAAAAAATCTATGTTAGAAAATGAATTTTTTTTTTCTTCCCATACAAATTGGCCGATCAGCTGATATGGAAAGTTTAAATTTTATGTCATTCTATTACTATAAATTTCCTTTGTTGTATGTATACAAAGTAACGAGCATATTGTAAAAAAAAATTTGGCCAGTAGTTAAAAAATAACCCTGTATATGGTGAATTGTGTCTATTGAAAGGACCAGAAGAAAATTGTGCATCTGAAGAAATTCTTAGCGTTGATTATAGAACTTTGATTAAGATTATTTCGATAAACTTTTGGTTTTATTTCAGATATATCCACGCGTATCCACCTTTTGTAAAATCATTAAAATAAATTAAAAAAATGTGGGGTACTGTATGAAATGGATAGGTAAAAAAACCCGTGAGGTGAGTGATTTTTAAGAGAATCATTAAATATCTATTGAAAATCATAAAGAACAAGTGATAAGAAAGTTCGCATATCGGGCGTCAGTTCTAAATAATCATATTTTTAAAGTATTCGCCGCCGTTTATCACTTGGGTCACACACCAATCGCGGGGGTAGCGATGAATTACTGCAAATTAAAATTGTTTAATGAATCAACTTTATAGCCCAAAAGATTTGTTTTCGGCTAATTAAGACGACTTTCTGGTTGCCACGTGTCTTGCTTAATTACTTTTTGCACGACTGCCTAAAAAGGAGTGTCAAGTTTTCAGATTTCATATAAGTGAGCTAATTAGTACAAACAAGTGTATAATATAAGCCAACTATCAGATGTCTATGGTTCATCATTACCATAAACATAGATGTAGAATATACTAGCTGCACCCCGTGTCTTCGCTTCCGTGGGTATTTTGGGATAAAAGTTAACTTTTACGCTATTTCCAATATTTCTCTTTCCATGTACTAAATTTCATCTAAATCCGTCGAGTAGTTTTTGCGTGAGTAACAGGCATACAAACTTTCATCTAAATTTTCGCATTTATAATCCTACGATTCACATCACCATGTACTTAGAATCTTGCTTATCTAGTGAAAAATCAAAATGGCGGCGGCTCCACAATAAATTTTCTGGCCATGATTTAGCTACTGTTAGCACCTAGCTCCTACACTTTTATATTTTCACACATTATCTACTGATATATTTTGGTACAGATAAGTACAAAAGTGTTTATGGAAATTTCGGTAAACGTAATGTCTTTTCTCTTAAGAATATGTGCTATATTTAGGCTTTTGGTTTACATAGAAAAACATGTGGTACTATATTTTTAACAGTAATAGAGTACCTATATTTATTTTCTGAGAAACATAAGCAAAATACTAAAAATCCTACGATGAAGAAGGATGGAAGTTTGATGTTTGATAATTTAAATAAACGCAAGAAAACGGAGTTTGGTGAAATTTAGGACACAGTTATATTTTTTTATATAAATATACCTGGAAGAGCACATAACCCGTACTTTTATCCCAAAAATCCCACGGAAGAAAAGTACCGGTTGTAGCTAGGTTTTGAATGCTAGGATCGCAATCAAATACCCATTCTTTGAGCTTATACGATTTAGCCTACGTTTTAGTCGGCTACTGCCACTAGATGGCGGTAGTGGTAAATGTCATGTCAGATGCCTTTAGGCGACTTGAATAAAATCTGACACCAGTGTTAGTAATAACACACTCGATAAGAAGAAGAAGCCTGCGGAGAACTGGAGAGTCATAGACTCGTAAATATTGATAAAGGCAGCGCGCGCAGCTTCTACAGCGCAACGTTTAAGGAAAAATGTTTGCGAAAATATTTAATTTTTCTTAGCACTTGCGTCCGCGTCTGTACATTTGCATATATTTGCCATATTTCGGCGCTGGACGGCATACATTGCGCTTGCAGCATAACTGCATGATAACTAACGCCACACGACCGGTAATCTCCGCAGATCGGGCGTATATCTTTGGCGCTTTTAGGGTTATAACACGTTGATATATGCTGTATTTATTTAGTGTTATGATTCAAAGTTTTGAATACCAGTCACAACTTAGTCAATATTCAGCAACGCGCATGTCACGCTTCTGGTATGGCGTTAATAGCCTGCGGTAACCGCTTTCCATATGGTAGGCGGTAGGCCTATTAGCCTACCTCATGGAAAGCGGTACCTTATGGAATATTACCTGTTAGTTTTAGTAGTAGGTGTTTGTAATAAAAATTGTTGATGCTTATAAACTCTGTGCACTGTCGCATGGTAGCAGCGCCGTGTATAGCTGGCTTTACGTATAGCCATTGCGTTTGCCTCCTGGCAACATTGCGCAGACGGCTTCCGGCCGTCGACATTCAGTGGTCCTTTGAACGCGCGCACACGAGGCCGTGTCGCAGGAAATATCGCGGTGATATAGCCACCATCTTGGGTTGTTGCATTTTGAAGCCGCGCGGCGTGGCGTTAATTTTGTTGGTAATAACTGATTTGAGTTATAATTGTGAGCTTCCTTTTGTTAAATAACTATTGAACGTTCGTGTTGGTGAAAAACCCTGTTATTGTGACTGTTTCTTGTGAGATGCGAAACGTGGCTGCCTGGGGACGCCGACATCTGTTGCCGAGCCAACTTCGGGAAGAAATCTATTTGTTTGTTCTGGGGAATTGAGATCTCGGGGTAGGTTTGGTGTTTAGGGACCGCATTCTCCTTTCCGAAGACACTCAAGATTGGATCCGAAGAGCAGAAGATTAAGTTTGGTAAGTGACCCTTGGGTTTGTGGGTGGTTGTAGTTATTAAGTTAGGTTATTATATAGGGCCCTATAGCTCCCTTTTATAAGCTATAGTGGTAGCAGACTGCGTATAGGTTAGGTTTTAGGCTCTAGTCGGACAGACGCAGTGCCGTATATAATCTTTACCGTCGGGTATCATCGGGCTTTTTGGGGACCTATAGGTCTCCACTTAAAATCTGGTCTTTTTCGGTGAAGAGGTTCACGGCGCTTCGTTTGTCCGGATTCTCTGCGCACATTTTCTGGCAGCAGAGCGTAGTTGTTCTGCACATTTTCTGGTAGCAGAGCGTAGTTTATCTACCCTCTATTTGTTCGTTTGTAAAAAATAATTAATTGTTTGTAAAAATTATTAGATTTTTCTTAGTTTGTTTGTATAAGAATATTTGTAACCTTTTTTGTATTTGTTTGCGGTTTGTACCGTGCGTTCCGGGTTTGTGCCATTCTCATACCTACCGCGGTTTTTCGTGTTGTTGCTTGATTTTGTTTTTTATTTACCTTTTGTTATTTTTTGTTTGTGACTTGACGCGATGGCGAAGGTCCCCAATGCTAAGGCGACACTCGCCAACGAATTGAGATGGTTTGTGACGGCCGGTGGACTCCTGTCCCGGAAGGACAGGGAGGCCGCTATACTGGAAAGAGCGGATCAGCTCCGCTCACGATTGAACAACGCGGAAGCGGCCATGGTGGCGCTTACCGAAGCCGACCTTACCCCGGAGGTCTACGCAGGTCACGTGGCGGACCTGGACCAGATCCTGAGTCTGCACGATGACATCGTGGAGGCGGCGGCCGCAATAAGGGCGAGACAGGCTGGCGGACCAGCCCCTCGCACACCTGTTAGACAGGAAGGACCAGCGGTTACTGGTCGGCTCCCCACCCTTCAGCTGTCCCACTTTGGGGGTAGGATGGAGGAGTGGGTGGCATATAAAAATATGTTTGAGTCCCTGGTCGTAGCACGACAGGATTTGTCGAAGGCCCAGAAGATGGCCTACCTCCTCTCCACTCTTGAGGGTGAAGCGCGGTCGCTCATCCAGCACCTCCGGGTGGAGGACGACCAGTACGATACGGCTTGGGAGTTATTGAACTCCCGCTACCAAAACTTACGTTTGTTAGCGGATGCGCACGCCGCACAGTTGATGGCCCTGCCCAAGGTGGCCAACAGGGCACAGTTGCGCTCGTAGTTGCTCACGCCCGTTACAGTGGCCTGTAACGCGCTCCGCACACTGGGGCTGCCGGTGGACCAATGGTCTTTTTTGTTGGTGCACATTGTATTGGGCAAATTGCCCAATGACATCCGCTCGCGGTTTGAGCGCGAAAATGCGGAGCGGGATAGCACCACCCTACCAACATTCACTGACTTGGTGAAGTTTTTGGAGTTTGAGGCACGGGCGGCTGAGAATACCATGACGGACTCAGCGCCATCCAGAGCGCCTGAACGCAGGCCCTTGGAACCCTCATGGCGAGGGAAGCCCCAACAGGGAAGGCAACCGCCACCGCGTGGAGCTGGTGCGCGGGTTGCACACACGGCAGCAGTCGCGAGGGACGCGGACTGCCTGCAATGTGGTCGGATGGGCCACAGCCTGCTGCAATGCAGGGACTGGCAGAGACTGCCAGTACAAGATCGGCGCCGCATGGCAAGGCGGCATGAACTTTGCTTTTACTGTTTGGGCAGTCACTATGCACGTGACTGTCCCAGAGCCATACCATGCAGTGCATGCCGTGGGCTGCACCACGTGATGCTCTGCATGAACCGGAACGGGGATGGCCCCCGGTTGTTGAGGCAGGGGTCCCCTATGGGCGGGGGCGCTCCTGCGCGAAGCCCTCCACCATCGGACGGAGGACGCGGCTTTCGCTCGTCGCACCCCCCAACGGGAGGGGGGTCGCGTACCGGCGCGGGTCTTGGCGGACCGGGACCACGCGCCCCAAGGTCGTGGCCAGTATGTGACTGGCCAGGCCCCGGATAGGGCCCCCATGGGCGGGGGCCCTAGATCGGACGTGAGAGTGGGGACACCCCCCTCCACGCGGGTTACCAATACACAACACATGCAGCCGCAGCGGTTTTCTCCGCCGCTGCACGAGTACCCACGGCTGGAGTACCACCCGCCGTACTATAGGTATGGCCGGGCCGCGGGTTATGCCCCCCCTCAGATGGGGATGTGCACTCGCCCGCCATATTATCCGGGTCAGTGGCGCGCCCCTGGTTTGGAGAGAGTGGGGAGCCCGTAACTAGCTTGCTCCCTTGCTGGGACAGAGCCGCGGACGGTTCTGTTCTCACCGCGGTGGTCCGCGTATGGGGTCGTGGGGGAAGCCATTAATTTGAGAGCTCTGTTGGACTCAGGGCTCAAAGCAGTTTGGTTACCACTCGAGTGGCACGCCAGTTAGGTTTAGTCGTGGAAGACTCGCCTGTGCCACTTCTTGGAGTTGGTGGCATTACAAGTGAAGTGTCTGACGGGCCAGACACTTGTCACCTTTTCTTCGCTGAAGTCCTCCACAATGAGGATCACGACTTCGGCTATGGTAATGGATACCATTGCGGGTTGGCACCCTCGACAGACATACCGCCGGGTGTGTTGTCTTTGGTTTCGGGTCTGATTTGGCCGACCCCTTTGTTTTTTCATCCCGGCCCAGTGGACTTGCTCCTGGGCTCGGACGTATTGGGTTGGATTTTGTTGGGTACCCAGAAAGCTCTGGGTTCGTCTTCACTGATGGCAGTGTCTACTATCTTTGGTTTCGCCCTGATGGGCCCTGTGTTTGATAATAGCACCGTGGAGGAGCCACCGGTCGTCGCATCTGCGTCCTTGGCCAAGACCATGCAAAGGTTTGGGGAGGTGGAGGAGCCACCTATGAGTTCCAGGATGGATCCGGAACACGCTGAGTGCGAAGCCTTCTTTCGATCGACCACGGAGAGGTTGCCCTCCGGTCGGTTTGTAACTAGGTTACCCTTTGTTGCCTCTCGTCCTAGCCTAGGGCAAAGTAGGGCGCTTGCGGAGAAACGACTGCTGTCCATGGAGCGACGCATGCAGCGTGACCACGTACTTCGCGATAAATATATTGAATTTATGCGCGAGTACGAGGATTTGGGTCACATGTCTCCGGCTCGAGTTGATTGGAGCTCAACTGAGCATTATTTTTTGCCCCACCACGCGGTGGTGAAGGCCTCAACGGGCAAGTTGCGGACTGTCTTTGATGGGTCCGCACCCACTTCGAACGGAGTTTCGTTGAATCTATGTTTGCATTCAGGTCCCAAATTGCATAGGGACATAATTGACATCATCTTGAACTTTTGAAGACATCAAGTGGTTTTTGGCGCGGACATCCGGATGATGTTCCGCCAGACAGTCATACATCCTGAGGACAGGCGATTCCAGTTGATACCTGGCGTGAGCGCCCTGAGGATCCTGTGACGGTGTATGAACTCAATACAAACACGTATGGTTTGAAATCTAGTCCCTATATCGCCATCAGATCATTGCTTGAATTGGCAGAGCGGGAACGGATCCGCTTTCCCCGTGGGGCTTCCGTGCTGTCACGTGACTTGTATGTAGATGACGTGTGCACCGGAGCCCAAAGTATTGAGGAGGCCCTCCTACTGCGGGACGAATTGATTGAAATATTGAAAACGGTGGCTATGAGCTACGTAAGTGGTTGTCCAATGAGCCTAAAGTTCTAGAAGGGATCCCGGAGGATCACCAACAGAACCCTCACCTGTTTGAGGATGTGGATGATCCCAACAGGATAGCGGTGCTGGGCATGCAGTACCAGCCGCTAACCGATATTTTCACATTCCAAGTGGACTTGGAAATACCAAAAGTCTGGACTAAGAGAACGGTGTTGTCCGTAATAGCTCGTATGTTTGATCCAAGCGGTTGGATCAGTCCAGTAATATTCTCTGCGAAGTGTCTTCTTCAGAGACTTTGGACTTTGGGCGTCTCGTGTGGACGAGCCGCTGTTTGGCTCTCCATTGGATGATTGGCTCGAGTTGTTTTCATCGATTAAGGAAGTCAATCGGATTGCCTTGCCTCGTCGAATATTGCCACTCCGGGAAATATCGAGCCAGCCTGCATGGCTTTTGTGACGCGTCGGAGCGAGGCTACGCCGCGTCAGTCTATATGCGGACAGTTGACGCCGATGGCCGGGTCAATGTCTCGCTTTTGTTAGGGAAGAGCAAGGTCGCCCCCATCAGGACTAGGCTGACTATTCCCAAGCTTGAGTTGAGTGGAGCTCACCTTCTTCTAAATTGTTGCATCACGTTGCCAGTGAGCTGGCGGCCACGGTCGAGATACGAGACATCTTCGCCTGGTCGGATAGCCAGGTCGCGCTTGCATGGTTGCGCGCGGCCCCACATACCTTGAGGTTTTTGTGGGAAATCGGGTTTCCCAAATCCAGAATATCGGAATTGATATAACATGGAGACATGTACCGGGAGAGCTTAACCCAGCGGACTGTGCCTCCCGAGGTTGTACGGCACCAGAATTGGTGTCACACCCGCTCTGGTGGGGTCCAGAGTGGCTGATGGGATCAGAAACTTCTTGGCCTGTCTGTCAGACAGATGTTACTTCTTTGAGTTTGACTGGGCTCCGTGTACATGCTGTAGTCGCTGAGACGACGTCGGAGCCGGATTGGCTACTTGCTCGGTATAGCAGCTTGGATAAGCTTCTGGGTGTTACCAGTTGGATTAAGCGTTTCATACATAATTGTAGAAACCCACAGGCAAAGCGGTTGGAGCCGATTGCAGGTGCAGAAGAGCGCCGGAGCGCATTGTTGCATTGGGTCCGTGTCGTGCAGACCGGACGGTTTGAGTCAGAGCTTTCGTATTTTGCGCGACGGACGCGCTAAGTTGAAGGGCGCGGTCGCTCGTTTGAACCCGTACATCGACTCGGATGGGCTTCTTCGGGTTGGAGGCAGGCTCCGGAAGGCGGATCTTCCATATGAGACTCGCCATCCTCTGTTGTTGCCCAAGGGCGGACCCTTGGTGCAGCTTTTGGTGTCTGATCGACACATTCGTAACGCCCATGCTGGGTGCAATGCTTTGTTGGCTATTTTGCAACGCGAGTTTTGGATTTTGTCTGCCCGAAGAGCAATCCGTAGTGTCCTGTTTCGATGTATTGCATGTTATAGGTTGAAGGCATCCACGATGCAACCACAGATGGGTGATTTGCCCGCTGATCGAATCCGACCTTCGAGACCGTTTGACGGCGTTGGAACCGATTTTGCCGGTCCCTTTTCGATCAAGGTTTCTCCCTTTCGTAATGCCCGTATTGTGAAGGGCTATTTGTGTGTATTTGTTTGTTTGGCCACCAAGGCTGTCCATTTGGAGGTGGTATCGGCTCTGACTACGGAGGCCTTCGTCGCCGCGTTGGATCGCTTTGTTTCGCGTCGAGGTCTACCTTCCCTTATTAGGTCTGACAATGGCACAAACTATAAGGGAACTGTAAATTATCTTAAGGATGTTTCTGTATTTATTGATAAAAATTGTACTAGTTTAAGTCAAATTGCTGCCCAAAGGGGAATAACCTGGAAGTTTAGTCCCCCAAGTTGCCCCCATTGGGGAGGGATTTTTGAAGCGGCTGTGAAATCCGCAAAGACCCACCTCCGCCGCATTATCGGAGAAACGGCTCTAACTTTTGAAGAGCTGGCCACAGTGTTTTGTAAAGTTGAGGCGGTCCTCAACTCTCGTCCTCTCTGTCCGCTATCTCCAGATCCAAATGACTTGGAAGCTCTCACCCCCTGGTCATTTTTTGGTGGGAGGGCCGTTGAATGCCCTGCCCGAATACCCGTGGAAGGATGAACGCGTATATCGGTTGTCGCGTTTTCAAATGTTGCAGCAAATGAGCCAGGACTTTTGGCGTCGCTGGTCGCTTGAATATTTGCACTTGCTGCAGCAAAGAGTGAAGTGGACAGACAGGACTGAGCCTCCCAGGGAGGGTGATTTAGTGTTGTTAAAAGAGGCAAATTTGCCCTCATTGCTTTGGCGACGAGCTCGCATATTACGTTTGATTCTTGGCGGAGATGGCACTCCGCGTGTGGCTGAGGTGTTGGTCGACGGTTCGATTTTAAGGAGAGCTGTGACCTCTCTCGCCCGCCTTCCCGTAGAGTAAGCTAGCGGTCTGCTTCTCAGACCGGGACGGGGGGATGTTTGTAATAAAAATTGTTGATGCTTATAAACTCTGTGCACTGTCGCATGGTAGCAGCGCCGTGTATAGCTGGCTTTACGTATAGCCATTGCGTTTGCCTCCTGGCAACATTGCGCAGACGGCTTCCGGCCGTCGACATTCAGTGGTCCTTTGAACGCGCGCACACGAGGCCGTGTCGCAGGAAATATCGCGGTGATATAGCCACCATCTTGGGTTGTTGCATTTTTAAGCCGCGCGGCGTGGCGTTAATTTTGTTGGTAATAACTGATTTGAGTTATAATTGTGAGCTTCCTTTTGTTAAATAACTATTGAACGTTCGTGTTGGTGAAAAACCCTGTTATTGTGACTGTTTCTTGTGAGATGCGAAACGTGGCTGCCTGGGGACGCCGACATCTGTTGCCGAGCCAACTTCGGGAAGAAATCTATTTGTTTGTTCTGGGGAATTGAGATCTCGGGGTAGGTTTGGTGTTTAGGGACCGCATTCCCCCTTTCCGAAGACACTCAAGATTGGATCCGAAGAGCAGAAGATTAAGTTTGGTAAGTGACCCTTGGGTTTGTGGGTGGTTGTAGTTATTAAGTTAGGTTATTATATAGGGCCCTATAGCTCCCTTTATAAGCTATAGTGGTAGCAGACTGCGTATAGGTTAGGTTTTAGGCTCTAGTCGGACAGACGCAGTGCCGTATATAATCTTTACCGTCGGGTATCATCGGGCTTTTTTGGGGACCTATAGGTCTCCACTTAAAATCTGGTCTTTTTCGGTGAAGAGGTTCACGGCGCTTCGTTTGTCCGGATTCTCTGCGCACATTTTCTGGCAGCAGAGCGTAGTTGTTCTGCACAGTAGGTATATAAAAAAATCCGCAATAATAAGTATACAGGGCCAAATTCACACAGATTTAACCAACCCCAAAGTTAATAAACTTTTGTTATATTACTATACTACTACTACTATTACTATACTTTATAATAGATATAGATATACGCATGTAGATAAATATAAATAAGATCATTTTCCATCTTGACTTCACTGGGGATCGAACTAGAGATCCCGTTATTCTGAGGCAAGAATTTTACTACTGCGCCACAGAGGTCGTAATATTCGTATAAGCTAGCAGCGCCCCGGGGCTTCGCTTATGTGTCAGTTCCAGGATAGATTATAAACACACACACATACACACACACACACATAGGTACAGTGTGCAAAATTTCATCAAGATCAGTTGAGTAGTTTGGAGTGTTTTTGACATCATTATGTTTCAATGGCTTTTCCTATTTCATGTGTGGCTCATCCGTTTATAATAATGAAATGCAAAAACTAATCCCCGAAACTAAAATGTAATACGTAAATTGATCCTTTACACGCTTATAAAATTATAAAACGGCTTTGATCGTCCACAACCCCAGTGGTGGGCTCAGGTGTACGTGGGCCCTTGGAGTTCCATTTCTATTACATTACCGGGCATGGCACTTAAAATGGACCCTTATTGGTCAATTGATTTATGAGGCTTTAGGCGGACGCACGCTGTGATTATACGGTCTTTTTATGGCTATAAAAGAGAGTGGTTGATTTTTAAATACACGAAATTCAATAGTATATTAAAACTGTTGAGTAAGGGCTTGCGTCTTATGGTAAAGACACAAAAACAGTACAATTCACCTAGAACGGCTTTAAAAAAAATTGAAAATTTGCACGAAAGCTACGAAGAATAAAAAGGACGGAAAAAATATAATAGTGCACTGTTATATCCAGTCAGTGGATATAGGGGCGAATTTACGGAAAGTTTTCAGGTACAGAATTTACTATAGGGACGAATTTACAATAAGCCTCTTAAAACACATTTCCGGAATACAAAAACACAAAATTTTGATACAAATACATATGTTTTATTCCTTAATTTGGCTTGTTGGTGGAATTTAGATTCCGATATAGTGACATGTTGCTAGAGACTACTCAAACAGTACTACTCAGTTTAAAGCTCTTGATTCACTTTTAAAATTTACGCCGTCAGAGAAGCAAATATAGTAAATATCATAAAATTACTATCCTGTAAGAAGGAATACTTAACTCTATGGTAAATATATGATCAGCCATATATTTTTCTTAGCTCCTAGGCCCGTATTAATAAATGACACTCAAAGCTTAGCTCGATCTTGAAAGCGCACTTGAGTCGCGGTACTAATTTATAAATCTTCTCGCTTGAGTTCAAAGTCAAAGTCAAATTTTTTCAAAGTCAAATTTTTTTATTGAAACTTCCGCGTATCAGCCGAGTGAAGACGTATTAATAAACAAATATCAGCACTCAAGATGCTACTCAAGAGCGTATTTGCTGATGACAGTACAGCCATGACTTGAGAGTGACTTGTGACAGTAGTTAGAAAAAAAATAGACCCGGCTTAACAATCTATATCCAAACAGTAGTTATGCGGCCGGTTTCCATGTTTTGTCACTATTTTTTGTACTTTGTGCCAAATCCTTTGTCGGCGCCGGGTTTAGCTATGCACGGAACAAAGTACTTAACAAAACATGGAAACCGGCCGCATAAATACTGTTTGGATAAAGATTGTTAAGCCGGGTCTATTATTTTTTACTAAGTCCAGCTTTCAATCTGTTTATAGGAGTGGATTAGAGTGAACTAAAAGGCGGAATCTAATCCATTGATGGATTTGACCACTAGATTAGAGTGGAATAGGGCATGGTTTGACACCATACGCTATGTCAAAATTCTCAGCTTGTCAGTTTGAAGTTGTGTTGTGTGTGTTCTGAGATCTCAAGTGTTACGCCGTTGATATAGGTTTATTAATTAGCGATGATCTTAAGTGCGTAAACATAACTTGAGTGCGAATCGGCTGAGTTCGCACTTGACAGCTGTCTTGAGCTTGGTTTATAAATACCGGCCCTAGACTAGCATGGGCGTTATAACTTTCGATAACGAGTAGAGTACGGATGGCTCGATTTTATATAAGTTCGATTCAGATAGTCTGCGGTAACCCTAAGGGTTGATTTTAATCTACAGGGGTAAACACACGGGCCCGCAAGATTTATCGAGACACACTATAAAAATAAGTAATCGGTATAATAACTAGGCTTCAGCTTAATCGGTTCAATGTTTTCATTTAATTTTCATAATCTGACCCGGCTTTCTGATGAATTAAAACGGTAAAGTTGATTATAGAATAAAACAAGATTAAGTACTTAGGTATAATAAAAATCAAGATCCACTTTAGGGTCTTTGAGAAGTCAAATTCAATTGTTTTTATTTAAATAGGTTTAAAAATAGCATTTTTAAATCGTCATATTCATGTTTTTTAGTTAGTTGACGTCATAAAATTACCTCAAGCTAAGGTTACCACCGCCTCCAAAGCGCAAGTGGAGAAGAGGCGGCGCAACAAACTCCACTGCTACATTTTCTCCAAAGACGTCACTTTACAACATATGTGACAGCAGAGTAAATAAATATATACGAACAAATCACACAGATTGAGTTAGCCCCAAAGTAAGTTCGAGACTTGTGTTATGGGATGCTAACTAAACGTTACAATATTTTATAAAAAATACATAGAAAAAACATCCAATACCCAGGTCAATCTGAAAAAGATAATTTTTCATCTTGACCCGACCGGGGATCGACCCCGGGACCATATCTCCATATCTGATGAGATATTTAAGAAAATTTTAAGAAATACAATTCATTATTAGCCTTCCGTGACCCACTGCTGGGTATAGGCCTCCTTTCGTCTACGCCAACCTTCTCTGTACTGAACCATCGTGTTAGGTTCCTCACTATTATGGTTGAATTTTGCGATGGCTGGACCCTCGCGTCAACTCCGTGAACGGGTGTTGCCAGGGGGATCCTGCTTCTGATCCTGACTCCTGACTCGAATTTCTATTTTTATTTTTTGTTCTTAACTAATTCATTGTGGTTATTTGATCACAAAACATAACATGTTTTATTATATTTTTTTTTTCTTATATTTTATTTTATTTTATTTTTTGATCCTGTACACAATCTAGTGTATGTATAAAGTTAATGAATAGCCCCTCTGGCATGCTAGGCGACCAAGACTGTTCCATGAGTTTCTTTCGGCATTTCTTCTCAGCAGTGGTCGTTCCGAAATGCTAGTAGTTTGTAGCTTTGAGACATAAGATATTATGATTAAATAATTAGTTAGTCGACGTGAAAAAGAGCTCTCTTTGAAGGCCAAGTTTCAATAAAAAAATTGACTTTGACTTTGACTTTGACTTTGACCATCCTATTTCAGTTATTACCAGCAATTCGCAGGATGCAGCAGTTTTTCGTGCTCTCAGGGGTACCACTCGGCTTTACTCCACCTTCCATCGTGCCTTCTAGCCACAGGTGCCTCCAGCCCAGTTCCACTTTGGTAAATGCTGGTATCCCATTTTTTGCGGTCTTGCACCAGCTCTCGCCAGTTGTCTCGTCCGCTCTGAGGCTCTGTAGGTCTTTCAGAACCCTCATCGCTCCAGCGGTACCTATAGCGCGGAAGCGGTATATGTAGTTGAAACTTTAATTTAAAAATCTAGCCGTAATTAATACAGCTAGATTATTATTAATTATTCAGATTTTCTTGATTTACATCCATTTCTACATCGCAAATAAAAGCTATGACTGTTCGTGTTCTTACTACCAGTCATAAGATAAAATCGTAAAGTATGGAAGTTAATTAACCGTTTGACCCTACTTCACAATATTGTTAATGTTATGTTTACAAGTTGCAACGTATTACTAACAACAAAAACATGAATAGAAACAAAATAGTCTTGAAATATCGCCGGCGCTTTCCGGAGTTTCGTATGCGAACACTTTCATACTTTCATCGGGAATTTCTTGAGAGTTGTTAATACCACCATCTTATTTTATTTATTTATTTAAAACTCTCTATTAAACCAAAATAATACAAACGTATAAAAGGCGGACTTAACGCTAACAGCATTCTCTTACCACAGTCAACCCTTTCTCGGGATAAAATAACAGAAATAAAGTGGTATGGCAGTAAGTGTCAAACTCCATTTATATTCTTACCAGTCCTATCATAGTAAACAATCTTACCATGTCTTTTTATGATTTTACAATATGTAATATAAATTAAAATAGACTTTTTAGGAAATTACTTTCGTGGTTAATAAATGTTTTACTTTAGAATGTTTAGGTTTGAACTAATATTTGATTTATTTTCAACAAAATTCAACAAAAGTACTGTAAAGATCGTTTTCAAGTGATAGGACTGGTAAGAATAAATGGATTTTAAGTATTTTATTGTAGAGTGTGTTGTAGTTATAATAACCTAGCTTTTGCCCGCGGCTTGTTGCTTGCGTGAGAATTTCCCACGGGAACAGTAAGCTTTTTCCCGGGATAAGAGGTATGTCCTTCTCAGTACTTCTTATGTGTGTGCAAAATTTTAGGAAGAATGGATTCAGTAGATAAAGCGTGAAGAGGTAACTAACATTTCTCTTTCGCATTTATAATAATAGTTGGGATTAACTAATAGTGTCATATCATTTAATCAAACAATCTATTCATTAAAGTTTCCTAGCAACAGAGGCAACATTAAAAGAAAAAGGAAAGAAAAGAATAGAGAAAAGAAAAAAGAAGAAAAGAGGATGAAAGAAAACACATTACAAAAAGTACATTGTGGTTTTTCATATTATCTGTGTGATCGCCATTGCATTTGGTCTATAGCGGTTATCTTTGAAAAAAGTAGCCTATATCTGAGTTCGGGATTTTAACTATTTCCACACCAAACTTCATATTCAAGTCAGTGCCATAGGGGTGGGCGCTTCATAGAAACGGCGCGTCAAATATGCCTCTACTACTACTACAAATGAAACCAAGTATATCCGTGACCACGTCAGTAACACGTCAATGTGTGCGTTTTCATAGTCATAGCGTCCCACATACACACAAGAACGGGGGAGAAGTGCGGAAGGAGCGGGGGTGCCATATTGGTGGAGGGGCAGGGAGTTTCCTTTCTGTACGTAGTATTTATATTAATTCTGTGCCATACAGCTCTATGCAAATATGTTCAGACGGTTTAGTTCAAATTACCTTCCCACAGTACGTGACTTCGCAATTCCAGTTAAATTATTCATACGAATCTCTCTCGCGTGGGGTGGTACATTATAGCGGCCACTAAGTACTACTACATGACTGATTAAAGCATTATAATCACTTTACTCTTGATGGGACTAAAAAGAGATTAAAATCATGCTCGAATGAATGAATGAATGATTTTTTATTGCTATAAATAAAGAACCACTAAACTACTACTAACTAACTAAACACTAACTAAACTAGTGAATCCAGTTAAATGAGTCATCATTGGGCATTTTAATGTACATTAGGACGTGGGGACGTCCCCACGGCTGGGGCAATGGTCTTTCATATGGATGGAGTTAAGGAGGGATGACCCACTATGCGGAGCCCCACGTATGCAAAGTTGAGTCAATTGCAGGTTTTGTCTCGGTATTTTTTAAGTGGTGGTCTATTATAATGAGGGTTATCATTTTTCCGCTGGGACTTTGCGCTACTGGCAAAAAACAAAAAAATACACTAACGCGAAAAGAAGCGACACTTCAGTATGTGTGCCGTAAAATAGCTTTTGGCTTTGTGTGTGTGTGTGACTGGATGTGCGCGGGGGCGTTGAGAGGCGCGCGGGACGCAAAGGGCACCAACCTCCACCAGATGTTTGTATTAATATGACTATCCTCAGGGGCTGCTAGAAATGACGCGGTCTATCACTCATGTATCAATCATGTCATGACAGGTGGGCGCTATTGTCTAATACACAATAGAGTTTAGAGTTAAGCCAAAAATTTAGTTATTGTTTATTGTACTCATCAACCCTAGTGTTGAAAATCCGGCTCAAGGAGTATTCATTTTTCTCTATGGTCGAACTGTCACGTACAGGGAGTGTCACGGGTGTGCTACTGGCGAGGTAGCGTATATTGAAATTATACAAGGCTAGTACGCACAGGTTTGAACTGTCCAGTTCGCGTATAGTTTCAAATTCTACATTACTAATGTTTTTTTTTGAAACTATACATGGTTAATACGTTTTTATCGCGTATATTTTCCAATTACGTACACACTTACATTTTGTGCGAAAAATATACTGCGCTAGTTACCATAGCGGACTAATCGTGTCTATTTTTCTTAGTGCTACGCACGATGATGTACTTGGAATCTATACGCGAAGAGTTTCAAGTTGCAATATCGGAGACTTATAAAGTTCTGCAAACTGTCGTCAAACTAATTCTTCAGCCTATTTGAAATTTAGCAAACTGGCAAAGGAGGTAAAGAGGAATAACTCGCATTAGTGAATCATGAATTTTTGCGGAATCAACAACAGGGTGAAGTTGAATACACTATTGATATTAATAATGCATGCTGTGATTGCGTTAGTGGTCAAGGAGGGAGCATTTTTATAAACATTCATGCGTAGTCGAGAAAATTAAGCACGGAATTATTTTAAAAACTTCTCCCAAGCTGTCTAAAATTGATAACACCCTAGCTTCTCCCAATTTGAAAGCACAAGTGCTTCCCTAACTTCTACATTAAAATCTATTACAACAGACCAGCAGGCACAAAACTTTATATGCCAAACAACTTTAACGAACTAAACCTGAAACGATCGCGTAAAATACGCGTTCAACCAACGGCATTATCCAGAAGAGTAACTGGGTCCAAGACAAAAAATAGAGTACAAGCTGGTAGGACTTCTACATCTGGAACATATAAACTAACCAGAAAAAGAAAACATGATTTAGCATTCAATGTGTCTCAGAACCAAAATAATTCTAAGTAAGCAAACATTTATTTTCTCTTATTTTATAATAAAAATATACTCACCATCTCGTAAGAAGTCTGTTTTTTTATTCCTACCCTATACAAAAAATGTATTAAAAGGCTCAAAACCTATGTCAGAACTTATTAGTTTTAGCCTTCTAATACATTTTCATATACCTAATATTGTCTTTCCAAGCTTGTATACTTTACAAACATTTGTTACATCGTTTACATTCTCAAACTATACAATGTCAGAACATGTGGATTCTAACCTTGTATATTCCCTAACTAATTTACTGAATCAGTGTAAGAAAGTATACGCGACCATTACGTAGAAATCGTGTATATTTTCAAAAACTTTATTTTGTTACACATTCTGAAACCGTACAGTGTTAGGACACTATGAATGTGTTTCTGGTCTTTGTATAATTTCAATTATACGCGGCGAGGTAGGTCTGTCAGAGGGTACAATTCTGTCAAAAATTGTTAATTGATAACAGTGTACTGTCCTGACAGAACCTCGCCAATTGCCAGTAGTGCCGACTAATGAGAGCCGATAAACTATATAAAAATATAAATCCCTCATTAAATACACCTGCCTACCTCGTAGGAGTTGAATTCAAGCCTGGGACTTTTTCAATTCAATTCAATTCATTTATTACGTTTCATATCATACATTCAGTTATAACTACCTACTAGTACAGTATTTGAGTAGGTACAATATGAACCCTGTCGGATATTAGGCATATGTAAAAAGATGGAACGGCAGGTGGATTCTTAAAATAACAAAATTTGTGATTTGGTGTTAATTTTAAATTAGGTACAACTTATAATGGAGTCAAATAGATAATTTTAATAATAGAAATTTGATACGATAATTGTAATAGTCAAAGAATTTGTAGTACAAGATAAAATAGTATAGGTATAACGAATGTCCGAGTTCGATTTATTTGGGAATGTCAATGTCTTTTCACCACTGATGCGTGTCTTAACCACTCAACCACAACCTCTCATATACCAAAAATATGTAGTGGAAATACCCTTTTGAAAGTCGGTTAAAAACGAGACCAAAGCGTTCCTAGGAGACTCGGATAAAGGTATAAAATATCTCACACAAATTTGAACTAACATCCCTCCCGGCGTCGAGGTTACACCTACCGAGCTATTGGGACATGTCTCTTAATTCGAGACCGTTGTACCCAGGTTCGATGCTGGGGCTGGACTATTGATTTTGTAACCGTATTCGATGGCCGTATTGACATGTTAGTTTTAATTGGTTGGGCCTTTGGAATGCCTTTCATACTAGAGCAATACGGACTTCGCGCAGATCAGCGTTAGGAAGTTCTTGTTATTTGAAGCTTTCTTAGGGTCTAAGCTGATTATAAAAAATACCTAGTACCTAGGTAGACTATTACAGATAAATCATAATAGTATCGGGTAGCAACGATTGTTCGTAGTCGATACTCTAACCTTTTAAAAGCGAAGCTGTTGTAAACGCCTGATAATATAAAAGAGCAATGATGCTCTGATGAATATTTAAGTAAATAGTTATACATATACCTGTACATAATAATAATAAATGACATCTTTGTTCCTCCTAATGTAAATCTATTTGATATAATTTTCGACAACATGATATTATTTAAGTGCTAATATAAAAAAAAAATTCTGTATCATAGGTAGGAAATTGTCTTTTTGCAATATCTAAACAAAAAATCTAGACACAGCATGAAAAGGTGGTTTGAGATTGGAGATAGTATTATGTGCACCAAATATATACGTCTCAATGACCACTCACCGCCGAGGATTTGTCTGCAAGGAGGGTCAACAAAAAATAAATATTTTTGTTTAATTATTTTACTTAAACTTGTTAAAAATTTCTTATTTTTTTTCTATGTCGAATCATCCGATCGGCCTTTCTGGCTATGAGCAGATGTGTTGTCTATTTATTTAAAATAATATTTAATTTTAAAGAAAATATATAAGAAACCAAATCAATTGTTTAGAGACACGATACATATTTAAAACTAACACTTTTCCATGGCTTTACCACTATCTAATAAACTCAGATCAACCGATTTGATTGACATTTATTTATCATAATAAATTAGCTCACATACATAACTATAAGTGATCAGAGTTTTTATAGTAGGTATTTTGTTATATTGAATGAAACGAATGAATACTACTGAAGCCGCATTTTTGGAATAAGCAATCTTTTGTTGATCATCATCTCGAGTCGAAATGGCAAAAAATAAGATTTTTTCAGCCAGTATTTTGCCACTTTAATTTATTTGTTGATTCCAAATTTGGATTAACACATATTTACAGTCTATTTTACATATTCTAAGTACTCCAAATAAAAATTTCCGTGTATTTGCGGACGGTACTCGGAAAGGATACGTTTCGGCAGGAAATTGAGTGAATGTTTTCCAATTTAATCGCATCTGCTGATACGGCGGCTGCTTCTCGCTGCCGGCTTGTGGCGGGGGAAGAAATAATTCTAAATACTGTTGCATTTACTACTAAGAAAATAGTAAGTTTTCTTAAAAAAATGTTATTTTTGCTGACCTCCCGCGGTCATGCCGGACTACTGCCACACCGAAGGTCACGGGTTCGGAATCTGTGGCATCAGGTCAAGATGGAAAATGAACTTTTTCAGATTGACCTGGGTGTTGGATGTTTATCTGTACTTATGTATGATTAGAAACTAACATACAAAGTAGTAACAAAAAGTAAATACACAAATGAAAGTAAAGGCAGGCTAATCGCAAATGCAATTTCTTCCATCTAACCTTTGGGCACGGAATTAATATAAGTACTACGTACAGAAAGGAAACTCCCTGCCCCTCCCGCAATATGGCACGCCCTACACCCCCGTTCTTGTGTGTATTGGGACGCCATGACTATCACAGACACACATACACACATTGACATCACATTGACGTGTTACTGAAATGTTCACGGATGTGCTGTGCTTCATTTGTAGTAGTAGTAGGTATATTTGACGCCCTGTTTTCTATGAAGCGCCCGTCCTTTGCTTTGGGTGAAAAGAGATATACCTAAGTGAAAAGCATAGGACAGTGACATTGTTTTATTTACTGGATCAATATAAGTAACGTAAATGCAAACGAAGCATTGAAATAAACCACTCGGAACAAACATAGTAGTTTGTTTTTTCAGCCAATTTATAAGTTTACACAGTACGCGTGGATGTGGGGCTACAATTGTGGAACATTCAATTATTTATGTGATGGCTGTACCGACAGACACGCCATCTCTATTTATTAGTAGCGTAACTGACGTTAACCTGAATTTTTCTGTATTACTAGCTATTTCATGCTCAAATCCCCAGTCATTGGCTGGCTTTTGCTTTACTTTGTGGTAGAAATACTATAAAAATACTAACTTACTACCGACCCAAGAAGAGCTGGCTAGAAGTCGCCAAAGAGGATATGCGTGCCAATGTTCTCACAACTAAGGATGCCGAAGATCGTGCGAAGTAGGCTAGAAGAAGTAGCAAAGGGGACCCTGGACTCCGACGCGTATAAAGCTGAGGATTAGCAGTGCAGGACTATCGATAGTTTGACTTCATCGATAGTTGACCTTAAAAATAGCCATACTATCGATAGGCTCATCGATAGTATGACTATTTTTCAAGGTCACAAAACTATTGACAATACTATGGATAGTCAACACTATTGCTGCAACGCTACTTTTCGAGGATGCAACCGGGAAAACACTCAGATGAGAGAAAGAGAGAGATAGATTAAACCCTAATATAATTACCCACGTAGTTTACATTTACATACATTTATAAATTGTATTATTTAATTTTTTTTCGTTTGAAGATATATATATATATATTTATATGTCAAGTCATTACCAAAAAATAGACACAGATACTTTCAACCCCCAAACGCATCGATAGGGTTCAAAATAAAAAACCACACACGAAATCCATAGCGTCAGCAAGTAAATTAAATATTCGGACACGTCACGAGCGTCACGCCCAGTCCGTGACTGACATTAAATTAATTATTATTTACGCTGTAATTATCTGTTTTGCTGCTGTTACTTTGTGTAGTGTTGGTTAAATGAAGCATCTGTCTGTTTGCATGTTTGTAACTCAACATGTAAAAACTTCTTTATGGAATTTGATGATATTTGTTTTGTTTAGATAAATAATACTAATAAATAAATATGTTAAAATTATAACAATCTAGCCCAGTTATAAGCTAATAAGTAATTTTACTTTAATCTAGTTTTATAAATAAATTTAATGTAATAAGAATGTGTTCTTCGGCACTTTCCTTAATGTCTCTTTTAAGGAGAAGTCACTTTGTTGTAGAGTCTTTATTATATTAAAAAATCGAAAAAAATCATACAAGTGCAGTGTACCAAAAATCAACCATAGACCTATGGACGTACCTAGCTCTATGATACCAACTTAACTAAATTTATTGAAAATGGCCTATTAGTGACATAGATGACAGCTAGTGCTGGCTAATTTGACTTGCGTGTGACTGTACCTTTGTGTAACGTAACTTCTGTAATGTATAATAAAAAAGATATGTAACGCAAACGAATACTTTTGATTCAATTTCGCTAGCTAGGAAAATAATTTAAACAAATAAAGTACAGTTACACACATAATTTGTTTGGCTACCGGCGAACGTGCCGTGCTCGGCTAATCTGCCTGAAGAATGAACTGCAAATGGTTAAGAGTGGAGGGAAATTATTTTAGGGTTCCGTACAACGAAAGCCCCGGGTGTCCTGGGTCTTGGCTCCCGTGGAAATTTTGGGAAAAAGTAACTTTGGTGGTTTTTAAGGTTCACCGTAAACAAGTAGCCAATGAAAACTAGCGTTATATGAGTCGGATAATTTTTTATATTTTTTTATTTTAATTGTTTCATCTTTCAGTTATGACCATCGGCGATCGTCTTAAACACTCGACAACTATAGCTTCCGATTTTCCGTTTCGATAAATTTTTATTTATCACTAGCTTTTGCCCGCGGCTTCGCCCGCATGAATCTCCCACGGGAACAGTGCTTTTTCTCGGGATAAAAGGTACCTATGTGTATGTGAAATTTCAGAAAGATTGGTTCAGTAGATAAAGCGTGAAGAGGTAACAAATAAACAAATAAATAAACAAACAAACAAACTCACTTTCGCATTTATAATATAAGTTAAGAAGTTACGATTAGGATTGGATATTATGCCATGGTTTAGCTATTTACGCCAAGGATCGCCACTCGGCTAAAAAGTACAAAAAGCCGCAATAAGCCGCGCTAAAATCAATCAGCTCGCGTGCGACACGTGCCGTTTCGTTGTCGCTGTTTTTTTACGCTGACTGTACTGGGTTTTAAAGTTTTTTTATTTTTATTTGCAGTATGGTTGGCATCGTGTTTTTAAGTTTGATATTTTTAACTAAGTTAGGCAGGTACCAAAAAAATAACATTTTTTTTTAGAAAAATGTTACTATGATGTAGTACAAAAAATCTTATTAAAATTCGATTGTAAGCCTCAACTGCTGGACGGATTTTAATGAAATTTGGTGCATAGACATCCTTTCGCATTCTAGTATGATTATTTAGTATGGTTTTGGTACTCATTATTATTATTATTTTTTTTGTCATGCGTCAAAATTAGTAATAACAATATTATTTCATTATTTCTTTGCATTTTATCTAATGGTTGACTGGTAGAAAATGCCATATGTCGTTAAGTTCACTATCCTAATAATATTATTGTGAGTTTGTGAGGATGTTTGTTACTCAATCACGCAAAATCTACTGGATGGATTTCGATGAAATTTGGTATACGGGTAGAAAAATACCGGGAACACATTTTTCCGAAATTTCCACGGGAGCGAAGCCCCGGGGCGCGGCTAGTTTGTAAGCATATTTTTTGTAATTTGTGCAATAAATTTTTAATAAATTAATAAGCCCTCAAACCTTGAATTGACAAAATGTGAATCAGCCTTGCCAAGCGAGCCACGTGCAAGGATTACTCATATGTGGAGGGAATGGCAAAGCGATGTTTTTTTTTTATTTGCATCGTTTGTACGACTTTAATGGCTTCGTTAATATTTTGCTGAATAAGTGATATGCTGGTAAGATACGGGTTGACGTTTGAAATTTTCACAGAAAAATGGTACACCTATTTTTCTGTTTAAAAAGAATAAAATTAAAAGTAAATAAAGTTTAAATTTGTGCGAAATAAGGTTTCGTTGTTATAAAGACGTGTCGGTTCAGTTTTTTTTTTGTATAGGTATTATTGTTCTCTTTGTTTGTAGAAAATCAAATAAACAATTTTTCTTTCTTTCTATCACGTCCTTATTTCCTTCGGAGTAGACAGAGCCAAAGAGTTTTTAGACTCAAAGTTACCCTAATAAAGATATATTTTTTTGTATTTTGCTTTTGAAAATGCATTAATTCATTCATTTATTTAATCACAAGCAATTTTTACATCGTGTTTACATGCCTTCTACAGGAATAAATAACAACAGCTTGCGCAATATATTCTACATAGGTAACTCCATCCAAGTTTCTAGTATGTAACGCAAAGAGGATTAGGTACCAAAACTTGTTAGGATACTCATGCATTTTGCATTTACTTAGTGCACTAGTAGCCTGACCTCCACTATGGGCTAAGTAGATGTATGCTTATTACACAACAGGCAAGAAATTAATTATTTTTTTACACCATTACCCAAAATCTTGAAATTTTGCAGAGGTTCTTTATATTGCGTAAGTGAGTACAAGAAAGGATTTTTAGAAATTTCACCCGTAACAAAGAAAAATACACTTAGTAAGTACAATGAATGAAAATTGAAATTCACGCGGACGAAGCAGAGTGCAAAAGCTACTATATGTAGCTATATATAAAACTATATATACCTATATATATATAGCTTTCGAACACTTAATATAGTATACTAGCTTTGTCCCGTGACTTCGCTCGCGTGAATTTACGGGAACAGTGCTATTTCCCAGGATAAAGGTACCCTATATCTTTCATCCCGTATGGGAAATTTCAAGAAGATAGGTTCAGTAGATAAAGCGTGAAGAGGTAACAAACAAACAAACTGACTTTCGCATTTATAATATTAGTTGGGATTAAAGCAAAAGAAGGAAAATCAGACCATTAAGTTTTTTTTATGGTCAGTTTCTTGGAATTGTACTTTAATTTCATGGCTAGTTGAATCGAATAAACATATCAAATTCGGGTCCAAAATTATGTTAGCATAGTGATAGAAGGGTATAATTTGTAAATTTTCCTTATAAGTATAATGAGATTGTTATAATAATCGTTGAGATGGTATCTCATCGGTGATGTTAATCGTTTGGATTAGAAGGTTAAATCCCAAGTCAAGATAACTAAATTCTTAAACTTGCTTAAAGTTGTATGTTTAACTTTTGATTTAATACTTTTAAAAATAGTCAAGACTGAGCAAAATTGTGGTCAAGAGCAAACCCATATTGTATAAAAAATATATATTTTTGAGCGATGTTTGGACTACCAAAACGCCCCTCACTAAATATACACACATTATGACGTCATACGTACAAAATATACTCCCAAAAGTTTGATCTATTATTCTAACAGCTAAATTAACGTAACAAAATACTAATTTCAAAGGCAATTACTGGTCTGCACAAATAACAGAACAGCAGAAATTTAGAATTTTCCAGAACGCCAACAACATTAATTTAGATAGTCACAGAAACATCATGGAATGCCATCTCTATAACTCAAAGATCATGCTGAAAAGCTACAAAAATATTATTTAACTAGCTGTCGCCCGCGGCTTCGCCCGCGTGAGTTTCGCTTAGATGAAAAATCTTTTTGTGTTCCAAACTGTTTCAGATGTTTCAGATTTTCGATTTTTATACTTCTACAGAAAATGCTCATCAGGTTGAACGATTTTTGCTAAGGCGCCATTTCCATATATGTTATAGTGTAGCTGGTCTCTTGGAGCTTTTCATCAGATGTTCCAGATCTTCGAATTTTTATACGTCAGCAGAAAATGCTCATTAGGTGAACGACTTTTACTAAGGCGCCATTTCCATACTATGTTACAGTGTAGCTGGTCTCTTGCAGTTCTTCATCAGATGTCTCCAGATCTTCCAATTTTTATACGTCAGCAGAAAATGCTCATCAGGTTGAACGACTTTTGTTAAGGCACCATTTCCATATTTCTTATAGTTTAGCTGTTCTGTTATGGTTCTTCATCAGGTGTTCCAGTTTTCAAAATCAATTATAGCCTATATGTTTTACTCATAGGCTTAACAGCTACACAACAAAAAAAGTTTCATTCAAATCCGTCCAGTAGTTTTTGCGTGAAACGCGTACATACATACAGACAGACAGACAGACAGACAGACAGACAGACAGACAGACAGACAAGAGATTCCAAAAAAATTTTTTTGCTTTCTATTGATCTTTTTAAGTGTCCCTCTATCCATTTTAGTCAAAAATACTAAATGTACAGACAAAATATTTTTACTGTTTTATTATATGTATAGATTAACTTGCATATTCTCATTTTCTGACTGAACCAAACAATTTCAAATATCTATCCTTTCCTCTCATCATAACTCTAATCAACTACCTTCTCTTTGGTGGACTACAAAGTGTACCTATATTCGTCCACATAGATTACATATGTTATAGAAGCAACGTCTTTGGAGAAAATGCAGCAGTGGAGTTTATTACGCCGCCTCTTCCTCCACTTGCGCTTTGGAGCAGGTAATATGTTGCGATAGAAGGCTATATCATGAGCATTTCCCCAAAAATCAGAAATAATACTCAAAAACCGATTAAGACCATCATATATTTGCTTTTTTTTTCGTGGATCTTGTTATGGTACAAAAAACATTTAATATCGCTTAATATCGCATAATGGCGATACTGACATGGCGCACGAAACGTTACGTTCAGAAAATTATGATACAGAAAATCAGATCCGATGCTCGATATTTTCATTATATTTTAGAAAATTAATTAATGTAAATGTTCTGTATGCAATAACACAAAAACTATGTGCATTTCACATAAATAGATGAATAATAAATAAAATAAACAATACTTTCCCGCGGGCACGTATGTAATAAAATTACATTTTGAACGTTCCGGAAATCGAAACTGTCAAATGAAGCGCGTCAACGTCAAATCATAATGGGTGTCGGCCATTTTGGCGGAACTCGCCTAACCTTCATTACGATTTTGTTAACTAAATGTACCATAGAAAGGCTACGAATTTATCGGATTTACTTATAAGGCATTGATACTGACCCAAAAATGAAAAGTTCAGATAGGTGCTCATGATATAGCCGGCTCCCCCATACATTTGTGCAATAACCCCTTTAGCTTTAAGTAATTTTCTGACGTCAAATAAGTATATGACGATTAAAAAGTGCTATTTTTAAGCCTAAATAAAACAATTTTCATTTTATTTCTCAATTGCACACTCATTTAATTACCGAAGATTATTAAGCAAATTTCAATGCCCTCGGTCGAGATCGGCTATCAGAAGCCGTTGCACCCATGTTGCACCTGATATTTCATGACATGCAGGTAATACCCATGCAAACATTGCAGCTGTGGCAATATTGACCGACTTCTTTGTGTGACGAGCCGCGACAGTTTGGTTGGAGGTTTTTGATAACAGCCGTTTTTGAGTCATCAGTTTTGGGTGTTTGGTCTAAGTTACAATTATTTATTTATTTAAACTTTTTGCATACAATTTTAAAAATTATGTACAAATAGTGGGCATTCTCTATCAATCAACCATTAGACCAAACAGAGAGTATTAAGTATTTATACATACACAAGAAATTCCAAAAATTTTTTTTTGCTTTCTATTGTTCTTTTTACGTGTCCCTCTATCCATTTCAGTCAAACATACTAAATGTACAGACAAAATATTTTTACTGTTTTATTATATGTATAGATACATACATACATATTATCATGCCTTTTTCCCGCGGGGTAGGCAGTGACTAGCGATTTCCACTTGCTACGATCCTTACAGATCTCTCTTGCTTCCTCTATACTCATCACTCTAAGTAAGTATTTATGTATTTGGAAAATATATTTTTGGTATTGCAGGGGCTTAAGCGCTGGAGTTTGGAGCGGTTGGTGAGTGATGAAACTCAAAACAAAGATCTCAAGATTTCGAATCCTGCCCGGTATACATTGAGTTTTTATACCAATCTGACTCATGTACCTAGAGTTCATTTTTCATCGACCACCACTTGCTTCCTGTGAAGGAAAACATCGTGAATTTCAGCTTGAAAGTACCCAATACGATATTACAGGTTTTATTATATGTGCATGTATAAGAAAAATTCGTCCAATAGCTTTTGCGTGGAAATAGTAACAAAGATCCATTTCCCACAAACTGTCTTGTTATATTAGTAGGATAAGATGGAAAATATACACAAAGTCCATTTATTCATAATTGTTCTATTATGTAAACAATCTTACCATGTCTTTTTATGATTTTACAACAATATCTATAAATAAAAATAGACTTTTGGGAAATTACTTTCGTAGAATAAATGTTTTACTTTTGAATGTTTAGGTTTGAACTAATATTTGATTTATTACATTCAACAAAAAGTACTGTGAAGATTGTTTACATAATAGGACAATTATGAATAAATGGACTATAATCTAAAATGTAACAGCCAATCACTTATAACTTAAAACCACAATAATTGGCAAAGTTTGATCAGCAAAACGGGCAGATTAGCAAATGTTTAGTTTAACGTTCGATGATTTGCGTTTCATTTTCAAATTTATTAAGCGATAAACAGCATTGGTAGTCGACCGTGTTTTGTTTCAGCTATTCGACGTACATTGCTCAGATTTTGCCTTGTATCATGAATAGATCACAGCAAAACTAGAGCCAATGTACGTTTTTGTGATAAAGTGACATTTGGGCGAGTTATATGTCCATAATGAGCGAATAATATGCCGATTTTATCTACTAATAATGAAAACGATATCCTAAATTGCGTTTGCAGCGTTAAATACGCCAGGCAAAACGGTGGTGGCTCAGTCCACCTAATGAAACGCTCGACTTGCATCCAAAAGGCTTAGGATTCTGATTTCTGAACATTTGCCCGATAAAGTACCTCGGAGAATATAAGTCAATTTGAGTTATGTTAATTTTTCATAGGCCACTCCGGTGAAGAGAAAGCATCGCTTAAAGAAACGTTCGTATTGAGTTGACTGTTCAATTTATATGTAATGACTGTTCAAATACCGTATGCATACAGCTTCTGTCATATACCTGATAAATAACTGCACCAAAAAAGTGATACAAATTCAAGTTAATTATTTTTTATAGTAGTCTGAGCTAAGGCAAGTACTAATCATAAAAAAATACTACAGAATGCATTAATAATATTGTATTTTCTTCACAAAGGTCCTCAAGTTCCATTGACATGTGTCTAATGCATGCACACACAAATTGATTTAATAATCTGATCATAGTCTGGAAAGTTGGATACTTCTCCACATAAAATCTGCTCTTGTGAATAAATTTCTATATGGCTAAAGGCTTACTCTTCCATTACCAGATAGTTTATGCTATGCAAAAATTAGAAATAATTAGATACACAAAAAAAAATGTTTGTTTTTAATTACGATAAACTTACCTATGAAAAAAGAAATAAAATTCAATTTGTGTAATCTAAATTATGGACGGATTTGCCTCAGGGGCTCCCGTGGGAATTTTCATTCTACCCGTGTACCAATTTTACATTAAAAAGACCGTCAAGTAAATTTTGCGAGACAACATACATGTATCCAAACTTTTTTATTAATAATACGCGTATTAGTAAGATATTTTTAGTCAATAAATGTATTTAATGAATAACTTAGTCAACTGGCGCCGAGGTCTTTGTATAAAGCTTTTATATTCATGATACGCGTATTAGTAAGATATTTTTTTAGTTAAAGCCAAAGTATTTAATAAATAACTTAGTCTATGGCGCCGATCTATAAATTTAAATATGTATCTAACAGCTGTCTTAACCCGCTTATGCAAATCTTATGCAACTATGGAAACATGACCTTAAATCTATCCCCACGCAAAGTTATAGGGGACAATGTCTTGTATTTTGTTTAAAATATTCCACTCGTTTCCCGAAACTATAGCTTAGAATGTCTTCAGATCCTATTTGAATAAATTGAAAATTTTCAAGAGAAATTTCAACATTTATTTCAACTATTTTTGGTGAGTTATCTCAGAGTATAATTTTAAAGGAGCTCTTTGATAAAAGTTTAACTTTGGAGTTGGTGGAATATAATAGAAGTTCTTGAATTATTTTTATTATCTCTTTGGTCTACTTCACAAGAATTTGAAATAATAATGCAGTAGAAGAGTCGTACGTGGCTACACTATTCTAATGACAATGAATTATTATGATAAGCGTGACCTTCTGAATTTTGCACTCAGGACGTCTTCCACTGAGGGGTCTTCTCAACTGTACAGTACACACATGACATTTCCCTGGCATCATAAAAGAAGGTGCCCAAAATGAGAATTTTCGATCGAAAAAAAACGATTTCATTGTAAAAAGCAATCAATATATAAAATTGTTCCGTTGAACTGGACTGAATATCTGACGGACAACGCACAGACAAAACTTCTGGGTGGAGGAAGACTGAAATTTGGCATGTAGGTTCCTTAGGGGAGTGTAGAGGATTACTAAGAGAGGATTTTACGAAATTCCCTCGGAAACAACGTGCCGGACTCGCTTTAGTATGCTGGTCACTTGACACTTATTTAAATCCCTAACTAATACCTGTATAAATGTTAAATGCTTGTTGTTTATTACCTCTTCAAAAAATATGCTACTGAACCAATCTTCCTGAAATTAAACATTGTTGGTGCCTGAGAAGGACATAGGAAGACCCTGTCATCTTGGGGAACCTGGAGCACCTGAAGTAAACCAATCTATGACAGCATTTTTGGTGGTACATGAAGGACACATAAAATATAAATCATTTCCAGGAGAATAAGGACTGTTCCTTAGACATTCACGCGACGAATCCATTTTCGATTACTCATGATATTATACTTATATTATTGTAAGTGAGGAAGAAAAAAGATAAAATAAAATGAATGATTTCTAAATATCAAAGTACGTATTGCATTGAAGCCATACGAATTTTTTCTGCGTTACAGTGAATTTAAATAGAAAGTAAGTAATCTTTTGATACATTTTATCAACATCAAAGTGAAATGCTAAATAGGTACGTAAAATGGAAAATATTAAAACTTAAACGTAAAGATATAAATTTCAAATGATCTTATATTTTATTCGATTGAAGTAATATTTTTCATAAAACCATTGTAAATTTATTTTACAATCAAAATTTTTTTGTAGCCAAATTTAGTTAGGTCCCTACAAATGTACAATTAGTGACCAATTAATCCTGTTTGTTTGTCTGCTATATATCTATTATTCAATTCTCTTTCGAATCACAAACATCGCAGCGTAGGTACATTTTAATAACACGTGTAAGATTTGTGTTTAAAATAGACTCAGTTAACTGAGTCAGAGACAGTCAGAACTGAGTTAGAGTCACCGGATTTGGTTTGCGATGTGAGTGATTTGACCACGCAAGACGGTGTTGATTGATGATTTACAAGTTATGGTTTAAAAAAATATATTAGCCTGGCCTTTTTTTATTTAATTGTTATTTAATCTTATTTATTCGAATGTTTAAACAGTCTTAAGAAAATATGAATTATTATACTTTATGATTGATCAATGATATATGATTTGTCCGTATCCTAACTAATATAACTCATATTATAAATGCGAAAGTGTGTTTGTTTGTTGGTTTATTTGTTTGTGACCTCTTGCGCTTTATCTACTGGACTAATCTTCTGAAATTTCGCATACACATAGCTGGAAGTGCGGAGAAGGGACGCCGGGGTACCTTTCAGCCGGGAAAAAGCACTGTTCCCGTGGGAAATTCACGCGGGCAAGCCGCAGGCGAAAGCTAGTAAATTTAAAGTAGTCCGTAGTATAAATGCGAAAGTGTGTTTGTTTGTTTGTTTGTTTGTTTGTTACCTCTTCACCTTTATCTACTGAACCAATCTTCCTGAAATTTCGCATACACATAGCTGGAAGTACGGAGAAGGACATAGGGTACCTTTCATCCCAGGAAAAAGCTTTTTGTTCCCGTGGGAAATTCACGCGGAAGCGACCGCGGGCAAAAAGCTAGTAAATTTAAAGTAGTCGTATTTATTTATTTACAATCAAAGAAATAGAAATAGGTGCCATCATTAAGTACCATACGAAATGTTTAACCTACTATATTTGGTTCTCCTTTTAGTATTCCGCTGTAAGTACGAGGTAGTTTCAAAGTGAAGCCCAATACTGAGAAAGTGCAGATCAGATGGTATGGGCTGGATACGACTATAAATAAGTACCCTACAAAATGTTTAACCTACCTATATTTTGTTCCCATACATACAATGTCCATGTAATTACGAGGTAGTTTCAAAGTGAAACCTAATACTGAGAAAGTGCGAATCAGATGGTATGGGCTGGATACGAGATGCGTCGACCGCCACATCAGAGGATTCTGGCGACTGGGACCGAGCCTCACTCGACCCGCGGTCCGAGTCGCCGGATTTTTGAAATTTTTTTTTCTTCCGGTGACTGGGACTACTCACAAATCTAAGAAAAATCTATTGTTCAAGCCAAAAAGAGCGAAAAAATGTTAAAAGCAATAAAAAAAAACAACAATTTTAAATAGATACCTAACATTTTCTTTTGATAATGTACAAAAATTAGAAAATCTTTTCGAGATTTTAGTGTTCAAAGCTCATACATTTTTTTTCAGAAATAGGTACATGACCCGCAAGTGCGGTGATTGGTAAATGGAGATTGGAGAACGGGACCGGGTCGACCTCGGCAGTCATGGATGACGACCATACCGGGACTTGAATCACTCTTGCCAACTAGCGTCCGAGATGACACAGAAAGACCCTGGTGGAGAGTAGAAGAGTTCTAGTAACAGATATGTGTCTTGTTCCTAAACGAGCAGTATGCTAAAAAAGATGTCACAAGTACGCTATGTACCATTTTCAGTATTTTTTGGGGTTCAATAGCCTCAAAAGGTAAAACAAATTATATAAAAAGTTCATTTTTGTTGTCCGTCTGTCTGTCAAACTTTTTCTCAGGAACGCTTAAGGCTATCAAGTTAAAATTTGTAACGTACTCGGATCACTGTCTCTTTCAGCAAAAAAATTATCAAAATTTTACGACAACACGATCAGTTGATATTCCCGTAAATGTTGCAGATTTTTGCATATGTGAGCTATAATGTGAGATGCTTTTTGTGTACGGAACCCTCGGTGCGCGAGCTTGACTCGCATAGCGTTTTTAAACCTATATCATTTCATCAGATAAAGATAAGATAAAAAAATTATTAATTGCTCTCCATACAATCTTACATGTAAACAAACTCACAATTAAAGTTAAGTTCTTAATAGATAATAGATTGGGGAGATTGGAGACTTATGTAGGCAGGGGTCCATCAAAACTGTAGTATTCCAATTTACTAACTGTTGCCGCGACTTCATCCGCGTAACTTCATGCCTTGAGTTCATAATTCCAAATGTACGATAACTTTTTTTTTTAATGAACCGATTTTGATGAAACAAACTGTTAATGTTTTGCTGAGTCAAAATAAAGCAATTAGTGAAAATTAAGTAAATCGGTTCAGAACTTCGGAGATAAGGCGTGCAATCATAAATACAACCAGACAGATAAAAAATTAAGAATTTTTTTTTTTTGCTTCTTTACATATTGATCAAAGCTATTATATGTATAGATTATAGAAAGTGGGATGGTAAAATTCATAACATCGACTCTATCACAGATGATATAATACCTATATAGTACTCTATATACAAGTACCACCGGAATATTTATTGAATAAAAAGGCCGAGTGGCGCAATGGCATATTGGCTGGCAAGCTGCAATATTGGCACTTGAGTCAATTCCGCGGGCTCAGGTGGCCAGGTTGAAGTGTACAACGCTGGGTTTACCACGACTGCAGTAAATGGAGAGTTTGTGTTCAATTACAGTCCTTATTTTAACCATAAAACCATAGACATAAAAAAAACATTCTTTAATAGACCTATAAACTTGATTGTCAAGTGAAGCGCAAAAACGATCATAATAGTGTGCTCCAAATTCATTTTTTTTACAGATTATTCACAAATTCCATGGAATCGAAACACACCAAAAATGTCAAACTTGACAAAAATGAACTTCACAGAAGATATTACCTGTCCTTCATCAACATATGCAAAAAACCATATCTGACATCCCGCTTCCTCAGCTATCTGTGTCTCTAAGTAAAATAAAAAAAAAAAAAATCTATCTCTATAGGTACTAATAGGTAATCAAAAGTCAAAATGTTTTATTGAAACGTGGTCTTCAAAGAAGGCACTTTTCACATCGACAGTTAATTATATAATCTTATTGTTGTATAAATCTCAAAGCTACAAACTACTAGCATTTCGGAATGTGAGAGTATCCCCTTAGTGAGTGATAGTGAATGAGTGAAAACGCAGACCTTACTAATATTATAGCGTAAGTTTGCATATGAGTTTGTATGTATTTTACTTAATCAAGAAAATTCCAATAGATGGACTTTGATGAAATTTGGTATGGCATGGTATTTTTCTACCAGTACACCAGTAGAAAAAACGTAGGATTGCATGTAAGTCCACTTTTATACCAGAAATTCTCACTGGAGCAAAGCTCCGGTGCCGTGTCGTTGGTTATATGTCGGAACGATTTTTCTTTAATAATTTGTTTAAAATCTATATAACTCAAAGGTGACTGACTGACTGACATAGTGATCTATCAACGTACAGCCCAAACCACTGGACGGATCGGGCTGAAATTTGGCATGCAGGTAGATGTTATGACGTAGGCATCCGCAAAGAAAGGATTAACGCGAGCGAAGGCGCGGGCACCAGATAGTCAAAGATAAAATTCAAATTATTTAAAGACGGAGCTTTTTTGCCAGCAGTGGGATATAAATAGCTAGAAAAAAAATTGATTTTGTAACTAAGGTGTTGAGAGAAAATATACCCAGACCTTTTAAAACTATTTTTATTTAGGTCCAAAATATACTGAAACCCATTCTATGAAATAAGTTTAAACACAGCCCGGCCAACTAAACAATTCAAACTACCCATTGGCATGCTGTCCACCCGGAAACCAAGAAACATTTACACTTGAAAAACTCCGCTTTTCCACAATAATAGATTTTAAAGCATTAGGAATAGAGTTCGTGGATTTAGAGTCGGAATTTATAGGATGGATGATGTAAATTGGTGTTGCTATTATATTCAAAAGTGGACAGTGTTAATAGTCAGTTCTTCGTTCAATTGTTATCACTAGTTTTTGTTTTGGCGCCAAATTGTGCTGTTGAACTCAGAGATAGTGTTTCCTTTGTTTTAATGTTAGTTATTTATGTAATGTAAACTAGTTTTGCCACGGCTTCGCCCGCGTGAATTTCCCATGGGAACAGTGCTTTTTCCCGGAATCAAAGGTACCCTATGTCCTTCTCAGTACTTCCAACTGTGTGTATGCAAAGTTTCAGGAAGATTGGTTCAGTAGATAACAAACAAACTCACTTTTGCATTTATAATATTAGTTATGATTAGGGCTAGCCTTTTGCCTGCGACTTCGTCAGCGTATAATTGTTCATTATAAATAACTGAGAAGCTGAAACCTGCGCCAGTTCCTTCAGCAATACTGTGGTTGTACTGTTAAAAATCGCATCAAATTTTCTTCAGTAGTTTTTTGCACTTGATGAGAGAACAATACAGACAAAAATTAATAAAGACATAATTTTGAACTATATTGTTTTTCTGATACATACTACATACATATTATAAAGCCTCTTTCCCATGGGGGGTAGGCAGAGACTAGCGATTTCCACTTGCTACGATCCTTACAGATCTCTCTTGCTTCCTCTACACTCATCACTCTCTTCATACATGCTCTCCGGTTATGGGTGCTCCTAATATCTTTTTCTGAATGTCTCAAATAACTTATCGTTTACATATATACATAGATATAGATAATATTAGTAAGACAAGATGGCGTGTCTCGATGAGTAATCCAGTCTAAAACTAACTGAAGACCTTGCAGTTATATGCAGGAAATTAAAACGCACTGACTCATACAATATTCCATACATTTTTCTTCATTTATAAAGTATTTATCTGACTAAGTAGTATTTTAAATGCGATAGTTAGTATGTTTGTTTCTGAATCACATCTCAACGCTGAAAATTAGTTAAGTTATGGCACAGGGCGGGCGCTTCTTAGAAACGGGGGGTCAAGTATACCTACTACTACTACAAATGAAACTGTACATCCGTGAACACGTCAGTAACACGTCAATGTGTGCGTTTTCAGAGTCATAGCGTTTTTTGAGGAATGTTGTAGTTTTTAGGCAAAACCATGGCAGGCAGCACATTTTTTGTCTACTCAATGTAAAAAAGTTAGCGGTGGTGGCCGAATGGTTAGGGCTCTCGCCTGTGGCTGCAATGGTCTCGGGTTCAAATCCTGCCCGTGCTATATGAGTTTGTATACCAATCTGAACTTATGTATGGTAGTTTTTATCGACCACCACTTGCTTCCGGAGAAGGAAAACATCGTGAGGAAACCTGCGCTCTGGTTGATGATTTATCAGCTAGTATGTGAATAGGGTTGCCAGGTCGCCAAACCTAATAGCCGGACAGACCAGCCAGTTTGGCCGGACATTTGGGTAGAAAGGCCGGACACCCTACATTATTGAGGATTTTGTCTCAGTATAATTAGGTATGGCACTTCGGCCTACGTGAGCGACTGACAGTTGACTCTCGTCGCCTGCGCTCGGCCACGCTCGGCGCTCGCTTGTTTGCGAAATGTAAAAAGCCTAACAAAAGCCGGACAGGCCGGACACCGTTTATTTTGGACGGACACGCAATCAAAAAGGCTTTATCCGGACGCCTGGCAACCCTATGTGTGAAATTAAGAAGGCAAACCACTCCATTAACATTATAACGCCAAGATAATTGTTGTATGTGTTTCATTCCATATAACGATTTAGTCAAGAGGAATAAAAGGAAGAATGTAGAAAAAAAGTTTGACAGACGGGCGGATAACAAAGTGATCTTACAAGAGTTCCGTTTTTGACATTTGAGGTACGGAACCCTAGAATATTTAAATAAACACGTTGCTAGTGCATCTGTTTGTAGATTTAGGGAGATGCCATCGCAGTGATAAGGCACGGAGCTGGGCTGAGTTTTCTAGAGTTCCATAATGTTGTGTTTATCAGTTCAATTTGAATCAAAACAATAGGTATTTACTGCTGGAAAGATTTCGTATAAAGCTCTTAGATCTGAATATATCTTGATTGAACGTTGGTTCCTAACAAGAATTTTGTTGAAATACAGCTTCTTTACATCAAATACTCGTAAATATTTTTTTCAACTAACCAAATTATTTATTAAGTTATTATATACAACAATTTTATAGAGACTAATAATTATGGAAAAAGAGAAAAAATTGTACTGGTTTAAATCTTCGTTATTACTTTTTGATTTGTTCTATATTGCAAAAAATAAAATAAAAATAGAGATAAAAAATCTTTTATTTTCAGATAACTAAGATCCATAATATGTATGTTAGTAATTCTTACGCTCTTCTTTTTGGTGAATTTCATTAAATTTTTAGAGTCATCAAAGCCGAAAGTAAGTTCAAATAAAAACATTTTTTTCTGCCATGAATACTCTTGATAAGACAGTTAACCAGGGTTTAGGCACAGATTACTTAATACCCTTTTAACTACTTTGTGGTTTCAGGCACTCCCTATAAGTATCTTTGCCTTAAATTTATTCATCGTATCAGAACAATAGCAGCTTAGAAGTGCATTTTGCAATAATTCTGGCGTTTCAGTAACATTCGTACTGAAACGTACCTAAAACGCGGCTTCAATGAATCTCTTTCACTGCTTGATCACTGAAGTATCCGGAAGGTGGCTCCCAATATAGCAATTATAACCATTTTTGATCATAGAGCTAGATTTTTTTAAATTTTAGCTTAGAGGGACAGACAGCTGAGGAAGCGGGATGTCAGATATCGTTTTTGCCTATGTTGGTGAAGGACGAGTAATATCTTCTTGTAGAGGCTCATTTTTGTCAAGTTTGACATTTTTTGGTGTGTTTTGGTTCCATAAAATTAGTGAACAATCTGAAAAAAATTCAATTTGGAGCAGACTATTATGAACTATTTTGGGCTTCATTTAACAATCAGAGTTTATAAGCCTATTAAAGATTGATTTTTTTCTGTGTCTATGATTTTGATACCAGCTTTTGCCGGCGATTTCGTCTGCGCGTATTTACCTATTGTTAATGTCTCAGTTTCGGAAAGCGACGAATCAAATTCAAATTTCTTTATTTGACGTAAATGTAGGCATGGTCCAATTTTGATGTTATAACCCTCGCCATTTTGCGGGAAAAGCAATAAAGGTAATTTCTTATACTGGCAACCATAATTTAAGTTAGACCTATAAACAAATTATCCTGTGAAGGGATTTGACTGCAATCAAAATTTCAGATCCAGTAAGTTTATTCCATGATACGAGCACCGTTTTCTGATTTTTCGAGAATATTTCAAGGAAATTTTTGAGTCGGTTTCCCATTAAACATCCACAAAAAGTTTTGCGTCATGTTAATGAGCAATTCACCAATATAAACAGTGAAAGTTTAAATAAACAATCGTTTCGTCAAGAAGAATGCCATTGTTTTTGAACTTTCACCCTGTATAAATTATTTTTTTAAAGGACTATAATATGCAATATGAATGAGAAAATCCTGGCATCGTTTCTATAGGTGAAAGTGCTCCCACACTGGCAGTTATTAAAATGGGCCGCCTTTTATCCGACCGAATAACATCTGTTGTCTCCTTGTTACACTTATGTTATAGTAGTTAATGAAAAAAAGTTACAGCACATGTTAAGAATAACATTTTATTACTGAATTCACTAGTGTAAAAAAATGGGAGCAATAGGTCCTGTATCTTTGAGAACCGCTGTACACGCCTATTAACAGAGCACCAACAAGACACAAAGACCGAGCCATCGCACAGTCTGCTCTATTCTATCCCATTTCAATTCTTTCATTAAGCACTATAAAGATTCTACAATCAATTTCAAACCAAGTTTCGCCTTAACCACACTTTATCTATCTACCTCACCGTTCCCCCAATTCTGTTAGCAATAGAGTTGATATTGGGTTGTTGGAGGTGGTTGTAGTAGAAAGTGGTGGTTGGAAAAAACCTGTCCATTTATTGCGGCAGCTAAGATTGATGGGCGTGGCCAGCGAAGCGTGGTTTCCCGCCAAAAAGAAACACCGAAGACTGAGATCCCGTGACTGGATTGGTTTGTTGGCTCATTAATAAAGTACAGTTTTTGATGTGTAACATTCGCTTTTCTACAATCTTCCACTACGACCAAATAGGGGTTTGTGATACCTTCAAAAAACGAGTCTACCATCTTCTTGAAAAGCCACAGCAACACTCCTGTGATGTTGCAGCAGTCCATAGTCCCAGCGGTGATCCCTTACCATCAGGTAACCCGTTTGCTGTTACCGTATATATACCGTATATATGTTATAATAATTAAATAAAAAAAAATCTGGGGATTTTTTCTAAAGGGGAAGGAAGTGTGTAACAAGAATTGCAGAAGTGTAGGCTATTTGATTTGACAAATTAACACGCGCCTAAAGACTTATAGAAATCCAGCAATTTTACTAAAAAAAGTACAAATAAACTAAAAAAAAACTTTCCAAATTTTTTTTTATTCCATTTACATTAATAATATTGCAAATAAATGAAGCTAGTATAAAATAAATATTCCAAAACTAGCTTTTGCCGCAGCTTCTCCGCGTGAATTTCCCACGGGAACAGTACAGTACTTTCCCGGAATGAACGGTACCCTATGTTCTTCTCTCCAGTACTTCTAACTATGTGTATACGAAGTTTCAGGAAGATTGGTTCAGGAGATAAGAGCGTGAAGAGTTAACAAACATTAAACTTACTTTCGCATTTATAATACCTACTAGGCTTTTGCCCCCGGCTTCGCCCGCGTGAATTTTCCACGGGAACAGCTGCTTTTCCCGGGATGAAAGGTACCCTATGTCCTTCTCCGTACTGCTAACTATGTGTATGCAAAAATTTCATGAAGATTGGTTCATGAGATGAAGCTGTGAAGAGGTAAAAAACAAACAAACAATCAAACAAACTCATTTTTCGCATTTAGTTAGGATTAGGATTAGTTGGATTTGGATTTGCAGTGTAGTTTGAAATATTATTAATTCCATATAGAGATGAGAGTTATATTGGACTTACCAAATAGATAAGTTAACATTGACATTATAATTATTTACTTACTAATTCTAACTTATTTAGCATTACTAAGTATGCGATGATAAATTGCTAAATTAATTTATTATATTGATTTTGATTCCAGGGACCTTAATCTCTGACACTTAGAAATTTTTAAACCAATAAAATAGGAAGAAGTGCAGGTTTCCTCACGATGTTTTCCTTCACCGGAGAGCAGGTGGTGGTCTATGAGAAAACTACCATACATGAGTCAGATTGGTCTACAAACTCATGTGCACAGGTAGGATTTGAACCCGGGTCCTTCCTACCCGACCTCAGGCACCCGACCTCAGGCGGGTGTCATTACCCTTGACCACCACCGCTTCATACTTAAAAATAAACTGAGACTCGTGAGAGTAACTCAAAAACAAACTCGTTAAATTTCGTGAAAACAAACGATACACAATATAAATGTTACATTCGTAACAAATACTCGAAACTCATTAGGCAAAATCATCCGGTTTCATCGGGCGCGTATTCACTAAATATAACTAAACTCCGTACAAAACAATGGCATATTTAGCCTGTCCGCACTTCGTATATTCTCATTAGGGAGAAATCGAGTTTAGCGATGAAAAAGCAGTTTCCAAAATACGCAACAAAGAGGATTTACGCTGTATGGAGATGTGAGTCGTTTTAAACGGAATACGGAAAATGAAGAAAATATGAAAATTGTGGATCCCAAGAAAAATACGGTTTTTAAAAGTACACATTGTACCAAATTTCTCCCCGCGTTGCTGTTTTCCGATATACGTATTATAATTTAGGGGTTTTCAAGGCAAGAGTGAATAGCCATTTATTGAGTTTGCGGTAACCACCCTAGATCTCATTCTTGCTTCCCATCAGGCAAAACAGAGGTCAAACGCACAAAAAATAAAAATAACAAAAAAAATTAGTAGATCCTTGCGTGAACAATATTCAACTGTAAAAATTGCTTCAAATTCTCTCCAGTGGTTTTTTTGAAATAATAATAATTCTAAAAAAACATGACTTCTATTGGCTCTACAAAAAACCTCTCATATATACACTTTATCTTAATATCTCTTATGCACATAAACCCCTAGACTACTTACAGTTTTAATTTCATGTACTTATCTGAGGTAACTTATAGACATTAAGTCCCAAGCAGAAATTAATTTATTATTGAGAGTAATTAGTTTATGTTTTTTAATATTTTACACGGAAAATGCATGGAATTTTCCATTTGCTTTGTTGCAATAAAAATGCGAACGAATAGTTTTGTGCATTACCGTAAAAAACATGTTTTTTCAAAAACTTGGTTTCACAAAAGGGCGCGCTTTACACTGGAGGATTAAAACGCATGAAAAGAATTAGGCCGACACGCGCAGACAGAATGGATAATAACTACACGTGTTTTGTTTTACAGGAAGTATTCGTACAGCTCAGCTATTTGTATGTTTTAAAAGTCTGGCATTCATTTCTCATAGAAGAAATTTCTCTAATGAGAGAGATTTTCCTTTTGAGTGTAACACATAGTTGTCCTCAAATCAATCAATTAATTTAAGAACTTCGTTTTGTCTGTGGAGAATTTACATGTATGCCTCTCTTCTGCCATCGGTAGTTGTTCTAGGTGAGCGATAAAAGCAGCAAAACAGGATGCGTAAAATAACTTAAAATATAACTTCATTGATTTGAACGCGATGTATTTTGAGTGAGTATGTAGCCCATAAAGTTAGAAGAATCATTCAAAAAAAAATTCGGCGCAGCCAATCCACATAAGTAGTTACCAAACACAAGAAACATCGTCAGCTAGTGATGTCTAGGACCGAGGCCCCCCGGTCCCACCTAGACCACAGAATTAATATAAGTACTACGTAGAGTAAGGAAGATCCCTGCCCCTCCCGCAATATGGCGTATCCACTGCGTACCCGTACTTTACTCCCCCGTTGATTTGCGGATTGGGGACGCTATGACTATGAAGAAACGCACACATTGACGTGTTCACGGATGTACATTTTAATTCGTAGTAGTAGGTATATATCCCGGTTCTATGAAGTGCCCTCCCTGTTGCCTAGACATCAAACCGGACCAGAAGCCCTAATTTTGAAAGTGTGACTTACCGCCAAAAACGAATAGACTTTTATGTCGCACTCGTCCTATTATGTCACTAAAAACATAAAAGCCGTATTTTTCGAAATCACTCGACTAGCAATGTTGCCAGTGATATGCCAACTGTGAATGCGAAAAATAATTTCTGCATTCCACGCAACGAAAACCGAATCGCTAACGAATCGTAAAAAAAAAGGGTTCGTAAATTTTCAATCCAAAGAGAACGTAAGCGTTAAACGGAACGCAAAAATGAAAATTCGAATAGACTCCATCTATATCCGTATCCGGTTGTCTTGTCATTCAAGATTTTTAACGTAAAAAACGTTCGACTACTAAATCATACGAAAACGAATCATACGAATTATTCGACAAAGACAATTCAAAAATACGGAATAATTGAAATCGAATGAAAAAATCATTCGGCTCACGCTTTTGGTGGGTCACACTTTCCAAAAATGGGGCCCCAAGACGCGTTTCTTCCGAAGATCACAGGCACAGAATTAATATAGTACTACGTACAGAAAGGAAACTCCTGCCCCTACCGCAATATGGCACCTCCCGCACTTCTCCCGTTCTTGTGTGTATTGGGACGCTATGACTTTAGAAAACGCACACATTTACGTGTTACTGACACGTTCACGGATATACACTTTCATTTGTAGTAGTAGTAGGTATATTTGACGCGCCGTTTCTATGAAGCGCCCGCCCTGTGTTACAGGTTAGAGTCTCACTGAACATGTACTGTACAGTGTACAGTCAACTGGCTACCCCTCTGAGATAGGATTTTGTGAGAGAGGTGACAGGTTTCTCTGCAATGACTGTACTGTACAGTCGGGAGGCAGAATAAATCTGACACCTCTTCTTACTGAATCCTTTCTCAAGAGGGTCTGAAAAGTGCGGTCAGCAATAGCCCATAGGAATAGGACAATACTTAATTACAAATTTAAAGGTGTGACAGTTCCATTATAACTTTATTATGTGCTGTTCGTAATGAGGCAATGATTTGACCTACGGTTAGTTTCCAAGAATCTGCCAACGGACAGCAAACAGCTGGTAATGGTGAAGGTGACAAAGTTTGGCGGAGCGCATGCTGTTCATTGCTGCATTTGGTCTAATTGATGATATAACGGTAAATTTTTGACAAATAATTTTAAAATTTAATTAAGAATATAACTGCGATGTTAAGGCAGCACAAATTAACTAATATTATTAACTGGCCTATGCCCGCGGCGTATCAAGATGAAATTTTACGGCAGATTTTAAGTTAGACCTTTCTATAATACAAAAGTTAAAACCGCATCAAATTTGGTCCAGTAGTTTTTGCAGGGATGCGCGTACAAACGTACAGACAAAAGAACAGAGACAGAGAGAGAAAGACAGACAGACACAAAATGGCTTCTATTGGCCCTATAAAGACCCCCTATATTTACAGGACATAGTTTTTTTTTCTAAAAATCTTCCTATGTACAGACACAGACCAGTTACAGTTTTATTATATGTATTGACTAGCTTTTGCCCGCGGCTTCGCCCGCGTCCGCGCTTATTACGCGCCGTGAATGAATTTCCCCACGGGAACAGTGCTTTTTCCCGGGATAAAAAGTAGCCTATGTGCTATTCCAGGTCAATATCTACCTCTGTACCAAATTTCATCGAAATCCGTCCAGTAGATTTTGCGTGATTGAGTAACAAACATCCTCACAAACTCACAAATTCACAAACTCACATCCAAACTTTCGCATTTATAATATTAGTATGGATAAACAGTTATTTTTTCTATGTCTATGGGCAGCACTAAGAGAAAACCAAGTATTTTGACATTGACAAGTTTTTCAAAGGATGACAAGTTTGTAAACGCAGGTTGAAAGGGTGGGACATCCTAGATTATTGAATCGCTTCTTAGTATAGTATTATAGATCAAGCCTATAATTTCGCAAATCGTGACACACGTCGGTGCATCGCGTGGTGCATCTTTTGACAGCGTTAAATTCGATAGTGATGAGTCATGTAAACTTTTCAGATCATTAATCATGCTATTTTTTTCAAGTATTTAATTTCAATTATAATAAAATAAAAAGATAAAAAAAAAAAATATTTGAGGCCTGTTTGCATTTTTTATTTTGTGTTATGAACTTTGTACATTACTTTAAACTATTTACATGTAACAAATGAACTCCATATTTAAATGAATCTATTGATAATGATATATTTATGTGCGAGTGTGCTTGGCTGTGCCAATCACTAATACTTCTATCTTGTCATGTGTTTCTATCTTGTTTATGAATTTTCTGTCACACGCAGAAAACAATAGGATTTGGCCTATACAGTCCGTAAATTGATGAATACAAATAATAATTCTAATCTACATATTTATATTTAAAAAAAAAGCGTAAATTGATAAATACAAATAATTATTCTAATCTACATATTTATATTTAAAAAAAGGTTTCTAACACGAATATATACCTGGCTATTAAAGTACCTAATTTGAAGATACAAAAAAGGTGCATAAAGTCTAATAGGAATTTAACATATTTGTTTAATATTATTTCATTTAAATTTAACATAACACAAAACAATCTTAATAGCAGTACACTATAAACTTAAATTAAGTTTTTCTCGGCAGTGGGTCACTTTTTTTACTTTTGATCAATTCTCTTAAGTAAAATATTACAACAACACATTCATATACCTTTAAAAGTCTACCGATGAGCATTTAGCAGCAATATCAGTGCATATTTCCCAAAGAAAATCAATTTCATATAAAAATCTATCCTCCAAATATAGTAACCATAAAGACCAAGCAGCAATGTATAAGCAACCCATCATTAATCTCTTCAATACAGACGACGTGAAAGTTGTGCGCAGACGCTCTAATGATTGCTGGCGCCACCTAGCGGCCGAATAACGGGCACCCGTGGTTGGATGAGTTATGTTTATACCTTCATTACTGTCTGAAGGTACTTGCAATTTAAAAACAATAGTAAATATTAAATATAAAAATAACCATAATGCGAATACGAAGACTAATATGGTAAAACTAGGTTTTGCCCGCGGCTTCGCACTAAGAGCACTGTTCCCGTGAACTTCCCGCGGGAACAGTGCTTTTTCCCGGGATAAAAGGTACCCTATGTCCTTCTCAGTACTTCTAACTAGTTGTACGCGAAATTTCGGGAAGATTGGTTAAGTAGATAAAGCGTGAAAAGGTAACAAACAAAAAAAAAATGAACTCACTTTCGCATTTATAATATTTGTTAGGAATTTAGGATTAGTAATTGGAAGGCTATATCGACGATCGAAATTATTTTATTTCTCTTATCGAATTTTGTCATTTCAACTCGAGATGATGATGATCTTAAAAGACTCAAGAACTTTTTTTTATAACATTTCCTTTTATATTTTTACTAGCTTTCGCCCGCGTGAATTTCCCACGGGAACCGTGCCTTTTCCCGGGATGAAAGGTACCCTACGTCCTTTTCCATACTTCTAACTATGTGTATGCGAAATTTCAGGAAGATTGGTTCTGTAGATGAAGCGTGAAGAGGTAACAAACAAACAAACAAATAAACAAACAAACAAACAAACTCACTTTCACATTTATTTATTATTTATTTATTTTCCGGACGAATGCGCGACGCGAAGCGGGAAGTAGTGGTAAATGGTATTATTGAACGGGAATTTTTAGATTTCTTCATTTTCATTTTCATTTTAACCAGCCAAGGAAACCCTTTCGTTCTATTTGACATAAATTGAGTTTTAAGAAAAAACAAAACTCATAGATTTAGAATAAAAAAAACCCAAACGTTTACGTATATAATCTTTTAAAAAACCTTTTACAATGAGAACACGTAATCACCTCCTAGCTAATTTGCTAAATATGCGCATTATCCTGCAATTAGATCCAGTTTTAACCAGCGCCAACTGGTTTTAAATTTCACTCGAGCGTACAGTCGCCAAAATAAATTTAAAAAGGGTTCCCGCAGGAAGCGGTCAGTGTCGACCGCCGAATTTATTCGCTAACGCTATCTGATAAAAATAACAAGTGTATAGAAGAAAATAATACATTTATTTCTTTTTTAGGCGCTTTTATAACCATTTTAGTTTTTGCCCTCGGCTTCGCCCGCGTGGATTTAGTTTTTCGCCTTTTTCAGGGATGGTCAATTTCCAAAATTCCCTTATTAGCGCTCACGTGCGCAACGTTACATAAAGAACCCTGCAAAATTACAAGTTTCTACGTTAAGCGGTTTTCTGCATTTAAATAATTATATACATGTATAAATGGATACTTTTATGGATATAATTATGTAGGTATGCATAGATGGGAGTTCTGACGATAAAAAAAGTTGCAATTCCTTACAATAAAACTAGTTGTTCTGTAAGAACAGTAGACCTCGCGAGCCCTTCCACGAAATAACCGATATTTTGCCGTGTCCCAAGCTCAGAAGAGTTTTAAAACCAACCTACCAATGCTGGAGAAAAAGTAAAAAGTCTCATATTTTACCCATAATAAGCCCAAACATGTTCCTGTGGTTGGTCAATGCACAAAAAAATTGACTGAAACCTGCCTTTTTGAAATAATATTAATAATAATAATAAATATATACGGAAAAATCACACAGATTGAGTTAGCCCCAACGTAAGTTCAAGACTTTACGGGATGCTAATTTAATAATGCTATATTTTATAACATATATATATAGATAAATATCCAAAACCCACGTCAATCTGAAAAAAGATTATTTTCCATCTTGACCCGACCGGGGATCGAACCCGGGACCTCTGGTGTGGCCGACCGGCGTGACGATCGTTAGGCCACGGAGGTCATCAGTCGTCATAAATGTATAGGTACCTATTGGTTATATATATATATATGTAATTTGCGCAACAAAATTAAAGTTAAAAAAAAAGAAAGTTCAATTTGAAATCGAATCTCTCAGATTAGTAGGTATGTAGGTATTACATATATTACTTTTTTGTAATAGGATTCTAATCCTACAATGAAGTTTTTTGATATCAGATTTATTTGAAGTGTTCAAGATAATTCCTCCAAGCAAAGCAATCCACAATACGATACGCAGTAGCGAATTTGCGAGTATTAAAATCTTTGCTGCGCCATCTGTTGATTTTTTGTGAACTATTGTTACTATGGATTTATAGCGGTTTTATTGAATTTTACTATTTTGTTCAGACAAAAAAGTTGCGTCTTAATAAGAATAACAAAAAAGTCTAATGACATTTTTGTTTTTTTTTTTTAATAGCTGAGATACGAGGTTTTTTTATATATTTCCGCCATTTTTTTAAATTTCGAAAAACTGGCTCGACTAAAAAATTCTATAAAATTACCGAACCTGCTCACAAAATTTCATGAGAATCGGTTCAGAAATGCGACCTGTAGGCGATAACATCCGGACAGACAAAAGAATTTTCGGCTAGTGGAAACTGAGACGCTTCGCTCGCTGCGCTCGCTCGGTCAATAATCATCCAGCAATAAAGTTCACGGTTTAAAACGTAACCGAATAGCGATAGAAGCGGTGCGGTGGTGGCCAATTGGTAGGACGTCCGCCTGTGGCTGCAAAGGTTTCTCGAATGCTGCCCGTTCTACATGAGTTTGTATACCAATCTGACTCTTACTGTGTACCTATGTTTATTTTCATTGACTACCACTTTCACGGGAATGAAGGAAAACATCATGAGGAACTGCACCCATTTTACATCAATTAATTCATTTAAATAGTGTTACGTTTCAGTTTTGTACTCTCGTTACTTTAAACTATCTACGTGTGAAGTATTGTGTTACAAGGAAGTTTGGGCCATAAAGATAAGGGGCTACGTACTATATCCGGCTGACTCGTTCGGTGCAGTTTTTATTCGTCTAGACTGTACTTTTGGGAGATTTTCGAATGTAATTGACGTTGAGGTTATATGTTTGCTACGAAGTATGACCATATATATTTGTGTGATAATACATATATGTCAGGAAGCTGATATAGACATATTCCACTGTTCATTGGAGAAATTCACAGACAAGGCATTATTATGTGTACCAAATTTATAATTTTTCTTTGTTTTTGTGCGATTTTGGAGTAGGTTAAGCCTGTAATGACAAGCTGTGAAGACTATGATACAAAAATGGATAATAATTTTGACTCAAGTAGTTACCTAAACGACAACCTATGTCTGAACCTTCTTTATTTACGGGAATTAGATATACAATCGACAGAATCGGAAATTATTAATCATCAATACGTATAATAAAACTCTAACTGGTCTGTGTCTGTACATAGAAGATATTTAAGGAAAATAGTATTTATAAGGGGTCTTTATAGGGCCAATAGAAGCCAAAACCTTTTTTTTTTAATTTTTGTCTGTCTGTCTGTCGTTCTTTCTGTCTTTTTGTCTGTTTGTACGCTCATCATGCAACTACTACTGGACCAAATTTAAAACGGTTTTCACTGTTTTATTATTGAAGATCCAACTTAAAATCTGGGGCAGGTTTAATTTTGATATATTAATAATAGTAAATTACGCGTGGACGAAGTCGCGGGCACAAGCTGGTAAGTCATAAAATTTCAGAAGAAACATACCTAAAGAAATTGTACAAAATAAAATTGTAAGAGAAATCAAGAAAACTCAATTCCAGCTAAATAAGCGCTTTAAATTAACCGCTTTCAGCTCTCCGCGGAGCTTTCGCAAAGAAGTTTAGGATTTGCGGATAGACCATAGAGTTTATAGACTTGACTTTGTTTTACTAATACATAGAGATTAGTCTCTATGTATCCGAAGCATCCGAAGTTACATAGTTAGGAAAAAAAAGGATTGGGATAACCCACAGACATTATATTACCTAGACCCCGCAAGTCTCATCGTGGGATAACCCAATCCTATCCTATCCTAACTAATATTGTAAATGCGAAAGTGAGTTTGTTGGTTAATTTGTTTGTAACCTCTTCACGCTTTATCTCACTGAACCAATTTTTTATTTTATTTTATTTATTTAGGACAATTAAACAATTATACAGAAGATAAAGCTAAAAAAACTTAAGTACTGTCATATAGAAAATCATATTAATATATAATTATATTATATATAATTCATATATAATTGCATCTGCGATGCTCAATAATCTAAAAAAACTTAATACAATATGTAGATAGTTGTACAATCAGCAACATTATCCTTCCGAAACTTCGCATATTATATTATTCATACTTAGAAGTATACTGATAAGGAAATAGGGTACCTTTCATCCCAGGAAAAAGCATTGTTCTCGTGGAAAATTCACGCGGGCGAAGTCGCGGGCAAAAGCTATAATTTATTTCAATTGCTTACATTTCGACGTGAAGTTGAACTGATAGACAGACTTTTTCTAATCTCAATTTTATTAGTGCATAAAGAGTTATTGATAATATGGATTTAATGTCTTGCCTAGAGTGCTTTAATTAGTTTATCTAGCTTCATATAATTTTGCTACATAAAAGGTTAAAATCATACAGAAGAAAAAAAAATCAAATGACTTCTTGATAAAATATTATTCTAAGTAATTCAATAAAACCCTGAACAACAAAACCAATTTTAATGACAAAGGGGGGAATAATGCGAATCAATTTGACCCCGCAATTCCTTGAATACGTAACCGAAAGCCTACGTTTTTCGTCGCCCTAGCAACAGGCATTACGTAAGGCTAGAGCTTGATATATAGCGGTTTTTGTTTTACTTGAATTTGTAACCAAAAGCCTTCGTTTTTCGTCGCCCTAGCAACAGGCATTACGTAAGGCTAGAGCTTGATATAGCATAGCTCGTAGAACAGATAGCCGTTGGGGCAGAAAAGTTCTCGAGTGGCGACCACGAACCGGAAAACGTAGTGTTGGCAGGCCTCCCACTCGGTGGACCGACGACCTGGTAAAGGTCGCGGGTTGCGCATGGACCGGTCGTTGTGGAAATCCTTGGGGGTGGCCTTTGTCCAGCAGTGGATGTCTTTCAGCTGAGAGAGAGAGAGAGAGCTTGATATATAGCGGTTTTGTTTTACTTGCTGCACCCCGCTTCGCTCCGTAAAATTTTATGCTATTTCAGTTTATAGTTTACCCACAAACCAATTTTTGTTTAGATTTAGCACGATTTAGAAATGACATCCTCGAGAGATATTAAACTAAGCGTTCAAGACCCGGGTTAATCTAAAATAGAGACAATTTATGTTTCGAAACTGGCGCGAATGTGACGAGTCGAGAGAAATGCACTTCCGAGCTTGGCGTTTGGGTGCAATAAGTTCATTTTCCATCTTGACTCGACCGGGGATTGAACTCGGAATCACGTGGCTTGGAGGCACTTTACCACTGCACCATAGAGGTCGCCAAGGGCCGAAATAAAACAAATACAGTGAAATGCGGGTATAACGACGATGAAGGGACCACTATATTTCCTCGTCATTATATTCGGAAGTCATTGTAATAATACAGACAAGGAATCAAAAGAATGTAATTGATGATTGATTGTGATGAGAATGTAATTGGACACCTAATTTTTAAGACATTTGTACATACATTTTATTGCAAAGAAATATATTTTGAATTTTGAAAGGTTAAAAGGATACCTACAGAGATATAAACGAGAGAGAGTACAGTTTTAAATTAATTATAGTATTTTAGTTTTAGATATTTTAAGGTTGATTGTTTAATTTGTGTTTCTTACGATTAAATGATTTTGTGGGTAATAATTCATTTAAGTATTATTGAAAATATGCAATTAGCTATTCGCTTATGCTCAGTCGCTATAATAACACGGCAGCCTTACACAAGCATTTCAATAAGCGTACCTTTATTAAATTACATAACATAATTGTAACATCAATTAATATTTGGGAGCAAACATAATTGATTCGTTTCCATTAGGCATACGTGGACTTGTATGATTTCCATACAATTATGAGATTTATATGCCTTTTGTATGAAATTTCTGTGGTTAAATCAAATTGTAATAGTACATTATGATACAAGTGTGCTAAGTTAGCAATTACACAACATAACAGTGCGAAATATTTAAGTTTCGCACACTTGCTTAAAATATAGCATTATGGACTTAAATACGAGGATATAAGACCCCAAGACAAGTAGTCCGGTCATTCTATGTTTTCAGAAAAACTAATTCATAAAGTTTTGAAACTTGTGTGACATATACCTTCGGTTGTGGTGTTCAACGCTCACTACCCTCCCCTGCCCTCCTGACGCTACCCCCTTACTTTGAAATGTGTCCCCTTTACCGGTTTTTTCACTTTTTTCTCGAAAACTATTATAGATACGAAAAAGGTGTCAAAGGCAAAGATGATCCTTATTAAATTCTTAATAAAATATGTCCCATGTCTTATTTTGATAGACTTGACGGTTTACCAGCTAAAAGTTGTGTTTGGGGCACATATTGTGAAAATGTACCTAAAAAGAGGGGTATTGTTGCAGTTTTACTATTATATCTCGAAAAAGACTCAGAATTTCGAAAACATAGTACTATTAAAAGTTTTAGAGCATTAAATTCTGCGTTTTATGGGACTAAATACATATATTTTGGACCACTCGGTCCAATACTAGTGCTCAACGAAATTGCACAAATCCAACAGATATTGTAAATGTGAAAATTTAGATGTATGTTTGATACTCAACTACGCAAAATCTACTGGACGGATTTCGATGAAATTTGGTACACGTGTAGAAAAATACCGGGAATAGCACATAGGGTACTTTTTATCCCGAAATTCCTACGGGAGTAGGGCCCCGAGGCGTAGCTAATATAGCATTTTTCATAGGTATGGAAAACTTGCTATTCCCTGGGGTTCCGCTCAGTTGGGAATTTCGGGATAAAATTATTTTATGTGATTTTTTAAGTCTTTCTCTATTTGTGTACTAAACTTCGTCGAGATCCATCCAGTATACTTCGTGTGGTCGAGTGACAAAAATGTCACGTTTGTATGGGAATTTTATCATTTATAATAATATATACTAGATGCGCTTCGAGGCTTTGCTCCTGTGAGAATTTCAGAAAAAAAGTGGATTATATGCATTTTTAGGTTTAACTCAACTCGTCTACTAATTTTCGTCGAAATATGCTCGGTAGATTTTGTGTAATTGAGTAATAAACTTACTTTTTTTACGTTTGGATGTCTCGGATGTATGTTTGTTATTCAATTACACAAAATCTACCGGGCATATTTCAACAAAAATTTGTACACAAGTAGAGTTAAACCTAAAAATGCATATAATCTACTTTTTTTCTGAAATTCTCACAGGAGCGAAGCCTCGGGGCGCATCTAGTATATTATCATAAATGATGAAGTTCCCATCCAAAATTGAAAATTTTGTCACTCAATCACACGAAGTCTACTGGATGGATCTCGACGAAGTTTAGTACACAAATAGAAAAAGACTTGAAAAATTACAAAACATAATTTTTATCCCAAAATTCCCAACTGAGCGGAGCCCCTGGGCGTAGCAAGTTTTCCATATTTATGAAAAATGCTACATTAGCTGCGCTTCGGAAGCCCTAATCCCGTAGGAATTTCGGGATAATGAGTACCCTATGTACTATACCCAGTATTTTTCTAGCAGTATATGAAATTTCATTGAAATCCGTCCAGTAGATTTTGCGTAGTTGAGGATCAAACATACATCAAAACTTTCGCATTTAAAATATCTGTGGGATTTGTGCAATTTCGATGAGCACTAGTATATTTTTTTTTTTAAACATAGGGCGGCAAACGAGCAAGCGGGTCACCTGATGGTAAGTAATCGCCGCTGAGAGAGAGAGTGGTCCATAATATATGTATTTAGTCCCATTAAACGCAGAATTTAATGTTCTAAAACTTTTAATAGTCCTATGTTTTCGAAATTCTGGGTTTTTTTCGAGGTATAATTTTCTCCCCATGTGCCCCAAACACAACTTTTAGCTCGTAAACCATCAAGTCTATCAAAATAAGACATGGGACATATTTTATTAAGAATTTAATAAGGATCATCTTTGCCTTTGACACCTTTTTTCGTTTCTATCATAGTTTTCGAGAAAAAGTGAAAAAACCGGTAAAGGGGACACGTTTCAGAGTAAAGGGGGGTAGCGTCAGGGGGAGGGCAGGGAGGGTAGTGAGCGTTGAACACCACAACCGAAGGTATATGTCACACAAGTTTCAAAACTTTATGAATTAGTTTTTCTTCCCCATACATTGATTACATAGAATGACCGGACTAAAGTACAAGACAAGTGTGACAAGTGTGTTGAAAATAACTATATATAAAAATGTATGAAGAGAGTGATGAGTGTAGAGGTTGCGAAAGGGATCTGTAAGGGTCATAATAAGTGGTCATCCCTAGTCTTTACCTCCCCCACGCGAAACAGGCGTGATAATATGTATGTACAGATATAGTATCACGACTTTATCTTTTACGGGGTAGACAGAGCCAACAGGGGTGAGACTCGAAGGCCACGCTTACCTGAACAGTGGGCTTATTGGTGGAATGGGGTTTCAGCTATAGTGACAGATTGCCAGAACATCGCCTATGGGAAGAATCCCCATGCAAAGCTCTTTCCCTTGATTATTTTTTGCAATTTGCGCGGGAAGAGAAGCAGCTGACACATTATTTAGAAATATTATAGATATTTATTATTATTACTAACCGTGTCCCGGGGCTTCGCTCCCGTAAGAATTTCGGGATAAAAAGTACCCTATGTGCTTTCCCGGTATTTTATACACGTATACCAAATTTCATCGAAATCAGTCCAGTAGATTTTGCGTGATTGAGTAACAAACATCCTCACAAACTCACATCAAACTTTCGCATTTATAATAATAGTTGGAAGTAGGATTCGCTTGGAGACTGGCATAGAAGTTTAATTAAGAGAGTCTGTTCATATTCTATACCAAGATAATAGGTAGATATACGATCATTCAAACTAAATTAGCCTAGTTAAGGGTTACACCATCAATTAGAAAGTCTGTCGCTTAAGGGCAAGTGACTGGCCATTAGTTTTACATTAGCCTTGGATATTGACGAGTTATCTTGAGGAGAATTCGCTTATTAAGGTACGCTATTATTAAGGCCAAGACATACTATATTTTTGCTTGGAAAAAACTCAATTTTTAGATGAAAATTTAACCCATCCTAGTCCTGACTAATATTATCCTAACTAATATTATAAATACGAAAGCGAGTTTGTTTATTACCTCTCCACGCTTTATCTACTGAACCAATCTTCCTGAAATTTCGAATACACATAGTTTGAAGTACTGAGAAAAACAGGCTACCTTTTATATCGGGAAAAAGCACTGTTCTCGTGGAAATTCACGCGGGCGGAGCCGCAGGCAAAAGCTAGTCATTTATAAATGCAAAAGTTTGGATGTGTATATGAGTCATGTTTGTTACTCAATCCTGCAAAATCTACTAGACGTATTTCGATGTAATTTGGTAGACTTTACAGTCTACCAAATTACATCGAAATACGTCTACGTTTGTATAGATTTCATTCTTACGAATGAAATCTATACAAACACACAGGGTACTTTTTATCCTGAAATTCTAACGGGAGTGGATCATAGCGATTATGAGCCAGCGATTTTATAATTTACTAATTTCCCACGGGAACAGTACTTTTTCCCGGGATGAAAGGTACCCTATGTCCTTCTCCGTACTTCCAGCTATGTGTACCTATACAAAATTTCAGGAAGATTGGTTCAGTAGATAAAGCGTGAAGAGGTAACAAACAAACAAAGAACAAACTCACTTTCGCATTTATAATATTAGTTAGGATTTTTAAATGTAAGAAACCCTAAAGCCCTTAGGTAAAGCAGAGCAATTTCCAAAATTGGATTAAATGTGACTCAATTAGCCTACGGGTGGCGTTAAATTATATTTTTTTATCTTCCCCGTACACCGTGATTTATAAGGTAATTTATCGCTCCAAATACTTCATGGTATCAAGGAAAATGATTAAATTTTGATGTATTATTTTAGTCCAGTAACATCCATACTCACAAACTTTGACGTTAATAATATTAGTTAGTTAGTAAGATAGCAGATGATTATGTACTTGTATTAATAAAAAATAAAAATGTATTTATTTCCATCAACAATATTGCTAGTAGCTGTTATACTTATATCTACTTAACTAACGCAAAAAATAAAATAATTAAGGAATTTTAGGTTAATTATGTCCGAACAAAAGATTAGTATAACTATAAATAACAAGCAAATTACACACCCATCAGGATTAACACATAGAGTACTTTTTACCCCGAAATTCCCATATAATTAAACCGCCGAGGCGAAGCTATTCATTACTAGATTTCGCCCGCGACTTCGCCCGCGTGAATTTCCCACGGGAACCGTGCCTTTTCCCGGGATGAAAAGTACCCTATATCTTTCTCCGTACTTCTAACTATGTGTACGCGAAATTTCAGAAAGATTGGTTCAGTAGACAAAGCGTGAAGAGGTAACAAACAAACAAACCAACAAACAAACTCACTTTCACTTTTATAATACTAGCTTTCGCCCGCGGCTTCGCCCGCGTGAAGTTCCTACGGGAATAGTGCTTTTTCCCGGGATGAAAGGTACCCTATTTCTACTTAACTAACGTAAAAAATAAAATAATTAAGGAATTTTAGGTTAATTATTTCCGAACAAAACATCATCGGAGAGATCAAAGCATCCAGACTCCGCTGGCTCGGACATGTGTAGAGAATGGGAGAGGATCGTGCCGTCAAAAGAGCATAAGAGGGTAGACCGAGGGGCCGTCAACCAGTCGGGCGCCCTAGGTACCGCTGGAGCGATGAGGTTCTGAAAGACCTTAAGAGCCTCAGAGCTGAAAACTGGCGGGAGCAGGTGCAAGACCGCAAAAAATGGCGTCATTTCATGTCGGAGGCCAAGATCCACTTCGGGATCCACACGAGCTTAAAACGAGATTACAAAATATAACTTTGTAAACTAAGCAATTTAAAGGATTAATGGTTATAACATTAGAAAGCTTTCCCAAAATTCCCAAGGGAGTTGAGCCCCGGTAGCGTATGTCGTCACTCATCGAGGGTACGATGGACTAACGGAAACATCGCCGCGGTACAAAATAATTTCGTTTATTAAATTTCGTTTCATTTAAAGTTCCAACAATATAGGTTAAGTAATCCATTATTAGGTTTAGAGGCGCCCTCTGATACAACCTTACAAATTAATTGTAACTTGATTCAATTAATTTAACGGATAACTTCAAAGTTAACAGTAATTGTTGTGTTAGTTCAACAATGTGGTTATTAAAATGTTGGATTGTACGGTAATTTTAGAAATAAAAAGTTTGGGAAATTATAAATGCATAGCATAGCACATTCTAAATGTACAACTTATTATTTTAAATATTTTTTTATCTCTAAATCCGCTTATTAATATTTTTAAATTTATTGGTTACTAACTTTTGGCCGTGAAAAAGTAGCCTATGTCCTTCTCAGTAATTTAACTATGTGTATGTGAGTGGCCTGTGGTGTGGCCCTAGAATAGCACCAACCCATCTCTTCCCGTGGGTGTCGTAAGAGGCGACTAAGGGATTTAAAACACCGGAGTATGGGCAGCAGCATCTTTCCGCTCACTATGCCATCACACTGCGATCGCTAACCCGCCTGCCAAGCGTGGCGAAAACGGCAAAACCCTCCATGGATAAAATCCTTGGGGGAGGCCTTTGTCCAACAGTGGACGTCTTTCGGCTGAAAGAAGATGTGAAATTTCAGGAAGATGTAGCAAGAGTTAGCAATGGAATTAAATAAAATATCTTGATCCTGTGGGATGTGTATTTATTGTTAGACAACACAAAAGCGAAGGTGTCAAACATTTTAAAACAACATAGAACATACGTTCTAATGAGGTACAATTTACCATTGAAATAGTTCCTATTCAACACACCTCCTTAAATTGTACCGTAGAAGCTCTAATTAATACCGAATATAAAACTAACAGTAAGATAAAGTAAAAATAATAACCAAAAAACATGACCAAAAAAAAAGCACTAACAATATCCTAACCTATACCTAAACCGCTAACACATAAATAATATTTCTGCTTTGGCAGCGGTTTCGTTAAGATATCTGCCAGCATCAAATCAGTAGAAATAAATCTCAATACAATATTTTTGTTATTTCTCAATGTATCCCTTAAGAAATGATGCTTTATGTCAATGTGCTTACTGCGGGCATGAAAAACAGGATCTTTTGCAAGTGTAATAGCTCCCTGATTGTCCGCATGCAACGTCACCCTACTAAAGTTATGTAACTCTATCTCACTTAATAAGCTGTTAAGGTAAATAGCTTCTTTCATGCTTAAAGCTAAGCTAACATACTCAGCTTCGCACGTTGAGGTAGCAACGCACTTTTGTTTTTGTGATTTCCAAGAAATCGCAGCACCTGCCAATATAAAAACATTTCCCGAAAAGCTTTTTCGATCTATATGACAGTTTCCAAAATCGCTATCTGAATACCCTATTAAAGACTTACCTGTCTTTTTATAGATAAGACCATATTCCCTGGTTCTTTTAAGATATCTTAAAATCCGTATAGCTGCTTTCCAACATCCTTTATCAGCATTATCCACGTACTGACCCATCTTTGCTACAGCATTGGCTATATCCGGCCTAGTACCTACGGATAAATAAATAAGACAGCCTATTAATTCCCTATACGGAAAGCTTTTATCGATATTTTCCTGCATGGGTTGTAACTTTAAACCCACCTCCATTGGCGTAATATGTATTTCTTTGCAATGTTTTTGTCCAAATTTATCAACAATTTTATCAATGTATGAAGTCTGTGACAACTTCAAACTCTTGTCACTCCTGACAATATCTATGCCTAAAATAAACTTTGCAACTCCATAGTCCTTTAATTCGAACTCCTTGGCCAATTCAGATTTAAAGCTTTCAATAAAAACTTTTTCTGACTTGCGATTAAAATATCATCGGTGTACACACAAACAAAGAGTTTGTTTCCGTCCTCGAGATTCTTGAAGTATAAACAAGGCTCGTTCAAAGATTGATTCAACTGCATTTTCTTCAGTTTTTCGTCCAATCTTATGTTCCATTGCCTGCCCGATTGTTTCAAACCATATAAAGATTTTGATAACTTACAAACGTTACCACCCGCCGCTATGTCAGTAAGCATTTGTTTAGCTCGTTCCCTGACCAAACTATCCTCTTCAGTTTTCAATAGTTTATTTAAACTGTCTTTTAGGAGCTCTGGAATTTTCATATACACCTCCTCTTCTAGATATCCATTTAGGTAAGCCGTATTGATATCTACCTGATGTATTTCCATATCTAGCTCCATAGACAATGCGGCAAGTAACCTGACTGTACTAAGCCTCATGACAGGAGCAAAAGTTTCACGATAGTCAATACCGTAGTGCTGACTAAAACCTCTTGCTACTAGTCTGGCTTTCTTCTTTTCAGTCTTGTCTATGTTAAGTTTCGTGGTGAGTACGTAGCGACATCCCACTATATCTCTATTAGGAGGTTTTTTAACAATCTTCCACGTATTATTTTTACGTGACTTCGGATCTCTGACATGATCGCATCTTCCCATAATTTTTTCTCATTACTGGTCAGTGCTTCTCTCAATGTCACTTCTCCTGCAGTACCAACAAAGTCTTCACAATCAAGAAATTGTTCATGTGACTGTGTGTTATCATTGTTTTCTCTATTTTCACCTATTTCTAAAACTTCGTCACAAGGTCCACTAGAACTAGTAAAGGGTTTAGCACTCATCTTACCGCGAATGCATGTTTCGCAATCATGTAACTTCTTGACATTTGTCATATCTGTTTTAACCCTTAAGTTACAGTGATTAATGAGCTTCAATAAATCTTTCATATTAAGATGACCTAAACGCTCGTGCCATACTTGAATATCAACTTTGTCGTTGGAAATCGCAAAAGCTCGAGCACATCGTTCGTTAACGTAATATAAATTACCCTGTCGATTTGCAACTAGCTTAACATCCCCTTTAGAATCTGTTACTATGGCACTGTCGTCTCTAAAAGTTACATAGAAACCCTTGTCAGTGATCCTAGCAACCGAGATCAAGTTAGTTCTCAAATCAGGAACGAATAACGTATTTAATAACTCAATTACGTACTTAGAATCATCGTTGCATGCGTACAATCTTACCGTACCCTTACCTTGTACGAGAGCACTCTGATTAGTAGCCAAATTCAATTTTCCAGAAGTAGGTTGTAAAGTATTTCCAAAAAATGATTTTTCACCGCACAAATGACTTGTACAGCCGCTATCTAAGATCCATTTTTCCTGCTCGCAGTTTGCAGCAAGACAGTTATCTGTAAAAGAGTTAAAAGTTATAAACTCGTCATCACTCTTAGAAGCTATATCACATTTAGACACATACTTTACTTTCTTTTCTTTCTTGAATTTGCACTCCGAGGCTTTGTGACCAGTTTGGTGACATTTGAAACATTTCATTATGAATTGTTTTTTCGTTTCAAATTGTTTTTCGTCGATTTTTGTTTCCTTATTATTTCGACCCTTTCCTTTTTGCGATGAAAACCTTATTATCATTTCCCGCATTTCTTGCATTATTCTCCTCAATAATTTTAATTTTCAATACTTCAGGATCCGGAAAATTGTCTCTCGACTCTATAGCACAGCGAAAATTTTCAAAACTTGGTGGCAAGCTATATAATAACATAATCGACGCTAAGTCATCATTAATATCGATATTCATATCATGAAGTTTATTTTTCGCATCGAAAAAATTAGCCAAATGGTGTGAATATCATCACCTTCGTTCATTTTGTATAAGGTTAGCTGTTTTAACAAGGACGCCTTTCTGGCTGGCCCTTTTGATGCATAAATTGCTTCCAATTTCAACCACAATTGACGAGAAGTCTGGCAGTCTCTAATGTGTCTAAGTTCACTCGGGTCCATCGTTAGTACTAAATCAGCCCTCGCTTTCACATCCTTTGACAACCACATCGCTTCCTCTGCGACTTCTGCTGGTCTTGGAATCTTTCCGTCTACGTAATCCCACAGATCATTCTTGACCAAAATCGCCTGCACTTGAATCCGCCATGAGTCATAATTTTCCCTACCGAGGTTTTCTATCCTCATAGTAGTCATTATTATCCCTCAATACGGCAGTACGGGCAGTCAACAAAAAACTTGTACTTTTTTCGTACTTACGTTTTTCCGATATTTTATTTCTTCACGTTGGATGAAATATTTAGCTACCAATCCTGGTTTATGCGCCCATAACCATTGTAGCAGAGTTAGCAATGGAATTAAATAAAATATCTTGATCCTGTGGGATGTGCATTTATTGTTAGACAACACAAAAGCGAAGGTGTCAAACATTTTAAAAACAACATAGAACATACGTTCTAATGAGGTACAATTTACCATTGAAATAGTTCCTATTCAACAGAAGATTGGTTCAGTAGATATAGCGTGAAGAGGTAACAAACAAAGAGATAAACAAACAAACTCACTTTCGCATTTATAATATTAGTTAGGATTAGTATAATTAAAAATAGCATGCAAATTGCACACTCATCTGGATTAACACATAGGGTACTTTTTACCCCAAAATTACCATATGATTTTAAAGCTCATTATTATCAGAAAAAAGATACTTTAGTGTAAATTTTCTCTGTATTTCACCTGTGGCGCTCAAAATCCTGTAAACATATCTGATTACCGAGATACAAGCAGCTTTTAAAGCGAAAAATAGCCGAAACTCTTCTACGAACATTTTTTTTCTCGCTCTGAGACGAGATTTAAGACGCCACGCTTTAAATTGTAAGTACGTGGTGGTTTTACTATATTTTACTACTAATAGAATAGAAAATAAATAAATAAATAATAATAAGTAAATAGGCAATTTTATAGACAAATCATGCTTTGTCTATAAAATTGCTAAAAGCGAAATTAATGTATAAGTAAACGACGTAGACACTATTCGAGAAGAAAACATTTATCTTATTAGAAAAGCTACATTGAAAGACAATGATATCGCGTTCAAATATTTCATCAGATGTCGACACCTACGTGTAAGGACAGACATCTGTCAGATGGTACAACGCTGTCAATGTTTATGTCCATTGACATGAGAGACTCGCGAGTAACGAAAATGTGATAGGTAACTCTCAATCCAATAATTTCCTTCACTTCTAAAAATGTCCTAAAAATACACCAGCCATCGACTATGATACCATATTCCCAGTTATTTTTGCCTGCCAAAATTCTAATTAAATTTTCCATCATATAGCGTCTTTACTTTTTATTTCGTCCGTGCTTGCCGGATATTTGATGAAACCCAGCTCCGACTTTACAGCGTCGGATAAAACTAAATATACTGCGCCAGTGCGGAGCTAATTAAACGCAAACAATCGGGACTTCAGTCTTTAGTTTTTTTTTTTAACATTGTTACACTGAACATTTTGAAAGTAGATTTTCTGATTCACTTCTTACAGTTTTAGAATGTTTGATGATGTCTTTTCTTTTGATATCCTATCTGAAAGTATGTATTCAAGAAGCCGAGAAAACACAATGAAGGTTATCATATTTACACACACTAGTGGCGCTATTGGCGAATATGGTCATGTCAATGGTACAATACTGTCATTTAAATTTGACACATCGACATTGACAGCATTTTACCATCTGACAGATGTCTGTCCTTACTCGTAGGTGGTGACATCAGGTAGAATATTTGAACGCGATGTTAGATGTCAAAATTCAAACATCAAAATTCAATAAAAATCTTTTACCAAGCTGGCTATTTAACTTGTTTACGGCTAAATGATTACACATACTACTATAAAAATCAGATTTCAGATCTAGGTATTACGGAAACATTAAAGTTAATAAACTAATTTGATTTCAGTTATACCCGGACCACGGGCGCTGTCTAAACCCGGTGCATATAACATTAAACTGTTGAAACAACTCGCATAATGTTAGTTTGGCGTAGATTATGGAAGCTGGGAGATCTGTGCAAATTGACGGCGGCGGCGCAGTGTCGACTTGGCTTTTAATTTACGTAGTTAAATCATCGACGCAGAGACGTACCTAAAGCTAAAAGTTGATACTTGGAAATTTGTAGACAAGTTCTTTATATAGAGTAAGTGAGCGAATGTGTGTGAGTGAGGTGGAATTTCCAAAATTCCTTTCTTAATGAAAGGAATTTTGGAAATTCCACACCTATGGAGATGAAATGGGTGCGACTTATACGTGTGTGCGAGCTGCTGTCAAAAGCTTGTAAGAAAAAGAAGATAATGTCTCCAATGGGCTGTTCCGTACGTACCCGGGCCAAAGTGTACCAACATAAATAAACAAGTATTTTCTGTGGTTATGTATAGGCAGACCCCTGGTGTTTCAAAGGCGTCCATTATCCGGGTGCGGGGCAGCTTCAATGCCGTCTTAGCGATGATTGCTGCAAGAATAGATTGCCCCTATATGACGCATTGCTATGACAGGCACATACCGTGCTGCAAACCAGAGAGGCAACGGTAATTTAATGTAATTAATAATTTACTTACTTACATCGATGGCTCGACGACCCAAAGAGGATCTTGGCCTCCAGAAGTTTCCACTCCTTCCTGAACAATTAATACATACATATTATCACGCCTTTTTCCCGTGGCAGAGACTAGCGATTTCCACCAATTTGAACAATTAATAATTGATTTAGTTTTAATTTTATCTAATTTAATGAATTTTATGTAATCTTGACTAGTATAATTTTATCTCGAGCGACTGACATGTATTTAATAAATGTTTTTTTATAAACCGTTGTACGTAACCTGAATTAAACTGATTTTATTGTATTTTTATTTTTTATTACCAGCGGTGACAGCTTCCCATCGGGTGGTAAACAGACTACCTGATTGCCTCTCCTATCATATCTCCTCACATCTTTCACCACAGTTCTAGGTAAAACTGTGATATAGTTTACGATTTGGTTAGCATACGGTTAAACGCCCGCTATAAACTAAACTTGGGTAGTTAAATTTTAACCATCAAGGCGGCGTAAGCTCGTAAAGGACGATACGACCAACACGTTTTATGAGGAAAGTACTTGGTTATATTCGACAACTCATGTAAGGTTACAGTCTCAGGTGTAATTCTTTTTACAGATACAGGTACACGTCTTTGTCCCTTACGGGGTTGACAGAGCCGTGAGACTCGAAGGCCTAGTCAAAGTCAATGTTTTTATGTAAATAGGCTTAAAAATAGCATTTTTAAATCGTCATATTCTTGTTTTTTAGTTAGTTGACGTCATAAAATTTCTTAAAGCTATGGTTACCACCGCCTCCAAAGCGCAAGTGGAGAAGAGGCGGCGCAACAAACTCCACTGCTGCATTTTCTCCAAAGACGTCACTTTACAACATATGTCTTACAATTAAATTACTATATCTATGTGGACGAATAAACATTGAATTTTTTTATGAAATGTCAGATTTATAAATTAACAAAATGTTACTGAAAAAGTAAAAGTACACAATGTACCCAGAGAGTAGTATGACATTTTTACACCTAGAGAGTAATGTACCAGGCTCGGGGCATGGAATGGATGAAATGGAGATTCAGATATAGTGACAGGTTGCTATTCCATCGCCTATGACAAGAATCTCCAGTTTAAAACCCAAAGGAGTGAGTATGTTTGTTTATTTATTTGTTACCTCTTCAGGCTTTATCTACTGAAACAATCTTCCTGAAAATTCGCATACACTAGTAAGAAGTACTAAGTCGGACATAGTGTACCTTTCATCCCGGGAAGCACTGTTCCCGTGAAATTCACGCGGGCGAAATCGCGGGAAAAGCTAGTTATTAATATATGTCATAATGTGCGATTTTTCTGACAGCTAATTAAGAAAAAAAAATCCGTATAAAAAAGTCTCAACAGATAGCGTTTTATGAAAGCCGAGTCGTAATAATGGCTGAACCTATACGGTGCGCACTTCTTGTCAACCAGAGACAGAAAAAAATTCACCTAAAACTTTGACAGTTGCACAAATCACAATATTGATACTTTTTAGATGTTTTTTTACTAAGTTTTTTTTTTAAATGCCAATCCCGTGAATTTTTTGCTTTTTGTATGCAACCTTTTCTCCCGCTTTTTATGAAGCACTATCTATGAAGTTATCTGGAACTTTTTTTTTTAAATTAAGGTCTCGGAAAATCCCTCATTGAGCAGTTTTAGTAGCAAATTTTATAAATTCGCAATATAAACTCAAACTCTTTATGACTTCTCAAAATAATTTAATAGAAGTAGCTACTTTCGAGGCAGGATTTATCTGTCAGCAGTTAGGGTGATTATCAAGACGTTACGACCGATTTATCTTGACAATAAAAGTAAACACCGAGCGCTCAACCGCGAGCCATTAGTGGAAGGGATTGTGAGCGACGATCAAGGGAGAAGAGGGCGCGATTTGAGGTTCAGAGCACCATCGAATCGCATAGGTGTCACTGATTTAGATTGTTCTACGGGTTCCATTTCGGTGGAACGCAGAGCCAAAAGAATAATCGGCGATGAAAAATTAACGAACGCTAAGCTCCACAGCCTAGCTCATCGTCGAAAAGTTGCCTGCTTGTCAGTTTTCTACCGATTGTACTTCGGAGAGTGTGCTCATGAGCTGCATGAGCTCATACCGCCCGCCCCTTTCTTCAACCGGACAACCAGACGCACTGCGGGCTATCATGCGTTCTTGGTTAATATTCCCCCCGCACGCACCAAGCGCTTTTCGTCATCATTCTTGATGCGCACAGCAAAGCACTGGAACTCCCTACCTGCGTCTGTGTTTCCGAGCACAAACAACCTGACTCTCTTCAAAACCAGAGTTAATAGGCTGCTTCTGGGTAAGCTCGCTTAATCGTAGACCTCATCTCTGTCCTCGGGCAAGATTGTGGTCAAGAGCAAACCCATATTTAATATAAAAAAAAAAGAGTATCCATTCATATTTTTTTATAGCATACGAGCATGCGGGTTACCTGATGGAAAGCGATCACCGCTGTCCATGGACTACTGCAACACCAGGGGTATCACAAGAGTGTTGCCGTGCCGGCCTTTCAAGAAGATGTAGACTCGTTTTTTGAAGGTTCCAATGTCGTATCGGTTCGGGAACACCGCCGCAGGAAGTTGGTTTATATTCTTCTTTCCTTGTATTTATGACCCCATTGTACGAAAAAACGATGACTCTGCCAGTGTCAAGGTTGAGACTATTCGTATCAGCATTTAATGTCAAAGTCTTTAAATGTCAAAGTCATAGATTTACAATGTAATGATTTCTCTCTCTCTGATTACCAGGTTTTCATCGTTTAAAGTCAATGATATAATTATGTCTCTGATAATACATTTTTTTTTCGTGTGTTCGATTCATAAGCCCACTATTTAGATAAGCGATTCGTAATACGTGATTCTGAAATTTTACAAACGCTAACTTTTGTCACTTGTACTCTGTTGCGTATTAGTTGATGGCAGGGTCAGAGGTTGTGGAAACGTTTGCAACTTACAGCCTAAGAGCCTGCCGCCGTTTTGATTGTCAGTACTGTGGGACTGAGAACAACATGTTGGACAAATTATTAGGGGTCTGAAACACTGCTACCCCAACTATAAAGATAAGAAACGAGTACAGTACGTTTTAGGGTACAAAGTAAAAAAATACCGTAATTTATTAATCAATGCAATATGGATAAACAATTTTTATTTATTTATTTTTGTATGCTAAGTTACATGTTACAAATACTAAGTTATAATGCTCGGCTATGTAACGCTCGTTCGGGCAAAGTCAGCTCAAGTCGTCGCTTTGATGATTTTCACCTTTGTCTTGTAGATATTATAATAAATAAATAAATATACCTATGAATTTTAATCAAAATTGATTACCTATTTGTTAAATGGATATGACTAGTATTTCAGAGATTTTCATATAACTTACTAAAAATCTCCATATAAAAATCCTCGCTTTTTGAATCCGTGTCGAATTACATTCATCTGAAAATAATTACGACGATATATCGGCACGGACGGATATTCAGATATTCAGGGTATTTGGTAATTAAATTTAATATTCCATTTGGAGAATTTCTGAACGAACGGGAAAAAAATAAACTAAAAAAAAGCATATTTTTATGTATAGTTCACTGCACCGAATTCATTGAAAAATAGGCTTTATTAACCACATCATAGACCATGCAGGGTGTCTTGACTTGCAGTTATATCTACTACGTCAAAAATTAATTAGCAAAAACTGTGATTCTATCGATTCTATTGATTGATTCTATCTCTGAAAAATAAAAGAAGCGATTAAAGTTATACACAAAAATAATTAAAACATTTTTTTGTAATTTCGGGGTTAACCTCACGAGAGCGAAGCCGCGGGCAGTCCATAGACACCAACGATCCTAAAAAGGTCACTGATGCGTTGCTGACTTTTTGACTTTTCTTGAAGGCCTCAGTGTCAAACCTATTCGGGAACACCGCTGAGGAAAGTTTATTCCACAGTTTAATATACCACCACCCATTAAAGATTCCTTATCTGTTAAAAACTTTAAAGTAAAACTAAAAAGATACAATTAAAGCACGAAGGGACAAGAAAACAGACTAAACAAACAACTTACACCCATATTCACAGACGTTTCCTTGACTTCAACTTGACTGACGTTTAACCGACTCGACCAATTTGGTATGGTTAGCCCATATATGGCATGTTCTTATGTATCATATATTATATTAATAAACGAATAATTCTTGTTCTAATCCTCATTGTCGACATAGAGTACTTGTAAGATAACATACATGAGAGAGCTAGGTATCTAAAGTTTTTGGGTTTTGGTTAACATTTTCGGGGATTTTCGGGGGGTTGACATGTGGTTTGATCTACAAGGCTTTCTGAATTCGAATTTTATGACTTCGTATATTATATGACAAAGATTAGATGAGAGATAACATATATGGGATATGTGGTGATTATTACTATCATTGTGAAGTAAATTTTTGGGTTACCATTTTCGGGGGATCGACATATAAGGACTCAATTTGCAGGAACAGTAGTTCACCCGTTACTAAACACGCAAATATAATAAGTTATGTGAAAAATAATTATGATACATAAGAACATGCCCTATATGGGCTAATCATACCAAATTGGTCGAGTCGGTTAAACGTCAGTCAAGTTGAAGTCAAGGAAACGTCTGTGAATATGGGTGTAAGTTGTTTGTTTAGTCTGTTTTCTTGTCCCTTCGTGCTTTAATTGCTAAGGAATTTTACGGACATGATGTCAAGGGTAGTGAAATTGATATAGGATTCTGTTCATGTCCAAAAATTGGCATGATTCCTTCGGGAATTTAAATTTTGCTCAACCGAAGACATGTGGCAGTAAGTTAGTACTGTAAAAAAATCTTTTAATAGTGAGTACTGTAAAACTGATTCGTCTTTAGACTAGAGACGATATTTTGTTTTAGAGTCCTTAGATTAAATTAGACTAGAAACAATTCCTACAGAAATGCTAAAACGTGTATTTTTGGTACTACTATTGAAAAATAATTGAAGCACGATTATGACTTGTTGTTACCAGAATCGACCCCTGACTAACTTCACTCCGACGATGTGTACATTATGCCCACACTTAGGTTTTGATGCCTCCATAAAGAAACCCATACTAAACAATACCCTATGTGATATATATAACATATAATAAAGTGTCAGTCTGTGTGTTGTAACTATGAAAAAAAAATATTGGTATACTCTACTTAATAAATATTGATAATATACAGATGCGTATGAGAAGAGAGACTTTTGTTCGTTCATAGTGGGCTTGAAATTTTACGATCTTGACATTTTCCGACTTTGAATATTCTTGGATATTAACAAATCATTTTCAGACTTTGATATTAAACGATGTATCGGAAATTACGAGTTAGTATATTATTCACTCCATATTCTTTAATCTATTCGACTCGACCAGCACTTATACTATATAAATAGAATAGGATAATTTTATTTGCATTAATAAATTGCATTAAATGAGGATATTATTTTAATCAAATACTGTATAAACTCTAGCGAGTTTATAGTATTTGTTTTAAGGAACACAAGTGTCAGATTGTTGTCAAGTTTCCTAAAAGCATCTGAAATGACTACGAATTTATTGTTCAGTAGAAAAATATAGTGCTTTAGAGTAGATAAAATGGACGGCGAAACTAGTATCTCTCATAATGATCCCAGAGCATAAACTGTATAACATCAAATATTTTGCACCTCGCTACGAGGGCGAGCCTATAAAAAAGTTCGCATATGGTCGTAACTTTTATTTCACCGTCCAAGGCTGGCTTTACAAGGCGTTAGGGAGTTAATGTTGGGTGTAAACGAGCAATGGATTGTACGTCATTAGTGTATGCAAGGGGGCGGTTTAGTGCCGTTTTATAGTTCCGTTGTTGGCCGCTGGCGCTAGTTGAGGGCTTTGACGAATTATGGTAGGGCCAGAAAACTAGCGATAATATAAATTGTTTCTTTGCTACTGGTTCCTTCGTGTGTCTTTACTCATTTCAATCTACCATCATACAGTTGTTTTTTTTTTTTTTATTTAAGCTGCCCTTACCGTGTTCTATGGCTCTTTAGTTATCATTGTTCTAGCCTAGATAGGCAGTTAAACTCTCTATTAAGACGTACCTTGACCTAAAGTATTACCTGAAAATAAGAAAAAAGAACAATTATTTCCTGAGAAATTGCTAAGAGAAATACATAGTGTACATGGATAGAAAGTGAAAGAGAAATTTCAAGGGCCCGGTCAAGCTCTAACCCAGCAAACATTTTTGGTCGAAACTACCATAAAATTACCTATTTATACCAAGAATAGGTAATTTTATGATAAATTCTACTTAAAATGTTTGCTGGGAAGCTTGTGACGTACAGTTCGCTCGAGGAGAGTCACAGAAACACAGAAACGCAGATAAGTATTTAGGAATTCCAGACGTCGTACGACCCTATTGACCACTACACCACGGGACTCTAATAGCTATATACAAGGTGTAACGGAATACCTATATCCATATCGATTGTGCTAACTGTGATAATGGTTTTAAACTAGTTCCAGATATTTTTAGTCTTGTATGTTTGTTTGTAATAAAATCTATGTTGTTTTGTCCGTTCGCCGCCGTAATATTCTAGCGCGTGCGGTAGTTTCATATTAGTAGCGTCGTCGCCCGCTCGGCCGGCGTCGGCAGTCGCGAGCGACCATTTTGAATTCAGTATTGTTTGGACATAGCGCGGGGAGGCCGCGCCGCATGAACTTGCTCGTGCGAATGGCTCGCGGACGGTCGCCATTGCCCTGTGCGATATCGGTTTGATTTTTAATACGCGAGAGGTTCCGCGTCCTTTGATTGTTAATTAGTTTGAGTTATATTTGTGAATTTCCTGTTTGTTAAATAACTATTGAACGTTTGTGTTTGTGAAACCTTTTACTTTGACTGTTTCTTGTGAGATGCATGTGTTTCATGTGATGAAACGTGGCTGCCTGGGGACGCCGACATCTGTTGCCGAGCCAACTTCGGGAAGAAATCTATCTATTTGTTCTGGGGAATTGAGATCTCGGGGTAGGTTTGGTGTTTAGGGACCGCATTCCCCCTTTCCGAAGACACTCAAGATTGGATCCGAAGAGCAGAAGATTAAGTTTGGTAAGTGACCCTTGGGTTTGTGGGTGGTTGTAGCTATTAAGTTAGGTTTAATATACAGGGTTCTGTAGTTCCCGTTGTAAACTACAGTGGTAGCAGACTGCGTATAGGTTAGGTTAGGTTAGTCGGACAGACGTAGTGTCGGGTCGAGGTTTTTTACCGGTATTTTTTTTACCCGGTAAATTTTTCGGTACCGAACCCTCCCGCCCTTTCGTCTGCCCGGATTCTCTGCGCACATTTTCTGGCAGCAGAGCGTAGTTGTTCTGCACATTTTCTGGTAGCAGAGCGTAGTTTATCTACCCTCTATTTGTTCGTTTGTAAAAAATAATTAATTGTTTGTAAAAATTATTAGATTTTTCTTAGTTTGTTTGTATAAGAATATTTGTAACCTTTTTGTATTTGTTTGCGGTTTGTACCGTGCGTTCCGGGTTTGTGCCATTCTCATACCTACCGCGGTTCTTCGTGTAGTTGTTTGATTTTGTTGTTTTTTATTTACCTTTTGTTATTTTTTTTGTTTGTGACTTGACGCGATGGCGAAGGTCTCCAATGCTAGGGCGACACTCGCCAACGAATTGAGATGGTTTGTGACGGCCGGGGGACTCCTGTCCCGGAAGGACAGGGAGGGCGCCATACTGCTAAGAGCGGATCACCTCCACTCACGATTGATTAGCGCGGAAGCGGCCATGGTGGTGCTTACCGAAGCCGAACTTGCCCCGGAGGTCTACGCAGGTCACATGGCGGACATGGACCAGATCCTGAGTCTGCACGATGATATCGCGGAGGCGGCGACCGCAATAAGGGCGAGACAGGCTGGCGGACCAGCCCCTCGCACACCTGTTAGACAGGAAGGACCAGCGGTTACTGGTCGGCTCCCCACCCTTCAGCTGTCCCACTTTGGGGGTAGGATGGAGGAGTGGGTAGCATATAAAAATATGTTTGAGTCCCTGGTCGTAGCACGACAGGATTTGTCGAAGGCCCAGAAGATGGCCTACCTCCTCTCCACTCTTGAGGGTGAAGCGCGGTCGCTCATCCAGCACCTCCGGGTGGAGGACGACCAGTACGATACGGCTTGGGAGTTATTGAACTCCCGCTACCAAAACTTACGTTTGTTAGCGGATGCGCACGCCGCACAGTTGATGGCCCTGCCCAAGGTGGCCAACAGGGCACAGTTGCGCCTGCAGTTGCTCACGCCCGTTACAGTGGCCTGTAACGCGCTCCGCACACTGGGGCTGCCGGTGGACCAATGGTCTTTTTTGTTGGTGCACATTGTATTGGGCAAATTGCCCAATGACATCCGCTCGCGGTTTGAGCGCGAAAATGCGGAGCGGGATAGCACCACCCTACCAACATTCACTGACTTGGTGAAGTTTTTGGAGTTTGAGGCACGGGCTGCTGAGAATACCATGACGGACTCAGCGCCATCCAGAGCGCCTGAACGTAGGCCCTTGGAACCCTCATGGCGAGGGAAGCCCCAACAGGGACGGCAACCGCCACCGCGTGGAGCTGGTGCGCGGGTTGCACACACGGCAGCAGTCGCGAGGGACGCGGACTGCCTGCAATGTGGCCGGATGGGCCACAGCCTGCTGCAATGCAGGGACTGGCAGAGACTGCCAGTACAAGATAGGCGCCGCATGGCAAGGCGGCATGAACTTTGCTTTTACTGTTTGGGCAGTCACTATGCACGTGACTGTCCCAGAGCCATACCATGCAGTGCATGCCGTGGGCTGCACCACGTGATGCTCTGCATGAACCGGAACGGGGATGGCCCCCGGTTCTTGAGGCAGGGGTCCCCTATGGGCGGGGGCGCTCCTGCGCGAAGCCCTCCACCATCGGACGGAGGACGCGGCTTCGCTCGTCGCACCCCCCCTCGGGAGGGGGGTCGCGTACCGGCGCGGGTCTTGGCGGACCGGGACCACGCGCCCCAAGGTCGTGGCCAGTATGTGACTGGCCAGGCCCCGGATAGGGCCCCCATGGGCGGGGGCCCTAGATCGGACGTGAGAGTGGGGACACCCCCTCCACGCGGGTTACCAATGCCCAACACATGCAGCCGCAGCGGTTTTCTCCGCCGCTGCACGAGTACCCACGGCTGGAGTACCACCCGCCGTACCATATGTATGGCCGGGCCGCGGGTTATGCCCCCTCAGATGGGGATGTGCACTCGCCCGCCATATTATCCGGGTCAGTGGCGCGCCCCTGGTTTGGAGAGAGTGGGGAGCCCGTAACTAGCTTGCTCCCTTGCTGGGACAGAGCCGCGGACGGTTCTGCTCCCTACCGCGGTGGTCCGCGTATGGGGTCGTGGGGGGGAAGCCATTAATTTGAGTGCTCTGTTGGACTCAGGGGCTCAAAGCAGTTTGGTTACCACTCGAGTGGCACACCAGTTAGGTTTAGTCGTGGAGGACTCGCCTGTGCCACTTCTTGGAGTTGGTGGCATACAAGTGAAGTGTCTGACGGGCCGGACACTTGTCACCTTTTCTTCGCTGAAGTCCTCCACAATGAGGATCACGACTTCGGCTATGGTAATGGATACCATTGCGGGTTGGCACCCCTCGACAGACATACCGCCGGGTGTGTTGTCTTTGGTTTCGGGTCTGGATTTGGCCGACCCCTTTGTCTTTCATCCCGGCCCAGTGGACTTGCTCCTGGGCTCGGACGTATTGGGTTGGATTTTGTTGGGTACCCAGAAAGCTCTGGGTTCGTCTTCACTGATGGCAGTGTCTACTATCTTTGGTTTCGCCCTGATGGGCCCTGTGTTTGATAATAGCACCGTGGAGGAGCCACCGGTCGTCGCATCAGCGTCCTTGGCCAAGACCATGCAAAGGTTTTGGGAGGTGGAGGAGCCACCTATGAGTTCCAGGGTGGATCCGGAACACGCTGAGTGCGAAGCCCTTTTTCGATCGACCACGGAGAGGTTGCCCTCCGGTCGGTTTGTAACTAGGTTACCCTTTGTTGCCTCTCGTCCTAGCCTAGGGCAAAGTAGGGCGCTTGCGGAGAAACGACTGCTGTCCATGGAGCGACGCATGCAGCGTGACCACGTACTTCGCGATAAATATATTGAATTTATGCGCGAGTACGAGGATTTGGGTCACATGTCTCCGGCTCGAGTTGATTGGAGCTCAACTGAGCATTATTTTTTGCCCCACCACGCGGTGGTGAAGGCCTCAACAGGCAAATTGAGGAAAGAAAGAAAGAAAGAAATCATTTATTTGTTAAACATAGGTACATGCACTTGGTAGATAAAATAAAAATTTTGAACCACTATGTTTTGCCGTTACAATACAGCATACAAATATCTTCGACCGGACCACGGAGGACCGTCTTCGATGGGTCCGCACCCACTTCGAACGGGGTTTCGTTGAATCTGTGTTTGCATTCGGGTCCCAAATTGCATAGGGACATAATTGACATCATCTTGAACTTTAGAAGACATCAAGTGGTTTTTGGTGCGGACATCCGGATGATGTTCCGCCAGACAGTCATACATCCTGAGGACAGGCGATTCCAGTTGATACTCTGGCGTGAGCGCCCTGAGGATCCTGTGACGGTGTATGAACTCAACACAAACACGTATGGTTTGAAATCTAGTCCCTATATCGCCATCAGATCATTGCTTGAATTGGCAGAGCGGGAACGGATCCGCTTTCCCCGTGGGGCTTCCGTGCTGTCACGTGACTTGTATGTTGATGACGTGTGCACCGGAGCCCAAAGTATTGAGGAGGCCCTCCTACTGCGGGATGAATTGATTGAAATATTGAAGACAGGTGGCTACGAGCTACGTAAGTGGTTGTCTAATGAGCCTAAAGTTCTAGAAGGGATCCCGGAGGATCACCAACAGAACCCTCACCTGTTTGAGGATGTGGATGATCCCAACAGGATAGCGGTGCTGGGCATGCAGTACCAGCCGCTAACCGATATTTTTACATTCCAAGTGGACTTGGAAATACCAAAGGTCTGGACTAAGAGAACGGTGTTGTCCGTAATAGCCCGTATGTTTGATCCAAGCGGTTGGATCAGTCCAGTGATATTCTCTGCAAAGTGTCTTTTTCAGAGACTTTGGACTTTGGGCGTCTCGTGGGACGAGCCGCTGTTTGGCTCTCCATTGGATGATTGGCTCGAGTTGTTTTCATCGATTAAGGAAGTCAATCGGATTGCCTTGCCTCGTCGAATATTGCCACCCGGGAAATATCGAGCCAGCCTGCATGGCTTTTGTGACGCGTCGGAGCGAGGCTACGCCGCGTCAGTCTATATGCGGACAGTTGACGCCGATGGCCGGGTCAATGTCTCGCTTTTGTTAGGGAAGAGCAAGGTCGCCCCCATCAGGACTAGGCTGACTATTCCCAAGCTTGAGTTGAGTGGAGCTCACCTTCTCTCTAAATTGTTGCATCACGTTGCATGTGAGCTGGCGGCCACGGTCGAGATACGGGACATCTTCGCCTGGTCGGATAGCCAGGTCGCGCTTGCATGGTTGCGCGCGGCCCCACATACCTTGGAGGTTTTTGTGGGAAATCGGGTTTCCCAAATCCAGAATATCGGAATTGATATAACATGGAGACATGTGCCGGGAGAGCTTAACCCAGCGGACTGTGCTTCCCGAGGTTGTACGGCACCAGAATTGGTGTCACACCCGCTCTGGTGGGGTCCAGAGTGGCTGATGGGATCAGAAACTTCTTGGCCTGTCTGTCAGACAGATGTTACTTCTTTGAGTTTGACTGGGCTCCGTGTACATGCTGTAGTCGCTGAGACGACGTCGGAGCCGGATTGGCTACTTGCTCGGTATAGCAGTTTGGATAAGCTTCTGGGTGTTACCAGTTGGATTAAGCGTTTCATACATAATTGTAGAAACCCACAGGCAAAGCGGTTGGAGCCGATTGCAGGTGCAGAAGAGCGCCGGAGCGCATTGTTGCATTGGGTCCGTGTCGTGCAGACCGGACGGTTTGAGTCGGAGCTTCGTATTTTGCGCGACGGACGCGCTAAGTTGAAGGGCGCGGTCGCTCGTTTGAACCCGTACATCGACTCGGATGGGCTTCTTCGGGTTGGAGGCAGGCTCCGGAAGGCGGATCTTCCATATGAGACTCGCCATCCTCTGTTGTTGCCCAAGGGCGGACCCTTGGTGCAGCTTTTGGTGTCTGATCGACACATTCGTAACGCCCATGCTGGGTGCAATGCTTTGTTGGCTATTTTGCAACGCGAATTTTGGATTTTGTCTGCCCGAAGAGCAATCCGTAGTGTTCTGTTTCGATGTATTGCATGTTATAGGTTGAAGGCATCCACGATGCAACCACAGATGGGTGATTTGCCCGCTGATCGAATCCGACCTTCGAGGCCGTTTGACGGCGTTGGAACCGATTTTTCCGGTCCCTTTTCGATCAAGGCTTCTCCCTTTCGTAATGCCCGTATTGTGAAGGGCTATTTGTGTTTATTTGTTTGTTTGGCCACCAAGGCTGTCCATTTGGAGGTGGTGTCGGCTCTGACTACGGGGGCCTTCGTCGCCGCGTTGGATCGCTTTGTTTCGCGTCGAGGTCTACCTTCCCTTATTAGGTCTGATAATGGCACAAACTATAAGGGAACTGTAAATTATCTTAAGGATGTTTCTGTGTTTATTGATAAAAATTGTACTAGTTTAAGTCAAATTGCTGCCCAAAGGGGAATAACCTGGAAGTTTAGTCCCCCAAGTTGCCCCCATTGGGGAGGGATTTTTGAAGCGGCTGTGAAATCCGCAAAGACCCACCTCCGCCGCATTATCGGAGAAACAGCTCTAACTTTTGAAGAGCTGGCCACAGTGTTTTGTAAAGTTGAGGCGGTCCTCAACTCTCGTCCTCTCTGTCCGCTATCTCCAGATCCAAATGACTTGGAAGCTCTCACCCCTGGTCATTTTTTGGTGGGAGGGCCGTTGAATGCCCTGCCCGAATACCCGTGGAAGGATGAACGCGTATATCGGTTGTCGCGTTTTCAAATGTTGCAGCAAATGAGCCAGGACTTTTGGCGTCGCTGGTCGCTTGAATATTTGCATTTGCTGCAGCAAAGAGTGAAGTGGACAGACAGGACTGAGCCTCCCAGGGAGGGTGATTTAGTATTGTTAAAAGAGGCAAATTTGCCCTCATTGCTTTGGCGACGAGCTCGCATATTACGTTTGATTCTTGGCGGAGATGGCACTCCGCGTGTGGCTGAGGTGTTGGTCGACGGTTCGATTTTGAGGAGAGCTGTGACCTCTCTCGCCCGCCTTCCCGTAGAGTAAGCTAGCGGTCTGCTTCTCAGACCGGGACGGGGGGATGTTTGTAATAAAATCTATGTTGTTTTGTCCGTTCGCCGCCGTAATATTCTAGCGCGTGCGGTAGTTTCATATTAGTAGCGTCGTCGCCCGCTCGGCCGGCGTCGGCAGTCGCGAGCGACCATTTTGAATTCAGTATTGTTTGGACATCGCGCGGGGAGGCCGCGCCGCATGAACTTGCTCGTGCGAATGGCTCGCGGACGGTCGCCATTGCCCTGTGCGATATCGGTTTGATTTTTAATACGCGAGAGGTCCCGCGTCCTTTGATTGTTAATTAGTTTGAGTTATATTTGTGAATTTCCTGTTTGTTAAATAACTATTGAACGTTTGTGTTTGTGAAACCTTTTACTTTGACTGTTTCTTGTGAGATGCATGTGTTTCATGTGATGAAACGTGGCTGCCTGGGGACGCCGACATCTGTTGCCGAGCCAACTTCGGGAAGAAATCTATCTATTTGTTCTGGGGAATTGAGATATCGGGGTAGGTTTGGTGTTTAGGGACCGCATTCCCCCTTTCCGAAGACACTCAAGATTGGATCCGAAGAGCAGAAGATTAAGTTTGGTAAGTGACCCTTGGGTTTGTGGGTGGTTGTAGCTATTAAGTTAGGTTTAATATACAGGGTTCTGTAGTTCCCGTTGTAAACTACAGTGGTAGCAGACTGCGTATAGGTTAGGTTAGGTTAGTCGGACAGACGTAGTGTCGGGTCGAGGTTTTTTACCGGTATTTTTTTTACCCGGTAAATTTTTCGGTACCGAACCCTCCCGCCCTTTCGTCTGCCCGGATTCTCTGCGCACATTTTCTGGCAGCAGAGCGTAGTTGTTCTGCACAATGTTTATGATTTAATTTTTAATTTTAAGAAAACCATACAAGCACACATTTTTCCAATTTGAATTGGCACAACACTATTCACCACTATGACAGTAAACAGCTGTTGAATTCAAGGTCAATCATCTACAACTTTCAAAATTAAATCACACCTCCTTGATTCGAATTTATTACAACACCTCCTGGTATTGTAATAAATTAGAATTTGCAAAAGAGGTTCCGCACTCTTTTTTTGCACATGTCTGTATGTCTAAAGATTTGACATACTGACAAGATAAAAAAAGGGTTTGACAAAATTTTCAAATGAACTCTGAAAAAGGCGTCGCTTCTACCTTGTTAGGCTATGTGATCCTGGTATGGTCAAAAATTAAATTTAAAAAATATTCCGCGTGTTCATTCTTCATGGAACATGAATGACATTAAAATTAAAGGTAAATATTGGTTTAATACAAGGGATCCATGGAACAATGGGAGGTTCATTCAGAAAAATATCCTACTTATCAGCAACACCGACTTCGTGGAGGTCCGTGTTGCTCTAAGTAGGATATTTATTTATGTTGTATTAGGACGACAGAATCAAAAAGGTGGTGTGAGTTTGGCTAGAGAAAAGATGAGACCTAGCCTCATTCTGAAAATGTAACTGGCACACAGCACCAATATACGCAACCATGGAAAAATAAATACGTAACTGTCACTATTACCTGAGTTGTTTATGTGTCAAAGTGAAAAATATTTATGCGAGTTATGTGATTTCTAATTAAAAACATGACGAAAACACTGAAAAGCGATTTGCAAATGGTTTTTTTACAATGATTAATCAATTTAAAGTAAAGTTATTAATTGAAAAATTCCCGCCGACACGTGTAAAGTGACGGCGAGTGGTTTCATTGTGAAATCTTTGCTGAAAACACAAAGGAGAAAAAACGTCAAAAGGTGACGAAAGCGAATAGGGCTCAAAGTACCAGGTTTTCATAGTAACCGAGAAGGTGGAATAATTTGTGTGTGAGCAGTGCAAAGGCAACCTTGACATTGAAATAATCTGAATAGTGATGTGCAGTGTTTGTTTACATGGCAAAGATTTCGTTTTACAATTTATTTTTTTAACATTCCTTTTTAAAAGTGCTACAAATAATCTGAAACTTCACATAAAGGATCTACCCATGGTAACGAATCTTTCCACTTTGTATAGTAATACCCTTTCCGTTACACCTTGTATATATTATTTTGTATATTTTATGGCATCCACGGAAGACCAGCGTCGTGGTTCACGCCACGACATAATAATTTGCTGAGTGGAGACCATTTTGGTACAATTGTTGTAACTACTTGTTCTGTGTTTATGGAATATGTATTTTTTGTATTAATTAAGTAAACATTTTTTTTTCTTCTTCTTCTATTTTCCTAGCCCCACCACCAAGCCGAGTGTGGCGACCCTAATCCTGTCATTTTACGATCCACCCGTGAATTCTACCGTTTTCATTTATCGGCGCGTACAATACGCATTTTTATACGAACCATTTGCTGGGACATATACCTTGAATGTACTACGATTACGATACCGTGGAAGAAATCTCTCTTCTCTTTAAATTAAGACACAGACTCAGGAGTCCGATTTCTATGACGCCATATTTGCATTTGCTATCAATTTTTGAAGTTTTTTCAGGCGCGCTGAGCACTTTATGGGTATCAAACACGGTATAAATATAAAGATATCGTCCGTGGTATCAAATGAGACTGAGCTGAAGCGCTCGGCTATGTAACGCTCCTTCTGATGAAGTCAGTTTGGGTCGACGAAATACATAACTTTGACGTTGTAATTTTAATGGTAATTTGTATAACATTTTTGTGTATACGAGTATCTTCTATTTACAAGTGGAGTCTGGTACTACTAGCCTATTTGTACAAGTCCTTATTAAAAAAACAAAATCTAAATAGTATATGTTATGAGAGTTTTACTAGGTACTTGTTTACCGAAAATTTCCTTCAATATTACTTATTACTAGCTGTCGCCTGTCGGCTTCGCCAACGTGAGTGTTGCTTATATGAAAAATCTTTTTGTGTTCCAAACTGTTTCAGATGTTTCGGATTTTCGATTTTTATACGTCTACAGAAAATGTTCATCAGATTAATCAAGTTTTGCTAAGGCGCCATTTCCATATAATATGTTATAGTGTAGCTGGTCTCTTGGAGTTATTCATCAGATGTTCCAGATCTTCAATTTTTATAAGTCAGCAGAAAATGATCATCAGGTTGAACGACTTTTGTTAAGGCTCCATTTCCATATTTCTTATAGTTTAACTGTTCTGTTTTGGTTCGTCATCAAGTGTTCCAGTTTTCAAAATCAATTATAGCCTAAATGTTGCCTAGGCTTATGAGCTACACAACAAAAAAGTTTCATTCAAATTGGTTCAGTACTTTCGGAGATAAGCGTCATCATACACACAGACAGGCAGACAAGAAATTAAAAAAAAAAGTTTTTGCTTTCTATTCTTCTTTTTAAGTGTCCCTCCATCCTTTTCAGTCAAAAATACTAAATGTACAGACAAAATATTTTTACTGTTTTATTATATGTAGATATAGATTATACCTATTAATTTAAGAAATATATTTCCTTCACGTTATATTGGAATAATACGAACCAATCAGTGCTTCTGAAAGAAAATCTCATTTCCAGAGCGCAAGAGTGCAAAAGTGCAATGCAAACAAATAAAATAGATACTAGAATAACTACAAAGCATCGCATCTAAAAGCAATTTAAACCGGAAGGGTTTAAAATCACTTACATGTTCCACTGAGCTGTGCTCCGTAAGAACAATATCTTGTTCTATCTTGTTCCAAGTCAGATAGAATCGTTAAACAGAAGACAAATACGCAACACTTGCACGGAAAATAAAGAAGGATTAAAAGTGAACAGTGTAGGGCTGGCTACCAAGAGTTTCCTTGACGTAAGGTAGAGAAAACTTTATACTTCTTAGAATACACTTATCGATACGATTATATTTTTCATTAGCTACGCTCTGAGATACAGCAGCGCCTTGAGAGATATAAAGTACAATATTTCAATAAAATAAGGAAATTCGTTTTTTCTTGTTTCTTTAAGGCACGTGCTGTTATTTTTGTGTTGTAAGCGTGTAGTCAACTGTGCTCATGCACAATATGCATAAATTCTTGAATGCATATATAGTTTAGTTCCTTTATAATATAGTTTTTGTCCTTTAGTAACAAATGTGTTATTAAAGGACGGTCCTCTCTTAAAACGGTTTTAAACTTAAAAGGTAGTTGCAGGCTATTGTGTAACATTGTAAACAATAAAGTATATTTTCATTTCTTATGTATGTATAGGCAAACTAGAGGGGAGGCCCTTGCCCAGCAGTGGGACAGTATAGGCTAATAAAAAAAACGTACGTATAACTCATTCACAGCAGCTGTCTTACAGATTTGTCAATAATTTGCTAGTGTGTATAGGTTTTCCTCCACCGGGAGCAGGTAGAGGTAGATGAAATGAACTTAAATTAGCAAGATTGTTATGGGTTTGGAAGTCTAGTGCTTAGGCTACCACCAGCAAGTTGCCCCTTGCCGTAATTTTGGGTCTCGCCTTTCTCATAATATTTAAGTCTTTTCGTTAAGTTTATTTACAGTCTCAAAGCGTGCAGAGGCCTTGTAAATCTACGCCTTTCATTTACTAATATTTCCATGAATATTACTGAAGTGATAACCCTATCGCTAACGAGGCTTGCAGCAAGAATGCTGTGTTGCCGCGGTGCAATTATGGGGATATATTTTGTCATCGACCATGTTTTATGTTTTGTATCAGTTCTTATATCAAAGATCCTTGAAGCTGCTCGACTGGTGGCTCGATTTTATTTACGTGGAAGTTAAGTAAAGTGCAAGGACTTTCTCATACATAAATATTTATGGATATTGTAACTTTCCAAAAATACATACATATTATCACGCAGGCAGAGACTAGGGAAAAGTGTCATAAATAAGATACTCTTTACTCAACTGCCAAAAAAGGAATGTTTCGGTTCCAAAGTTTCACGATGTGAAGGTGGTTTCCCCGTCAGTGACGTGAATCTTACTTCTGAATTCTATAGACCAGTCTAACTCATGTCGCATCGATTTATTTTCATTGACTACTGGTTTCCAGTGAAGAAAAACATACTGAGAAAACCTGCACGCTGGTTGACTGTTCAGATCACTAGGTTAAAGTCACGTCAGGTGATTTTAGGCGACTAGAAAAAGTTTGTATGTGATTGAGGCTTTATATTTGTTACTCAAACGCAGAATCTACTGAACGAATGCGGTAAGATTTGGTATATAATCAATCATCAATAAATTTAAGAACTTCGTTCTTGTCGGTGGAGTAATTTCCTTGTATGCCTGTTTTCTGCCGTCGATTTGACCTCTCTATACAACACGACCTCTACCTTCTCTTTGATTTTGTCTATAAATGCCCTTCTTGGCTTTCCTTTCCCTCCCCTCGCTTCAACTTTCCTTCAATCAGGTATTTCATAAAGTTGTCGTGTCGTATAAGGTGGCCAAACATCATTCCTCTTTTTGTCTTTATTGCTCTGATTAATGTTCTTTTCTCATTGATCATATCCAGTACCTCCTCGTTTGTTTTCTTATCTGTCCAACTGATTCTTTCCATGCGCCATATCCATTATTATTTCCATTCATAATATAGCTAGGAAAATACCGGGATACATAGGAAACTTTCTATCCCAAAATTCCTGAGGAAACAGCCTCTGGGCGCCATTAGTCTATATTACAACTCCAAAAAAAGAAGGCTAATTATTCTTATGAGGCGCAGCTAAAATAAAAACTCGTAATAAAAAGAATTCTGCGTCTGTGTCCCCGAGCACATACAACCTGACTGTCTTCACAACCAGAGTGAATCTCTGTCCTCGGGCATGATTGTGGTTAAGAGCAAATCCATCTATTATAAAAAAAAGTAAAACAGGATTTAGGTAGATACTTTTGAATGGAAAAGCTTGTAAAACTTGCATTACTCCAATGAATAACAACACAACTGTAAAAACAATTCAAATTTTGCATAATTATTACAAAGGAAAGAAGGAACTGAAAATTTCCATATGTTTCCATTAGTTTTCTTTGTTCTATGCCCTCGTTTCTTTTGAGTCATAATCCCTTCATGAAAATATGTATTGAGTCATACAAAAATCTATAAGTATACTTATTATCTTATGTTAATATTTGATCTTATTCATGCTGCATTTTACAGTGATTTATGATGAGTTTTATATTAGTCTTGTCCTACTAATGTAGCAACTTTTATTTAATCTGTGCTGATATTTAAACGTGAGAATTTGTTCAAATGGATGTAGAATATGTTTGAATGTAGAAACATAAAATTTGTAGACAAGTTTGATTTTTTTCAACCCTATGGGGATGAAATGTGTAGAAAACAAAATTCACGCGGGTGAAGTCCAGGGCAAATTTTAGTCGTGGATAATAGACACTATTCTCAAGATGAACTGTATGAAGTGTTGAGATGACTGGAGTTATGGAGACCGAATATCGGGTATCAAGATGTCACAGACTCAAAGCGAAACCAAGTTTCGAGAACTTGCGAATTCATTTGTCTGTCTGGAGTTTCGGTACCTACCCGGGTGTGTAACATACGGCTGGGAAGAATGGCACTCTACTTTATTTTGTCGCTAGAGAAAGGACTAGTTTTTCGTAATATTAGCTGGTTTTTTTTCAAAACCTCACACAGAAGCTCACAGAGGCACATCACACAGAAGCATAGATGGGCTATTGCCCATCTATGCTTCTGTGTGATGTGTCCCCGGGGTATTCCCCGGGGCCTACTCTTAACTAACCGCTTACCTCGATGAGACGACCAGTGGCTAAACATAAGAAAGCAGAAGATTAATTTCCTAAGAGAGGCAGAGCTAAAGAAGAAGCTATATATCCTAGGATAAGCATAGTTAAAGATTAACAAAAGAACAAACAAAACAAAAACTCTCTTTCGTCTCTAAGGAGAGGTATTAATATGAGCAGAAGAACGAAATTGAGCTTCAACCTTGTACGTCATTTTGGAATGCCCTATGTCTCACAGACGGGTCATTACTCGGAGGCCTTTCTGCGGTATCCATTCAATATGACTGCCAAACGACCTGTTACACAGCTAATTTAAAGAAGAAGAAACTGGAATAGAACAATAGAAAAGGAAGAAGGAGTACTACAACACTAAACAGTAAACTAGTGTGCAGGTTTCCCCACGCCATTTTCGCTGGTTTTGTTTCTCATTTTAGCCTCCCCTGTGTCTCACAGACGGGTAGTGACCCGGAGGCCTTTCTGCACTAGCCATTCACTCCGACTGCCAAACGACCTGTAACACAGCTAATTTGAAGAAGAAGAAAGTGGAAGAGAAAAATGAAAAAGGCAGAAGAAGAACTACAAAACTGAACAATCAACTACCTAGTATACAGATTTCCTCACTTTTCTTTCATTTTTGCTGGTTTTGTTTGTCATTTAAGCTTCCCCTGTGTCTCACAGACGGGTAGTGACCGGGGCCTATTCTGCACTAGCCGTTCACCCCGACGCCAGACGACCTGTTACACAGCTGAGTTGGCACACTTGATGTTTATGAATGTTTATACAGGCGTTGTGATTAATAGTTTGTGCTTGATGGCTTTTGGAAGGCTACAGGACTAGACATAGACATGTATTTAAAAATACATCAACTTACCTGAATCCATTGCAAAATCGTCGTTATTTATTACTGCCATAGGTATACAGTTCCGTAACAAACAGTTGACTGGATAACTTTCTAGGGATATCAGAAATCATGTCAAGACGAATCCGTCACAATCCTCTAGTTTGAATCCCAGAATTGTGACATTTTATTCATAACTATAGTACTTTGACTTTCATTGTTTAAATTAAATTCTGCAAAGTAACAGGTAGATTTGACGGGTCGCCACCAACGTGAGTTACCAGTTAACTAATAATAAAAAGTACTTCGATGGCTCAGCAAACCTAAATAGGATCTTGGCCGATTAGCACTTGCAGTAAACAAACCACCAGACTTCATGATACATAAGTCATTTGTCATGCTTTGAATTCTCTGTTTACTCCTTCTGCTGGTACTGCCTGCCTACTAGCGTGATAATATTGCAGTTACACTCTCTCCTCCTTAGTCGTATTCCTCATGACTATATGGAATGAATCACACACAGCCGACTCTCTTGGCAATTTTAATGGAGTGGTTTGCCATTACCTTCTCCATTTCACACATTGATAATCATCAACCAGAGTGCAGATTTCCCCACGATGTGTTCCTTCACCGAAAGCAAGTGGTGGTCGATGAAAACTAGCATAGGTAGGGTGGATGGATAGGTAGTAATACTATATGGATGGTATTATACTTTTCTCTGACTCCGACTGTACATGAGCCAGATTGGTATACGAGGGTCCCGGCGAGTCGCCGGAATAAAAAAATAAAATTCGAAAATCCGGCGACATGGCCCGCGGGTCGAGTGAGCATCGGGCCGAGTCGCCGGGACCCTCGGTATACAAACTCATGTAGCACGGGCAAGATTCGAACCTGGAACTTAGGCAGCTACAGGCGGGCCCTACCACTCGGCCACCACTGCTTCATTTACATATAACATTTAAAACATCACGTAGCTACTTTAAATGACACTTATACTTTCACATAACAAGTGCATTCGTGACGCATCACAGATAGGTATAAAGCCCTTTGTGTCATATATTAACATTGTTATAAGTACCTTCATAAATTAGAACGCGGTGAGGACAAAGCACCGAAAGTATCATGAGTCATCTTCGTTAATTATGTAGCTGCAATTACGGATTGTGACCGCAGACAGACAGGCGGATTAGAGATCCTTTGGCAATTTTTGAACCTTTTTTTAAATTAAATATGGTTTTGCTCTTGACCACAATCTTGCCCGGGACAGAGATGAGGTCTACGATGAAGCGAGCTTACCCAGAAGCAGCCTATTCACTCTGGTTTTGAAGAGAGTCAGGTTGTATGTGCTCGGAAACACAGACGCAGGTAGGGAGTTCCAGTGCTTTGCTGTGCGTATCAAGAATGATGACGAAAAGCGCTTGGTGCGTGCGGGAGGTGGGTACCTCAAAAATAATCATATTTTTACATTATTTGAAATGAAGAAGAAGGTGATGAATAAGAAGGTGAATGGCTACAGGGGAAGAGAGAGACCAAAGAAGAGGTGGTTGGACTGTGTGAGGTACGATATGAAGGAGTTGGGAGTGGATGTTGGTAGGTATGACGGGAAACAGAGACACGTGGAAGGATAAGACATATATACAGACCCTAGATAATGGAATAAAGTAAGAAATACGATGATCTGGAGGGAGTACAAAAACATAAGAACTCTACATATAGTAATGGCTGCATGATGATTTGAACTCCATAAAATCCGTATAATTAAAAAAAAATAGTCAAAGATAAAATTATTTGTAAAAGATATATCTAGCGACAGCAGCCGTAACTGTTGAATAGTTAACTTCTTTACTAGTTCGATTTGGTAAAGGCAAATTGATGAGCCATAGCATCGCTCCGATTGGTGCACTTAGTACAGTCGAGGGCAGACGAAACTGACCCCCTACCTCACTGAATCCTGTCTCAGGGGTGTCAGGTTTATCTGCCTCCTGACTGTACTTCACTTACATACGAGTATATAGCTGCATAATTACAAATTCAAGTTCGAACGAAAATTCCATTTGGTTTTGCGTGCTCAGAGTGTGTTCAGAGCATAAAGTTAGAAGAAAATTTTTGAATTTTTTTTCTGTGTAAGGTTCAGAGTCTTTATTTCAGGAGGCGACATAATTCTATTTTGCTTTAGTTATTTCAAATTCTATGTTCGAGTTTAACTCGACAATAATATAACACATCATCAAAGTAATTTAACTACCTAATACACTGAACATGTGAATTTAATGAAACATAAAATCGTACATATCATCATATCAAGTCTCCCAGAATAGCTCTTTATGCGGTGGTATTAGAGGCGAATTTGCAATATACACGGGTAGGTTGATGTGCTAAAGAGTAACATAAAAATAAACAGTGCAATTGCGCTTGACTGCAGCAATAGCTTTATGTGTGATGCGAAATGGAATAATTATAATCATGGAATTAGTTTTACTGGATGCTTTACTTTTGATATTGGGTATTTTCCACTGGTAAATATTTATCACAAAAGCACCTAATGTGTGGAATCAAAGAGGATGTAGTGACCAAAATTGGAAAAGAAATGTTAAGATAGTCTGGAAATGTTGAAAGGATGGATGAAGAGAGATTAACGAAAGGTATTTATAAAGCACAGGTGAATGGAAGAGTTAGTCAGGGTCGACCTCGGAGAACGCAGTTTGACCAGATTGCGGACTTCCTTAAAAAGGGAGATATTAGGAGCACCCATAACCGGAGAACATGTATGAAGAGAGTGATGAGTGTAGAGGAAGCAAGAGAGATCTATAAGGATCGTGCATGTGGAAATGGCTAGTCTCTGCCTACTCCCACGGGCAAAAGGCGTGATAATATGTATATGTAAATATTTATTGGTCTTGCGTTTTTTTTTACTTTAATAAGAAGCCAAATAGGCATGCGATGAAACCAACCACAGCCACTAGATGGAAAGTGGTCGCCGCTGCCTGGACGCCTACAACACCTGGGCTGACACACATGCGTTGCCGACTCTGCATTAGAAGTTTTTGATACAAGTGCGGAAAGCATGTCATTTTGCACGAGTCCCGACGAGTCTTTGCCCGAGCCCGAGGCTCAAATAAGTAAATAAGTTTTACATAGGACAATATTTATGTAACCCTTCTTGTTTATTATGTGTATAAATCAGGTCTGTGGTGTGGCCCTAGAATAGCACCAACCCATCTCTTCCCGTGGGTGTCGTAAGAGGCGACTAAGGGATTTAAAACACCGGAGGATGGGCTGCAGCATCTTTCCGCGTACTATGCCATCACACTGCGATCGCCAACCCGCCTGCCAAGCGTGGCGATTACGGCAAAACCCTCCATGGATGAAATCCTTGGGGGAGGCCTTTGTCCAACAGTGGACGTCTTTCGGCTGAGAGAAGAAATCAATACGTATTTCATGAGCTCATGGATTTTTATTTGACCAGCACATACAACACCACATTATGGCATGTTAGGCGACCAGGACTGTTTCATGAGTTTCTTTCGGCATTTCTTCTCAGCAGTGGTCGTTCTGAAATGCTAGAAGTTTGTTGTTTTGAGATATACTATGATATAACATATACTATGATATACTATGATTATATAGTAGTTTCGACATGAAAAAGAACCTTCTTTTAAGGCCAAGTTTCAATAAAAAAAATCTAATTTCTGATATGTAAAATATTTGCCATTTTCCTTCATAGCACATCTAGTAAGCATAATTCCAGCGTAATATAATTTTACGAGTGAACCGGCAGTTCCTGATTTGACGCCCAAGGCCGTGCACCGAACATCTCCAGTCTTGGCTGCCTGCACTTCCGTGTTCATTTTCATCATGACGTCATCTCAACATTACCTACTAATAATATTTTGTGCATTTTGCATTAAATGCAAATGTTTGGATGTGACTTTGTAAGAATTCACAATTACGCAAATCCCACTGGACGGATTTTGATGGAATTTGGTACACGGGTAGAAAAATACCGGGAATAGCACATAGGGTACTTTTTATTCCGAAAATTGCCACGGGAGCGAAGCCCCGGGGCGCAGTTAGTGTAACATTTCCTACGGGTGTTATACTCTGAATTCTGGGACCGATAAAAGATAATATTTGAAAATTGCTTTTCCAAAAAGAAAAGGTGAAGGTCGCGGGTTGCACATGGATGCGGGCAGCGCAGGACCGGTCGTTGTGGAAATCCTTAGGGGAGGCCTTTGTCCAGCAGTGGACGTCTTTTGGCTGAGAGAGAGAGAGAAAGAGAGAAGGGTAGAAGAGGTCCAAGGAGACCGAGAAAGAGTTATGTTAGCCAACTGAAAGAGAAGGCAGGCGTCTGTCGTATCAAGCCGAGAATAGAGAGGTGTGATGTATACTCCACCTACAAGAGCACAGCTCTTAAATTAGAAGGAATTTTTACTGTGATCTTGTGACTTTTCTGTCAAATTAATCAATCTGTCCCGCTCGTTTGTATGTATACAGGATGTTTTTTAAATCATTGGCATCCTTTCTACTGGTGAAAGTACTCATGAACATGAGCAACTTTTTGTATGGGACCGACTCAATCCGATGGAAAAAAAATCTGCTGTTCCATACATTTCGGGTGAGTAGGTATTGGAAAATAGTATGGAACAGCAGATTTTTTTTTCCGTCGGATTGAGTCGGTCCCATACAAAAAGTTGCTCATGTTCATGAGTACTTTCACCAGTAGAAAGGATGCCAATGATTTAAAAAACACCCTGTATATGTATGTAAATGTAACAAATTACGTCATTTTAACAAACAAACCTGGAAATTGAAACGGAAATCGTCGAGGCTTCAAATCAAAGTGTCATTGAACTCAATAAATTACGTGCGTTCAAATTACAAATCAGTTTCACATGTCTGTCCCTTTGTAAAAAGCCCTTGTTGACAGCAACCTGAAATAAACCTTATTTATTCATTAGTAAAGTTCAAAATCAAATGTCTCCTTTGTCGCGACCATGCAAATTTTCTGAATAGTGTAAAATGGATTTTAATGCTATTGAGATAGAGTTGAAAATTTTGTAGCATTGTAAAATAGATACTTGTAACTCGTTTAGAGTACTCGCGTGTGAAATGAGATCCTAATTTTATTATGAGTAAAACAATTACGATGGCAATGCTTTGCATTGGATGAATAGTTTAGCAATATTACTATTGTCTTTCTCTGTCTAGCCGTATATATCGGTCGTGGTCATTATTTGGAAAAAACACTGGCATCTCTACAATCGAGTATACCTATGGAGTGGAAATACCTTGTTAATCATCACTACATAGTATAAAACAAAGTCGCTTTCTCTGTCCCTATGTCCCTTTGTATGCTTAAATCTTTGAAACTACGCAACGGATTTTGATGCGGTTTTTTTTAATAGATAGAGTGATTCAAGAGGAAGGTTTATATCCCGTGCGAAGCCGGGGCGGGTCGCTAGTAAGTTATAAGTTTGAAAAGAGTTCCTGGGTCCCTTAAAACACAGGGGTAGCAGAGACTGCAGTCCGCAGTCCCGTGTACCCAAATACAGACCCGAGCCGGTGGGTCAGTCGAACCAGAGCACGTGGGTTGATTCGTGGGTTAGCTATATGTGGGCTATTAGCAGTGATCTGGGATCGCTGCTAGTTTTATAGAAAACCTACTCTTACTAAATCGTATAACTACTTTGCGGCCATTTCGATCCGCCATTACAGGAGCCCTCTACTGTATTCTCTTTAATTGTAGATCTATGTACTGCCTATGAGAGTTTATTTATAGAAATTCTCTATATTGTGGTGTTTTTGTAATAATCTGCATTGTAAAAACTCACATAATAATAAAATAAGTAATAATCTGCCCGCCATTACAAAATCCCTTGAGTGAAAATTGGCGTTTTTTAGTAGGTATTTCATATTTATAAGTATATAAACATTTATGATCTCTACACATATATAGAGCTGTTACTGGTCACACGCATCACCATTTCTGAATTTTTGATGCGGTTTTCACAATTGTATTGCGGAACGCTATTTGCTATGCTCGTAAAACGCGTTTAAAACTTGACACTAACAATAATAAATTACTCACGGACGAAGTCGCGGGCAAAATTAAATACTTGACAAAGTTAGCGTAGTTTGCCATTTCCCTGGCAAGTTAGAAAATTAGTATAATCATGTAGGTTATATAAAATCTTTGAATTCGACAGGAAAGACGAAGTAATAAAATTCTTACTGAGTGATTGACAGACAACGCACAGCCTAACCTAACCTAAGCGAAATGGAGGCATTTTCCCCACCAGTGGGACACTTTACCTAAACTACTATTTCAATAAATAAATAAATAATGTGTCCCGCTTTGACATAAAAAATGGTCCCGTTAACCATGCCTGGAGGCTGTACGGTTTTATTTCAGCGCCAAACTTTATCTGTTGGAAAACGGCCAAGCCTAATAGAACCGTGTTTGCCTTTCAATTTTTGGAATCAAATAAACATTAAAATTGGCCATGTTCCGTTTTATCTTTCACTAGATACGCCCCTGGGCTGTACTCCGGTGGAAATATAGGAATAAAAAATAGCGTAGGTATATATTTAAATGTTTTGCTTATCTATACATCTATATACATACAATAAAACAGTAAAAATATTTTGTCTGTACATTTGGTATTTTTGACTAAAATGGACTGAAAAGAACAATAGAAAGCAAAAAATTTTTTTTGGAATTTCTTGTCTGTATGTATGTATGTATGTACGCGTTTCACGCAAAAACTACTGGACGGATTTGAATGAAACTTTTTTGTTGTGTAACTATAAAGCCTAAGCAACATTAAGGCTATAATTGATTTTGAAAACTGGAACACCTGATGAAGAACCAAAACAGAACAGTTAAATTATAAGAAACATGGAAATGGTGCCTTAACAAAAGTCGTTCAACCTGATGAGCATTTGCTGCTGACATATAAAAATTGAAGATATGGAACATCTGATGAAAAGCTCAAAGAGACCAGCTACACTATAACATATATGCAAATGGCGCCTTAGCAAAACTTGATTAATCTGATGAGCATTTTCTGTAGACGAATAAAATAAAGATCGAAGATCTGAAACGGTTTGGAACACAAAATGATTTTTCATCTAAGCGAAATCACGCAGGCGAAGCCGCGGGCAACAGCTAGTCTAGAATATTTATTTAGTTGACATTACGATAATCTAATAATTTTTAAGTTTTTTAACTAGTTTTAAAAGTAACTTGGTGAAGTTTTTTCTTGTTGCCACTTACTAAATTAATTAATACCAGTTAATAAATTTCATACTAGTGAAAAAATGCATATTTAATTTGAATAAAAATTAAAATAACAAATGTTGCTTTATTTTGATTACAATCCATGTATCAAACATATGCTGAATCATCGGCAAAACTGACCCTTGTTTGATTGCTTCATCTTTATTTGTAATTTATGTAAGTAAGTATATATATTTATAGGTACGGATATTCTTGTATTTATTTGTATTAGATATATATGTATTATATGTTTATTAATTTATTTTATTTACGTAGCATCTTTATATGTATCTGTTTAATTTACCAATAATTAATTTGTATAATAAAATTTATTTACACCCACATGAACTCTCTGCTTAACCCTAAGGTTGACTGTCAGACAATGCTTTTAGCATTAAGTCCACCTTTTGTACTGTACTTTTGTATGTGTTTACAATAAAGTTTAAATAAATAAATAAATAAGTATACATATAGTCTGTAATGTCCTGTATACCAATCTCTCAGAAAAAAGTTAAATATATGAGTACAAAAGTACCATTGCCTGCCTCAAAGTCACCAAAGTTCTTAAACGGCCTTGTGGGTTTACCCTATTCGGGTTTTTCTAGCAGTGTACCAATTTTTTTTTATTTGTTTGTATTTTATTTAATACTAGCTTTCGCCCGCGTGAGCTTTCCACCTGAACAGTGCTATTTCCCGGGATGAATGATGCCCTATGTTGTTCTTAGTACTTCTAACTATGTGTATGCGAAATTTCAGGAAGATTGGATCAGTAGATGAAGCGTGAAGAGGTAACAAATAAACAAACAAACTCACTTTCGCATTAGTTAGGAAGTTATGACCAACTCTTACAAATGATCATTACAGGATATTCTACCAATACAATTCTACGGCCTGCTGTCGTCATGCGACCGAATGATGCATGCACTATTTATAAACTACCTACTACTTACTTCTTTTAAAAATTGTGTAGTACTTGGCTTTAATTGATTATTTTATATTATATTAAGTATATTATCGAGATGGTGATTCCAATGTTCAGAAAAACCAAAACTGGTTTATGAAACATTGTACACTGTTCACTTATATTGTAAATTGTTATATAAAAATAAATAAATAAATAGATGCGATAACCTATCTTCCAGTTTGAACTAAATTTGATCAATATCGCTTTATTTGATGTCATGCGATGGAGACACACATCCATTCATACACACCTAATTTTTCGTATTTATAATCCCATCAATAACATTTTTATGCAAAATGTTGCCAATAGGGAGACCTTAAGGCTCGCGCTGTCAAAATTAGATCTCATATAGAGTTTGTGTTAGGGCTTGTAGAGTTGAGCGTGTAAAGTTTCTTACTCTACACGCTCTAACACAAACTCTACAACTTATTCAAAACATTTAGCTTGGCCGTTTCCTTACTTCAGGAATTATTTTAAAATATGTAAATTTTCGCATTATAACATAATGTTACTTGGTAAGTAGATGGTATAAATTTTCGATTTTCCTAATTTAAAAAATCATATTTCCATGTAATCATTTGAATTACATATCTAATTAGATTGATGCGTAGAAGCAATAAATTGGGTCAACAAACGTGTTCTATTTTCGAATCATTGTTCTATAACGAATGTATTAATTTTAATTTCAAACCGGGTCAGGCGCATACAAAACAAATCAAGGATGCAGCCATGAACTAATGAACTAAGTATGATTTTCATATGACAGTGTTGGATTTAAAATTTACATTATTACTCATATTCTCGAAATTTCAAACCAGGATCTTTGTTACTCAATAACGCTGTCGGATTTTGATAAAATTTTGTACACATTCGAGTACTTAAAACCCTAGATTAGAGATTTATCTCAAAATTCGAAGCGAAGCTTGTGGGGGCAGTTAGTAACTGTGCCCCGGGGTTTCGCTCCCGTGGGAATTTCGGGATAAAAAGTACCCTATGTGCTATTCCCGGTATTTTTCTACCCGCATACCAAATTTCATCGAAATCCGTCCAGTAGATTTTGAGTATGCTTCGGGGAGTGTGCTCATGAGATGCATGAGCTCATACCGCCTGCCCCTTTCTTCAATTGGACAACCAGACGCACTGCGGGCTATCATCCCTTCTTGGTTTATATTCCCCCCGCACGCACCAAGCGCTTTTCATCATCATTCCTAATGCGCACAGCGAAGCATTGGAACTCCCTGCCTGCGTCTGTGTTCCCGAGCACGTATAACCTGACTCTCTTCAAAACCAGAGTGAATAAGCTGCTTCTGGGTAAGCTCGCTACACCGTAGACCTCATCTATGTCCTCGGGCAAGATTGTGGTCAAGAGCAAACCCATCTATACATATAATAAAACAGTAAAAATATTTTGTCTGTACATTTAGTATTTTTGACTAAAATGGATAGAGGGACACTTAAAAAGAACAATAGAAAGCAAAAAAAATTTTTTGGAATTTCTTGTCTGTCTGTTTGTCTGTCTGTCTGTCTGTCTGTCTGTCTGTCTGTCTGTCTGTATGTATGTACGCGTTTCACGCAAAAACTACTGGACGGATTTGAATGAAACTTTTTTTGTTGTATAGCTATTAAGCCTGGCCAACATATAGGCTATAATTGATTTTGAAAACTGGAACACCTGATGAAGAACCTTAACAGAACAGCTAAACTATAAGAAATATGGAAATGGTGCCTTAACAAAAGTCGTTCAACCTGATGAGCATTTTCTGATGACGTATAAAAATTGAAGATCTGGAACATCTGATGAAGAACTGCAAGAGACCAGCTACACTATAACATATATGGAAATGGCGCCTTATTAAAAGTCGTTCAACCTGATGAGCATTTTCTGCTGACGTATAAAAATTGAAGATCTGGAACATCTGATGAAAAGCTCCAAGAGAGATTTTTTAACTAAGCGAAACTCACGCGGGCGAAGCCGCGGGCGACAGCTAGTCTTTAATAAAAATAAAAAATAATAATAATGTTGCTGGCTAGAACTGAATTGTGATGGCCCAGGATAGAATAGGTTGGTGTAGACCTAAAGAGGCTTACACCCAGCTACAGGTCATGGAAACCTGATAATGATGACTTTAAACAACAACAAACAAAAAAAGTGATAAATTAGTCTCCCTTAATATGCTAAGTGGCAGTCAATCAGCACATTATCTGAAAATCTTGCGAAGATAATAAACGAACAGACACACAAACAAGTACACAAACCTTGGAGTCAGCGCTCGGCCGGTCGTTCGCTTCGGCATAATTTCTGAAGACAATGCCCTTTCAGATACAGTTTTACTTCTTAAATAATATTTATAAATGGGAAAGTTTGTTTTTCAACTCGTTTACTTCAATTCAAGGATGGGTGAAACCGTGAGGCAATGATAGTGTAGTAACAGATATTCTACTATTATACTTCTATACCATCCTAATCCTAACTAATATTATAAATGCGAAAGTGAGTTTGTTACCTCTTCACGCTTCATCTACTGAACCAATCTCCCTGAAATTTTGCATACACATAGTTAGAAGTACGGAGACGGACATAGCTTTCATCCCTGGAAAAAGTACTGTTCCCGTGAGAAATTCAGGCGGGCGAAGCCGCGGGCAAAAGCTAGTAATCCATATTTCAATTCCATCCTAATATTTTAAATGCGAAAGTCTGTATCACTTCGAGCATCAAGGACTTCTGCGCTTTGGGTTGGGTTGCGACTAAAAACTAGACCAATTTTGATAAAATTTGGCTAAGGGATAGTTAAAGAACCGAGATGTAGGCTTTTTTTCTTAAATATCAAATCTCAAGAGGGTGATAATTTGTATAAAAACGACATTTAATATCGTATCATAACCTATAACTGTGTTTATTACTCAATCACGCAAAACCTACTGGACAGTTTTTGATGAAATAAAGTTTCACAACTAGTCGGCAAATAAATAGAAAACATACAATTTAATATATATTTCCCCGTTATTAGAAATGATATACCCGTTTTCGGATCTCCTTATGATTATACCAACAGAAATATGAATTTTGACGTTAATTAGTATCGCTTTAGTAACACGACTGACAATAATTTCCATAGCCTATGTCACTCGGAGGAATGCAAGGAATCTAACAATACCTCTCACATCAAAATCTGTTAAGCCGTTCGGGTGGAATAAAGAAACTTACATACAAACATACATGAACCCTGAAAACATAACACTCCTTTATTGGTCAGTCGTGTAAAAAAGAGTTCACGCTTTAAAAAAATCTTCAAATTTGTTACGCCATTTTTCCTGGGATCATCTTTCTTGTCTGTTCGTTTGATTGTTGCATCGGCCTTAATGATGTTCTCATAATTGGCAATGCTTTAAACGGGGTAAATATACAACTTTCAGGAAAATAATGAGTGTCACTCACTCTTGCTTGTGACCAACGAGTATAAAATCAAATGGAGATTGCCGAATAATGAATATTCGTAGAAGTGCCCTAATTAGTAAACCAATTTCCCGATGACCCCAAATTCAAAGTCAGTTGTTTTTATTTAAATATCCTTATAAATAGCACTTTTAAATCGTCATATTCTTGTATTTTAGTTAGTTGACGTCATAAATTTATTTAAAGCTAAGGTTACCACACCACCGCCTCCAAAGCGCAAGTGGAGAAGAGGCGGCGCAATCAAACACCGAGACGTCACTTCACACAAATAAAATGGGAAAAGAGTGGCCGAATATGGAGAAGTTTTAAAGAAGTAAACAAATTTGTTGCAAGTGTTACCGTGTGTAACTAAGTACAATACGTCAAACAATATCCTTACTTGACATCGTAACTATGTATGATTGACATAGAAACTTCAAATTATACTTCTGATTATCTACTAACATTACAATTAACGTTGTCATCTGATATAGATGATAATAGCAATTTGATTAATTATTTACGTAATTTTTAGACTATTTTTTTATGTTTTCACGACTGCTAGATCTGGATTTTTCAAAGAGAAAGACAGTATCTTAAAATTGTACAGGAAATAATATTGACAATTAAAGCTAACTCCATTATATTCTCAGCTCTCTTAATCGTATTTTAGGTTGAAGTGTAATTTTTAACGTAGCGTACGCACAATTTTATGACTTCATTTATGAGATGTTTTACTCATTATTCTGAAATATTATTAAACACGTACATTCTTTAAAATTTAAATATTTTTAATATTTACAAAACTATATTACATACATTTCTATGTTATGTATTCACAAACATATATTTGGGAGTGTGGGGGAGCAGTTCTTTCGTTTCAGATAGAGTTGTTGTACTAATAAATAAATGTTAGTACTAACACTGGGTGTCAGATTTTATTCAAGTCACCTAAAGGCATCTGCCGTGACTTTTACGACTACCGCCATCTAGTTGCAGTAGCCGTATATACACTAGTAAATTAAACAGTCAGCCAATGTGCAGGTTTCCTCACGATGTTTTCCTTCTCCGGAAGCAGGTGGTGGTCTATGAGAAAACTACCATACATGAGTCAGATTGGTCTACAAAGTCATGTGGCACAGGTAGGATTTGAACCCAGGTCCTACCAGACCTCAGGCGGGTGTCATTACCACTTGGCCACCACTGCTTCAGAGCTCCAAGGGAGGATATCCCATTTACTACTCATATGGTTTTAATAGTAATTATAGACCATACAACTTACGTTTTGTTTTTGTACGAGTACTCGGAAATTTTTATATCCTTATTGAGAGGAGGTCCTAACCCGAAGGACCGTTACTCTCATAAAATCTGCTCAAGAGTGCAATACGTTGAACTCTTCTATCCACAGAGCTTGAAATAATTCAAGGCAATAGAAGTGGCTGACGCTTATTGACGAGTGGAAACCTCAAAAGATTGAGGAGACGAGTAGGGTGCGTTTCAGGGGGGACTAATGGGTTCTTTCTGTCTGACCCGACGAGAAAATGGATGCCAAATTATAGGAGGCATACAGACCTCCAGATAAGCTGGAAATAATATATTTTTAAATGTACTGTACCTATCTAATGTACCTACTTTTTGGTCTGAAGTATTTCATTAAGGAGCTCACTCAAACATACTCAACACAATCGAATTTCTGTTCGAATTTGAATTTTCAATTACGTATTGCTGTATACTTGCACTTGATTTTCATAAAAAAGACACCAAAAGTAACTTCTATTGGCGTCATTACTCCAAATTCTGCGTCTCTATCTAATAAAAGGATCGCCATCAATGAAAATGGACCGATGCGCTTTACAGCGGGATTTATTTAGCAGAAAGCGCTGTCCATGAGTCAGATATTTCCACGATAAATCATCTGTTAGTTTCGCTCCACTTACCGCCGAAACGTTGTCCTTTGACACAGTTTGTCTTTGTTTCAAATGCATTTTTCCACGAATAACGTGACAAAGTAACGATGAAAAGGACCATTCTAATTAAGTGTGAAAATTCACGGGTAGTAATTGTGATTTAAAACGCTGCGTTTTTTAGTCGTTTAACATTTTAGTTTACCTACTAAGTACTAAAAGGGCACTTGTCCTAGCAAATTCATTTGTGCACAGTGCTTTTAGTGTTCAGCCATTCAGTTATTAAAATTTCAATTAGAAGACTTACTGTTTATCGATGCGAACGAGAGCGACTGTAGCAAATGCTCATAAGCACATCTCTTGTAATTTATCCTTTATTAACGTTGTTCAACACTCAAAGAAAGAAATAGATTGGTAAACACGCAGCACCTTATCGTACTAATTGTATTTTATTATTTTTATAAATGAAAAGAATTGTACTGCAAAACGTCCTAAATATTTTTTGTGAATTTTTAAATTTAGATAACTTTTCATAAAAACATTTTTTAAGAAAAGTAGAGAGAAGAAACATATTTAAAAAAAGGTTTCTAGACCAGTCGCAATGCCTTTGAAACGCAACATGCGCGTACGCAATTTCCACCCGTGGGTTTACAACCAACGATCCAAATATGACAATGCACTTTCCAGAATCCGATGCAACTGTGTCGTAAAATCGACGACTCAGTTTATTGTTCGGAAATTATATCCCGTAATGCGTTTTGGAGATATTTTAGTGTTTACTGAGTTTAGTGAATATCGCGTGACAAAGCTGCGATTTTCACGAGCGTTTTGGAACGTTACGTTGGTATGTGATTTTCACTGTAAAAGTACCTAATCTAAATATAAACATTGTTATTGTTACGAAAACGCACGGGCGCCGTCTAGAAAAGTACGCAAACTGAAATGTTCTAGACTTACGCTTCGTGAACCCTCTTCGGTTCTAGAAATGATCGGCGGTGCAAGCAATAATGAGCTTTACGTACCTAACGGATAGGGTTTATAGTCGCTTGCAACCTAAAGGAAAAGGACAGCCATGTGTGAGAGCGGGATAGCAATAGACTCGATCGTTCGATACAGTTCGGCCGCGAATGTTCGAGAATTTAGTAGAGCGAAATTATCTGCCTATATAAGCGTGGTTGTTCAGCGCCGAGGACAGTTCATCTTTAGACGAGCTAAGAGAAAGATCGAAGAGATACAAGTGCGAAATACTAAGTGACGACTCTGGCGATTAATTACTGGACTCTGATCATAGTGTTTGGACAATTTGGACATCGTTGTGTGGAAACTCTTGTGGTGAACTGAATAAAGTCTCATCAGTGTCATCAGGTGTTTTTATCCAAATCCACGGACCAGTAGCCCGTAACATTTGGTGTCAGAAGCGGAATTTGGATAATGCCATTGACTCCGAGGGACAACGACGTCACCAGCGAGGGTGTCAAGACGCGGGCGCAGCGTGCTGCTGAGGCCTCCCCCACTGGATCTACGGACCAGGCCACGCCCCCTGTGGCCCCGCCTACTCCGAGGGAGGCTCCACCCACTGGCCACGCTCACCAAGCCACGCCCCCTTTGGCTCCGCCCACTGGCCACGCCCACCAGGCCACGCCCCCCGTGGCCCCGCCCACTTCAAGGATGACTCCGCCCACTGGCCCCGCCCACCAGGCCACGCCCCCTGTGGCCCCGCCTACTTCGAGCGTGGTTCCGCCCACTGGCCCCGCCCACTCAACACGCCACGCCCAGTTTCGATTTGACGGGTCTGATAAGGATGCTCGAGAATAAATTCACGGCTCAAGAGCAACAATTTAAGGCTCTACAAAAACAACAACTTGCACAAGAGGCACTCTTGAATCAAAAATTTACTGCTGTACAAAGTGTGCAAGACTTACAACTTACAGCACAGAAGGAGCTGGAACAAAAAGTGTTGTCGGCAGTATGCGAGGTTAGCGGCGTGGTAACCGAATTACGGAAGGATGTTGATTTAATAGAGGAAAGGGTCACCAGCCTTGGGAATGACGTCGACAACATGAGGACTGGGTTTACAGAGTTAGAGAAAAAGGTTGTTCGTCTGGAAACTTCTGGAGTATCAGTCGCACCATGTGGTTCTGTTGGTGTAGTCCGTGGACCCAACGTGAAGTTGCCTCCGTATGATGGTACCTCATCCTGGGCTGCATATCGTCAATAATTCCAGACGATCGCCACTGCCAATGGGTGGACAGACGACCAGTGCTTAACCGCCCTCACTGGCTCGCTCCGAGGGAAAGCTGTGGACGTTCTGGAGGTGATACCTAACGCTGGATTTAAAGATCTTTTGGAGGCTCTTAAATCCCGGTATGGAGAGAGGCATCTGGAACATGTCTTCAGAGCTCAACTGCGCGACAGAGTCCAGCGCTCAGGAGAAGGACTCCAGCAGTGGGCTCTAGAGATAGAGAAGCTTGTCAGAAAAGCGTACCCATCAGCAGAGGCGAACATGGTGGTAACCAACACCGTGCAAGCCTTCGTAGACGGCATCAAGGATCTGGAAGTGAGAGCTGCCGTAAGGCTCCGCCATCACGCCTCTCTGAAGGAAGCACTGGCCCACGCACTGGAAGTCGAAGCTGTCAGGCACGACTTGCGACAGGTTCACAAAGTGCGAGAAGTGACGGAGGAAGTCAACGAGGTAAAGGCTCCACGCAAGAAGGGCTCTGGGGTCATGTGTTACAAGTGTGGAGAGCGAGGGCACATGCAGTTCCATTGTCCACAGAAGGACTCATGTGCAGCTACAAAAGAAGCAACTCGAGGACCTGGTTGAAGAGCTGACGAAGAAACGAGAATCTTCGTCGACTATGAATCAGGGAAACGAGTAACAGCCAGAACTAAGGGGCGAGTACTGGCTGGTGGCGCGAAAGAAGCCCCAACAACCATCATCTCACAGGTATGCAATGGGAAAAGCATTGCGATAGCTGGTAAAGTAAATGGTAATGACTGTAAAATAACGATCGACACAGGAGCCTCTAGAACAATAGTTCGACCGGATATAGTGAAGTCCGAGATGAGAAGCAAGAGGAAAGTCACTTGCCGGCTTCTTTCCGCCTCCGGCCAGCCAATACCCGTCTTTGGAGAGATGTCAGTTACGATGTACATGGGAGAAGCGGCGTACCATCATGACGTCATTGTAGCTGACATAGTGGACGACTGCATATTGGGACTGGATTTCATGAAGAAAAACCACTGCAGAATAGATGTTGCTGATGGAATTTTCAAGTGCGGCGAAGAAAGAAATATTTATACTCGGAGGAGTCCACGGCAAAGTTACCTGCCTAAGAAACATCGTCATACCCAGACGCTCGGAGGCTCAAGTATTGGTAAAGTTGCCATCTAACCGAAATAAGTCAAGTAGATGTGTACTAATTGAAGAAGTACCTTCTAAGACAACGATCCGGAAACTCATGACCGCCAGAACTTTGGTTAGGGGTAAAGATACAGCTGTTGTCAAAGTGGTGAATCTGGATGACGAAGAGGTTAACTTAAGCCAAGGTGATGTCATAGGAAGATGCGAAGAAGTCCTTTGGATGAAGAGATGCAGTTCAGTGCCAAGCTCAGACGGAATAAAAGACAGAAATAATACTACGGTCAAACAGCTGCTTGAAGACTGCAAAAGCAACTTGACTTACTCCCAGAGCCTTAAAGCAAAGGAGTTTCTACTACGCTTTGCAAATATCTTCACCAACCAAGAAGGAGACATTGGAAGAACATCTTTGGTACAACACAGAATTGACACCGGGAATGAGAGACCCATCCGACAACGAGCAAGGCGAATACCAATAGCGAAAGAAAAAATGGTCAAAGATCTGTTAGAAGAAATGGAAAGAAATAAGATAATTGAACCATCTTCGAGTCCATGGTGTTCACCTGTTGTGCTGGTAAAGAAGAAGGATGGTAGTACGCGATTCTGTGTAGACTACAGACGGCTCAATGACATCACCAAGAAGGACAGTTATCCATTGCCTCGAATCGATGACACATTAGATACTCTGAGTGGCATGAAGTGGTTCTCAACCTTGGACTTAAAATCTGGTTATTGGCAGGTGGAAATTCACCCGAAGGATAAAGAGAAGACAGCGTTCTCAACAGGCAAAGGTTTATGGCAGTTCAACGTCATGCCCTTCGGATTATGTAACGCACCAGCCACTTTCGAACGACTGATGGAATGTGCCCTAGCAGGCTTGGTTGGAGAAGCCTGCCTGGTGTACCTGGATGACGTCATCATCGTTGGCCGTGATTTCGAGGATCACTTGAGAAACCTGGAGCAAGTCTTTGCCAAGATACATGGAGCCAATCTGAAATTAAATCCAAAGAAGTGTCATTTATTCAGGAACAAAGTTAGCTACCTCGGCCACGTCATTACCAGTGAAGGCATCCAGACTGATCCAGAGAAGGTAGAAGCCGTTAAAAAGTGGCCCACTCCTAAAGATAAAACAGAAGTACGCGCATTTCTCGGCCTATGCTCTTACTACAGGCGGTTTGTGAAAGGATTTTCGGAGATTGCCAAACCCTTACATCGTCTGACCGAGGATAAACGAACATTCTGTTGGGACGAAACCTGCGAGGATTCCTTCGAAAAGTTGAAAGAACATCTATGTGAGACTCCTATTTTGGGATATCCACAACCAGAGGGCCAATTCATCGTCGATACTGATGCAAGTAATACGGCAATCGGAGGAGTTCTGTCTCAAAAACAGGGAGACAGGGAGGTCGTTATTGCTTACTTCAGTAAGTCACTATCGAGGCCTGAAAGAAACTACTGCGTTACAAGGAGAGAACTCTTGGCTGTGGTGAAGACCCTGCAACATTTCAACAAATACCTCATCGGCAGAAAGTTCTTACTGCGTACCGATCACGCAGCATTAAAATGGTTATTGCAGTTTAAAAACCCTGAAGGTCAAGTAGCACGTTGGATTGAACAATTGCAGGAGTATGACTTCCATACCGAACACCGTAGTGGAAAGGCCCACGGAAATGCAGACGCTCTTTCTAGGAGACCATGTCCAGAAGACTGCAAGCACTGCATCAAACAAGAGTCAAAAGAACTGACTCTAAAACTTACTCGGGCAACTCCTTGTGAATCCTGGGAAGATGATGCAATGAGGAAAGCCCAAGAAGAAGACAAGGACCTCCGCTATATCATCATGTGGAAGAAGCAAGGGGACGGTAAACCAACGTGGAGCGATGTGGCACCTACGAGCGCTATAACGAAGGCATACTGGGCGCAATGGGACAGCTTTATTCTACAAAATGGCATACTTTACCGGAAATGGGAAAAGACTAACGGTAGAGAGTTCCACCTACAAGTAGTTGTTCCAAGATCCAAAGTTCCAGAGATTCTCCGTATAGTACACGATGGCGTTTCGGGAGGTCATCTAGGCGTAAAGAGGACACTAACAAAAGTACGAGAGAGGTTTTATTGGCTGCACTGTCGTGAGGATGTGCAAGATTGGTGCCGTAAATGCACTACATGCGCTGCAGTAAAAGGTCCACAAACACGGAGTCGAGGAAATTTGAGGCTGTATAACGTTGGTGCGCCTTGGGAACGCATTGCAGTCGATGTAGCTGGGCCATTCCCTGTGACTGAGTCGGGGAATAAGTACTTCATGGTTGTCATGGATTATTTTACCAAATGGCCTGAAGTGTTCGCCATACCCAATCAGGAAGCTATAACCGTGGCTACCAAGATTGTTGAAGAAGTTATTTGTCGTTATGGCGTGCCTCTGGAAATCCATTCAGATCAAGGAAGAAACTTTGAGTCCCAAGTATTTCAAGAGGTATGCAAGCTCTTGGGAATGCACAAAACACGAACGACTGCGTACCATCCTCAGTCTGACGGTATGGTGGAACGATTTAACCAGACATTGGAGAGGCATTTGGCAAAAATAGTGGACAATCACCAGAAAGACTGGGACAAGTACATTCCACTGTTCCTCCTCTCGTATAGAACAGCGGAACACGAGAGTACAAAAGCGACTCCGGCTTTCGTGAATTATGGTCGAGAACTTCGGTTGCCAGTAGACATACTAACTGGAGGGCCACCTGAGGAATCTCAAACTGTGCAAGATTACGTCTCTGATCTACGGGAAAGGATGCGGAACATCCATCATTTAGTCAGAGAAAATGGATTGCAGTCAAGCGAGAACATGAAAACCAGATACGACAGAAGAACTAATACAGGTGGTTTCGAGGAAGGCAGTTTAGTATGGCTGCATAACCCTACTCGACGAAAAGGGAAATCACCGAAGCTACAGACTAAATGGGAGGGTCCGTACAAAGTGATCACACGACTAAATGATGTGACTTACAGGATCCAACGACAGCCGAGAGGAGCAATGAAAATTGTCCACATCGACCGTCTGGCGAAATATCACGGTAGTAATGATGATGCTCGGGACGAGCATCTCTAAGAAGGGGCAGTGTTACGAAAACGCACGGGCGCCGTCTAGAAAAGTACGCAAACTGAAATGTTCTAGACTTACGCTTCGTGAACCCTCTTCGGTTCTAGAAATGATCGGCGGTGCAAGCAATAATGAGCTTTACGTACCTAACGGATAGGGTTTATAGTCGCTTGCAACCTAAAGGAAAAGGACAGCCATGTGTGAGAGCGGGATAGCAATAGACTCGATCGTTCGATACAGTTCGGCCGCGAATGTTCGAGAATTTAGTAGAGCTAAATTATCTGCCTATATAAGCGTGGTTGTTCAGCGCCGAGGACAGTTCATCTTTAGACGAGCTAAGAGAAAGATCGAAGAGATACAAGTGCGAAATACTAAGTGACGACTCTGGCGATTAATTACTGGACTCTGATCATAGTGTTTGGACAATTTGGACATCGTTGTGTGGAAACTCTTGTGGTGAACTGAATAAAGTCTCATCAGTGTCATCAGGTGTTTTTATCCAAATCCACGGACCAGTAGCCCGTAACATTATTATAACAGCTACTATCCGCGGCAAAAGGTATAAGGCTAGTGCAGGCAAATGAGTGTTGTCCATTGAAATAAAAGCATATTTATACATTTTGTTTCCTAGCAGTCAGTTATAATTTACTTACTACTGCGGCGCAGTGACCCAAAGTGGATCTTGGCCTTCGACACGAGATGACGCCATTTTTTGCGGTCTTGCACCAGCTCTCGCCAGTTATCAGCTCTGAGGCTCCGTAGGTCTTACAGAACCTTATCGATCCAGCTGTACCTAGGGCCCCCGACTGGTATACGGCCTCTTGGTCGACCCTCGTATGCTCTTTTGACGGCACGTTCCTCTTCTATTCTCTCCACATGTCCGAGCCAGCGGAGTCTGGCTGCTTTGACCTCTCCGATGATGTTTGGTTCGGACACTAGGTCTTCAATATAAAGGTTCTTCCTCATAACAAATCAATACATATAATAAAACAGTAAAAATATTTTGTCTGTATATTCAGTATTTTTGACTGAAATGGATAGAGGGACACTTAAAAAGAATAATAGAACGCAAAAAAATTTTTTTGGAATTTCTTGTCTGTCTGTCTGTATGTATGATCACGCTAATCTCCGAAAGTACTGAACCGATTTGAATGAAACTTTTTTTGTTGTATAGCTATTAAGCCTGGGCAACATTTAGGCTATATTTTATTTTGAAAACTGGAACACCTGATGAAGAACTTTAACAGAACAGCTAAACTATAAGAAATATGGAAATGGTGCCTTAACAAAAGTCGTTCAACCTGATGAGCATTTTCTGATGACGTATAAAAATTAAAGATCTGGAACATCTGGTGAAGAACTGCAAGAGACCAGCTACAATATAACATATATAGAAATGGCGCCTTAGTAAAAGTCGTTCAACCTGATGAGCATTTTCTGCTCACGTATAAAAATTTAAGATCTGGAACATCTGATGAAAAACTCCAAAAGAGATTTTTCATCTAAGCGAAACTCACGCGGGCGAAGCCGCGGGCGACAGCTAGTAAGCAATAAAAATAAAGTTAGCCATCACACCAATTTTCGTTTCGGCAATCGAGTCTATTGTACTGCTAAGCCGCGCCAAAAATAGATTATTGAAGTTTTGTGAAAACCGACTATGTAAAACCATTATTTCTTTTTTGACTACGTGAAAAAAATAAGCAAATATTTAAAAAAAAATCGGCACGAATGTTGTCAGTAGAAAAAGAAAGTCTGCCACATAAAAAATAAAATTATAAAGTTATAAAGGAGTTATAAAGGATCTTTTTATTATTTAACAGACAAGGATACCATCTGAACAATAAAACATTGTTCAAGTTTAACTCTTTAACGACGCAATTAAAGTATAAATTATGGTTTTATCGCGGGATCTAGTTGATAATATTCAGTTGTTAACTTACCTTATCTTCATACTTACGGAACAATATATTCTTTTACCGGCTTAAAAAAAGAGGTTAACAATTATGACTGCTATTTTGCAATCGTCGATTTTCATGATTATTTTTTGTTTTCAAAGGTCCCTCGTGTCACGTAAGTGAGAAAGGATGTTTATAAATTCTACCCCATGAGTGGAATCTAAATTCACGCGGGCGAAGCCAAGGGCATAAGCTAGTAGCATATACAATTCTTAAAATCATAACATACATACATAGAATCACGTCTTTATCCCTTACGGGGTAGACAGAGCCAAGAGTCGTGAGACTCGAAGGCCACGCTTAGCTGAATAGTGGGCTTTCTGATGGAATGGAGATTCAGATATAGTGACAGGTTGCTAGCCCTTCGCCTATGAGTGGAGGAATCCCCAGTTTAAAGCCCTTTCCCTCGATTGACTTTTACAATCTGCGTGGGAAGAGAAGCAGCGGGCACATTCTATGTTCTTTTCTTCGCTCCCAGACCAACGAAAGCAAATAAAATCAAAACCATAACAACGTAAGATTTTTGCAGCACATTTACCACCTTTAAAGTTTCGCCGACATTTGCATAGAAAAAGGGCTTTCCATCGACCGTTGTGTCACTAATATATTATTGAAGGCGGCGTCACGCGACTGTACAGACACCAGCTGATATACTTACCTAAATTCATGGGAAAACCGTCTCTATCACCGACACATAGAGTCCATGCCGGGTGACGTGATTGCAGGTGGCTGTACCAAATTACCGCTATTTTCCGATGGAAAATGTTTTGTTTTACAGTTTTTTTTTGTGTCTGCATGGTCGGCTAGAATTGGATGCGCTAATTTTGTTTATATTTTTTAATTGCATGTTTTACAGTTTCTAAACAGTATATTTTTGTAAAGACACAATAATTTTTTTATGTTTGTATATAATGGCTAAACTCAAAAGCAGTTTAGTTAAAAAATAATTACATACATATTATCACGCCTTTTTCCCGTGGGGGTAGGCAGAGACTAGCCGTTTTCCACCTGCTACGATCCTTACAGATCTCTCTCGCTTCCTCTACACTCATCACTCTCTTCATACATACTCTCCGGTTATGGGTGCTCCTAATATCTCCCTTTTAATAAAATTAGCATGAACTTAATAAAGTTTTCCTTTGCTACATAATACGATTGTGATTTAAATTCTATATAATCTATAGGTACTTCACACTTAAAATATTTTTAAATGTGAAAGGAAGCATGTTTTCGGATAGATGTTTCTCAGTGTCACGTAGAAACTACTTGACGGATTTCGATGAAATTTATTACACGGGTAGGATAAAATCTGCTCCACCACATAGGGTACTTATTATCCCGAAATTCCCACAGGAGCGGAGCCCCGAGGCCAGCTAGTGCAACTACTAACAACGGTTAGTGTATTTTTGCCTTGCTACGGTTATGGAAAGACCCTTTCATTGAAATCAAAATAAATCAATCACCCACAGAATAGCCGTCGTTTCTGTGAAATCCGTCAAAGCGAGCCGACCGCACAAAAAGAGGAGTTCTGTTCGGCAACCACAATACGCGGGCCAATCAGTGTGCCGTGTTGAATAGACCATTGCTGAATGTAACGTGTCGTGTTTGTTGCTTTATTTTCATTTCCATATTTCAAAAGGAGTATTATTTACTAGACTGCTCTCGGCTTCGTTCGCGTGAATTTGTTTTTCACCCATTTTACCACTTTAGGAGTGGAATTTCTATATTCCTGTCTTAGAGCTCACTTATGCTATAAAAAAACCTCTACGCAAAATTTTAAGTTTCTACGTTCAGCGGTTTCGTCTCTGCGTTCATATCAGTCATTGAGACCAGTCAGTCAGTCAGTCAAAAGCCGAGGGCAAAAGCTAGTATCAAATTATTTGTTTGTTGTAAATAACGTTATTTCACAAATTAAAAGAATATTATTTAAAGAATATTATTATTATTATGTTTTTATACATTGTTTTCACACCCTTTTCTTTGGGGATTTTGAATATCTTCACGGGCTTTTGGCCAAGCAAAGATATATGAATTTTTGAAGTATTATTCTAGAGAGAGGAATTTTCTGACAATCCTGCAGGTATTGAGGATCGCAGCTTTTTGGAGAAGAAGGTAAGTAAGAGGGTGTATATTCAGAGCTTTAAGACTATTGTGTAGGGTTTTAGGAACAACTCCATTATTATTACATAAAACAACACATACAAATTATAACAGAAGAAATGGCAACGGCGGACTTATCCCATGAAGGGATTTCTTCCTGTGAACCGGTAAGAAAAATATATACCTGTATAATATCATGTCATTGAAAACTAATCTCAATAAAGACAAGACAAGAATACTTTATTTAGCACACATTTTTATTAGCACACAAGATCACATTTCCACACGACGATACAGATACGAGATTCAATGATACAGACAATCTTACTAAATCTCCGAGAATTTGGCAATACGCAATACCCCACAGGTCCACAGCCAAACATATGAAAAATCAAAAACAGTCCGGCCCCGTGATATATCGACTACGCTTATTATTTTTACCCATTAAAATTATGAATGGCCATATTTTTTGTACACGCTAAAGAATTTTGGCAGCCAGCCGATTTTGGGCGGGTTATATTCGCTTTTATTTCGCCACACAGTAAATCAATTTCTGCATTAAGTAATTGAATTATTATTTGTTTATTGCGTTCGGATATTGTTGTTAAATGCTAGCTATTTTATTTTGATTCATACGTTTTTCGGCTAGATCCGAATTAATTGGTTTTGGTAATTTATGAGCTGATAGTATTTCATTTTGGAGCGGTCTAATTTGTGAGGTAATGAATATGATTGCAAAAAAAAGTCGTTTAATATTTACTTTTTTTTTTTTTGTAAAAAAATTAAGTTAACAAAATTAAATTTCAGCAGAAATTTAATTATTTTTCATACAATTTACACCTACAAAACTGGATGGCCTGCGGCTTCGCCCGCGTGAACAGTACTTTTCCCGGAATGAAAAGTAGCCTATATCCTTCTCAGTACTTCTAACTATGTGTATGTAATTCAGGAAGATTGGTTCAGTAGATAAAGCGTGAAGAGGTAACAAACATATAAACAAACAAACTTACTTTCGCATTTATAATATTAGTTAGGATTTATGCAAGTGAAGTTTTGGTCAAATGATGCCATAAATTTCCTTTTTTTAATTCATACATATTCTTAGCCCCAAACAAACCATTTCACGCGATAGAAATGTCACGAATACCAAAAGTTGACGTTTCCTTATTTTAACAGGGTTCAGCAACATTTTTTTGCTTCCAACCGGCGAGGCACGTGCATAGAACTGCATAGCTAAACGCGATTTGACACTCAGTTTTATTGGGCGAGACACGCGAATTTTTCTGGAAATTTCTACCGTTCTGTATTACGGTTTCTTGAAAACAAATGTTTTTGCCCTTGTACTTGTAGACTTTTAGTTATGGCTATGTCTATTTCTATACAGTTTTTATAGTGGTCATAAGTAGATATTTCTAAAATTCCCTATTAAAAGTAGGTAGCATTCAAGTAGGAAGAAGGCGAAGATAGATGATTAGGATTTCAAGGAAGACCCAAATGTTGCACAGTATAATTTGATGAAAGAAGATAACCTATAAAACCTGATTATCTGAGTAACTTGTACAGGTAACCCTACCTTCTGTATTTGAACTGAATACATATTTGAAAAAAAAAGTTTACTAACCTACCTATTTAATGAGCTGAATCGTTTTGTTTGAAGTGTAATTTTTTGGATCTACCAGTCCAAATTGAAAAAGTCGATTGATATATGATAGCCACGTTGATAAGAAAAGCTATACTCAGGCTATGTAGCGGTGGTGGCCGAGTGGTGGGTCCCAGGTTCGAATCCTGCCCGTGCAACATGAGTTTGTATACCAATCTGACTCATGTATACCTATGTTAGTTTTCATCGACCACCACTTACGTCTGGTGAACCACTCCATTAAAATTGCCAAGATAGTCGTTGTATGTGTTTCATCGTGACGACCTCTGTGGCCCAACGGTCATCACGCCGGACTGCCACACCGGAGGTCCCGGGTTCGATCCCCGGTCGGGTCAAGATGGAAAATGATCTTTTTCAGATTGACCCGGGTCTTGGATGTTTATCTATATATGTATTTGTTATAAAAATATAGTATCGTTGAGTTAGTATCCCATAACACAAGTCCCGAACTTACTTTGGGGCTAACTCAATCTGTGTGATTTGTCCGTATATATTTATTTATTTATTTATTTATTCCCTCAGTCATGTGGAATACGACTAAAGAGAGAGATACTCACTCAGGCTATAATGAATCCCGATATTTTTACAAGATCGAAACCCACAGCACAGCCAGTATTTTCATAAATTCCATACATACTTATTTGAAAATAACACATAAAAAGTCGGAACCAGCAAGTTTATCAATTTGCATTTGAACGCCAGTCGGGACGTCATAAAGCCGGTGCATTCAAGTGCATTCGTGTCTCGTAAAAATGCAACTTTTTACGACGTTTGTATTTCTGTAATTTATTACATTAGACTAATGTACTTAGCTACCTTAATCGTAGCATTTACGTCCAAACTTCGACTTGATATTTTTGTGCGCTGTTTTCTTCGCTACGATGTTTTCAGTCTTCGTATACGAATCTAGATTTATTACACAATTGCCCAAAAAGGAGTGTAATGCCTTCAGGGTTTATATACGTTGTTATGTTAATAAATATACTTAGCCATATAATAATTCCATGCTGGTCTGGGAGCGAAGAAAAAACATAGAATCTCGAATCTCCATTCCATCAGAGAGCTCACTATTCAGCTAAGCGTGGCCTTCTAGTCTCACGACTCTTGGCTCTGTCTAGCCCGTATGGGATAAAGACGTGATTCTATGTATGTATGTATGTATTTATATAATAATTTATAATTCCTCGTATTCCAATTACCCAACTGGGACCTCAGAAATCAGCTCCACTCTTGCCCTCTTGTCTCCTAAGATAAGCACATCCTTGGGAAGTTTCCATGAAGTGCCCAAATCCGCACTTACACATGCCAAATCCCCAAAAGTACCTCTCATATCTAAATGAAATTCTAAGAATATATTAGCAGACCACCCAAATTCCACTAATTAAATACTTTATCAATTTTATTACTCTAGATAACAGTTTGGCTAACGGAAGATTAGGCGACCTCAAGGGTCACCCCTTCCCTCATACTTTGTTTGACCATCCGTATAAAAAATTCGCCTGGACTCTCAACAGCATCATTCAATCATCAAGCTTTTATTAGTACACATATCAGTGTCGATACTAAGCCGATCGGTCGGCTTAGTATCGACCCCTGCTCAGTAACACCTCCGCCACTCCAGTGGCCATTTTAAAAGCTCTATTTTAAACTACTAAGTTACGTTTATTTACGAAGATACGCTTTTCCTGTTCTCCTGACAAGAAAAACATCACCTGAGGGTACTAGCACCTACTGGTATATAACAAAATTTTGGTGTCAGATGTGGGATTCCACTCGACACTCAACAAATCAAGAAATCTCAAGAAAACTTCAAAAAACGCTGAAGGTAATCTCCAGACTTATAGTCAAGAAAGGTCATACTCTGGTGGCTACTGCTACTTGCGACGGTTTTGGCCTAACGGGGGGTGACGGTATTAAGAAGCTTTAACAACAAAGAATACTGTTCACTACGACTACTTTTGACCAAAGAAAAGAGCAACGAGGATATACCTGGGCGATATCATCACGACAAGCTATAGACCGACATCGGTTCAGCAATGACTTCAGTGGGCAGGAACATCTGAAAGGCGGCTTTCATCTCATCAAAATCATCACCAACATCGTGATCACACTACTATTGTAAGAAGATTTACGTTATTTTTAAAAGACCATCAAGTTCATCGTCTAAATTATTTCATTACTTGATATCGTGTCAACTTTAACCTCGTTTGATATCTAATTTATTACTTACAAATTAATTTACTGTCTTATCAAATTTATCTTATAATTAAAAAATATGTCGAATCGTGTATTATCTTCACACACTGCACCGTTTTGCATTATCATAGGTGCTTTGATTTTTTTCTTAGAGTTTTATTTATTTGAGATTGCTTACAATTCTGGCTGTAATTATAATATCGGATTTTATGTTTGGATAAAGTATTGATTTTAATCCGAGATAAATAATCTGCATTAGAGCTTACTCTTCCTGGTTTCTAACTTCTGGTGGTTTATTTCGTATTCAAATTCTTCTGATTGTAAACGCCACCTTATAAGTTTGCTACCTGGATCTTTTATATTAAATGTGTGTGATCTATGATTAGTTACAATTTTGAAATGTCACCCGTATACATATGGTCTAAAATGTTGTTTTGCACATTTTATTGCTGAGAGTTCCTTTTCAGTAGTGTTATACTTTCCTTCTGCTTTATTAAGAGTTCGAGATTCATATGCTATTGGTAAATCTTTGCCTATTTCTCCTTGGCTTAGTACAAGCCCTATCGCAAAGTTACTTGCGTCTATAGTTAGAATGAATTCTTTAAAAAAATCAGGATTAACATTTTAGGTGAAATTAGTATATTTCTCATTGTATTGAGGGGCTGAAGTTTTCATCTTTCTTTAATTTTTATAAGGGATTTAATAAGTTTCGAGAAATTCTTGATAATTTTCCTGTTTTACTAGTCCCAAGAAAGATTTTATGTTCTTTTGATTTTTTTGTATGGGAAATTTTGTGATGATTGCATTTAATTTTGTTTTATTCGGAGCCGGAGAAACCTTCTGTCTAGATATTATATGTTCTAGATAAGCGACTTCATGTCTCATGAATTCGCATTTATCCGGTTGGAGTTTAAAGTTATGTTTGTCACGTATAGTAGTGTCGTACAGTTTTCTGTAGTCGATCACTACTCGCCATTTGATTTTCCCTGATATTACCTTCTCTTTGGGAACTTTTTATTTGTCCTACTATTATTTTATTGTTTTCTTAATTCATTGCAGCTTTGTTTTTACTTAGGAAATCGTCTCCTAGAATGCCATCATATTTTAAAGTCGGTACGCGTTTCTGATCTACTTAATAAAAAGTATGTTCGAATTTGTTGGAGATTAATCTCTACGCGTCCCATAGTTTTGCATGGTTGTTTGGATTCGGTTATGCCTTGAATGTTAAAACTTTTATCGTTATGTATTGAATTGAATTTATTTTCTTTACTTGGATCCAGGGGTTTTAATGTTTCCCTTTTATTATGGAAATACTAGTACCATTATCAATTAGTAATTTCGTAGTGGTTAAGGTTTCGTATGTTTCGTTTATTGGAATATCCATATTGATAGCGTAAACTGGTTGGTTTATGATATCGTTATTTAATTTCGCTCGCGTTTTCAATTTTGTTCGAGGCTCATTGGTTCGGCACTCTCCATGAGCTATGCTTCGTTTAAATGGTCTACTTATTTTACTTATTATTCATATTGATAGTGTTCCTACGTGTAAAGGCGCATGTCAATTAAGGATCACGTACGAATATGTTTCTGTTTTGGTTCCTATTCTGGTTTGAACCTTGGTTTTTTAATTGGTTTTGATTCTGATTTTGGTTTTGGTTTTCAAATAGTCGTTGCTAATTCCATGGATCATTTTGAGGTGGTCCTGTAAAGGGATTCCTCTGAAAGTTAGTAGCAACTTGTTGTTGGTTGTTATAATTTATTCCTCCGTTGTTGAGGTACCTAATATCTTGTATTTCTTTTGGGTTATGCGCTTTATTACAATGGTTGCAGAATTTTGATTCATTTAAATGAAAGAAGGGTTTATTATTTCTATTTAAAAGATATTTTGAAAATGATTTATATTCAAATGAAAGATTTATATTGATTTATTACATACGATTTTTTACAAAGGATTGAAATAAAAAAAATATTTAATGATTTATTGTTTCGCTCCGTTTCGAATAAAGATTGCAATAAATTTAGAAATAAAAGTTTACTTATTTGAAATTGATTTATTCGATTATGAAGAAATGAAATAGATGATTCATTTTATTGTAAAAGTTTTATTGAAATAATTTTATGTAGAATTGTATAAATTAGTTATAAAAGATCATGTAAATAAATAAATGGAATAAACTCAGTTTATTGCAGGTAACAAAAGCACATAAAATACAATAGATACACATGTACAACACGATATGTTATTTCATTTAAATATTCCTTTCAAACACTTGGGTGACTGGAAAAAATCTCTTTTTGGGATAAGTCCGCCATTATACGCCTCTCTTTTTGTTTCACTACCTTTTCACGTGTTTTTCTTGTGTGTATGTGCAATAAAGAGTTTACAAACAAACACTAAAGGTAAAAGGTATAATGACCTTTTACCTTTTACATTTCTGTACGAAATAAATACGAATTTACACTGCAAAAAAGTGTACATAGACAACAAAATCCAGCTTTCTTTGAGGAAGATGCACACAATTGCATTGCACATGCACTTTCACACGATAGCTTCGGGTAATCTGGCAAATGCAACTTATTGTTCTACGTGATAATTGAAAGGAAACTAATTCCGTGCGCATTTTCTCTATTTTTACTAAGGTGCTAACGTGGAAAAGGTTTTTTCCATGAATATAAAACGTGGATGCCTTTATTTTCTTTTCAAGTTAACACTAGGTTTTGCAATGGTTACTTAATCGGTCTTAGTGCTCGACTTACATCTGAAAGACGCAGGTTCAAATCTCAAGGACTAACCCAAAAGAACCTCTGAGTCTGAGCTAATATCAATTCTGTAATGCTGGCGTACTTTTTTTTAAAATAATTTATTCAACATAAAAACAGGCTAGTTAAAAAAAGAAAACAATACACTACAATACACACAATATACAATATTTACCGAACTGCGGACACCTCGCAGAGTTTATCTCGGTAAGCCGCTATTACACTTAGACTGTCCTTCCGTATGGATGGATAACGAAGATAGGTCAAATACATCATCCCCGCTGGCTGAATGCTGATTGATGGGTTTCGACGACTGCAAGGTACCAACTTAACGTGTCTTCCAAAGCACGGAGAAGCTTAAGATACCAATTTTTTTTACTTTACTGATTTCCTAGCGCTGTATGTTTTTGTTATCTTTTTACTATTGTTTTCTTGTTGTCATTAAATACTTTGCAATCACTGGGTTTTTCCATTTACGAGGTATATATAACTTTAAGAAATAATGTAGCCTCTACAGAGGGAGAGCACTGGAGCTCTGTAACATAGGTCCTGCCTTCGACAGGCCAACCTCCTCCAATCTGAGTCTGGCATCATTATTAGGTTTTATGTTTTTTACTTTTATTTGTATTGGTTGTTTGGAGGAAAATAAATTATCTTTTATCTTTAATTTTTGATCACCCATCCCGTAACCGACCATTGCGATAGTTGCTTAACTGCTACTTTAGCAGGTACAGCACGTCAAGCACTGCTCCATCGAGCTCAAGCGTTTCCTTTTTTTTTAATTTAATTTGAAAAAGTGACCGGGGCGTTTCAAAAATCAGCGCCCTTATTCCGTGGGCCAAATGACGTGGCAACTCTTCGGAGTGCGGACGTCAAAACAATAGAACTTTATACAGGGCAATTAAAGTAAATGGGGAGGAAATTAAGACGATATCACTGAGCCGTATCACAGATTGGTACAGAGAGAAAGCTGTTTGAATAGATTGTATAATCATTCGAAAATAAATGTTTATTTAGGAATTGGATTCAAATGCATCTGTATTTGAATCCAATATAAGTACATCTGTACTTTTTGCCGTAAATTAACTGAACAATTAATAAATTTAAATTTTTCATGATATACAAATATATAACAAGCCCATATTAATATTTGGTTTAGGATCTACTCGACCAGTTAAATGATTACAAGAAATTTAAGATTGATGAATCATGATGTATTTGACTTTAAGCAATTTTGAGAGGAGGAATTGTAGATCACGTCTTCATCCCTTACGGGATAGACAGAGCCAAGAGACGTTAGACTCTAAGGTCACGCTTAGCTGAAAATGGGCTTTCTGATTGTATAATTTTACGGACATAATTTTCAAAATGCTTTCTATTTGAGGAGAAATAAGTGATCTTATTTATTACTAGCTTTCGCCCGCGGCTTCACCCGCGTGAATTTCCCACGGGAACAGTGCTTTTTCCCGAGATGAAAGGTACCCTATGTCCTTCTCCGTACTTCCAGCTATGTGTATGCGAAATTTCAGGAAGATTGGTTCAGAAGATAAAGCGTGAAGAGGTAACAAACAAACCAACAAACAAAAAAACTCACTTACGCATTTATAATATTAGTCAGGATTGTGTATCTTAAAGACAATGAAGTTAACAGTTGAAATCTAATCGCACTTGCATCAAGTGCAGATAAAAGACGTATAAAAACGAGCTTGGCTTCTACACTCTCAGCGATTTGCGGTGACTGGAGTTTTTTCACTTTTTACCCCGTTCGTTGGAGATGGTGTTTTTAAATGGCCCATTTTGTTCTTAGCCCTTCAGTGGGAGATTGGATTTTTTGAGTGGATAGTTGAAAGTTAAGAGGTCTGTGCTAATGATATTATAAAGGAAATAAGTAAGCGTTTATTTTGCTATCATTTTAAGAAATTGTTTTTCTTCGAGTTTGCTCGAGTTCTTAATGAGAGACATTGATGTTTTTTCTCTTTTTATCAAGTGGTCTGTTTCTTTTTGAACGTCTAAATATTTAGAATTATTATTCATGTGTATGATAGCGATATTCATGGGGAAACCTATAGGCTATCCAGATTTCCGAAATTTTTACGGGAGTACGTCGCATAGTTAGTACGTCGATAAATATAGAAATGTATGAGTAAGTCCTAACAAAGGCTTTCAAGGATGCTCTATCGGCCAATTAGCATTATTATCACAAGTGCAGGTTTTGGCCTTGTAAGAATGTATGACTCTCTGGTATAGTACTATATAATTTGTACTGTGAAAAACCTTAACTGGTTCTGTACCTACAAGACCCTCAGGAATCGTTTTCTTTCCATGAATGTAACACAAGCAAAATGTGGAAACATATAGCAATAAGTTGCCTAAAGAGTTTAAGCAGACGGAAAGTCTTGAACTGATTGAGAAAAAAATAAAATTATATTTATTGGAAAAAATATTACTCAATTTATGAATATTGTGGTAACTAGTAGTCCATATTTTATGGAATCTTATAATGGCATGTTTAGTTAATTTTATAGAATGTAATTGGTATAATATTACATCATTTTATGTACATGTATTATAGTAACTAGTATTAGTGGGTTAAAAATTAACTGCGATAATTTCAGCCGTTCTCGGTACGTGAGCGGATGAACGAACTATACCTAAGAAAGTGTCCTTATCCTTTGCGCGAGTCACGGCCGCGCGCGCAGTGTGTTGCACCGTGTATGGTCCAAGTTATAAGCTGTGTGAAAAGGCTTCTTCTTCACTTGCACTTTGCAGGCAGTAAACTTAGCTATAAGTATTATTGACGTCAATAAGCGATGTTGTATATCCAATGTTAAAAAAAATATAATAATATTATGATATCGCCTTGGCGAAAGAAAATTAAAAACAAAACTCATTATAAATCATAAAAAATGTTAAAAATAAAGAATTTCATTTAATTTCTTTCATGCAATTTAATTTAATGTATGAATTGTCGCCCTGTTTGGCGTAGTGGTCGCCCTTGAACAAAGAAAGTTCTAGGTTATATCAAGACTGGCAACGCATACAATAAACACAAATGCTTTTGCCTTCGGATTTGCCATGTGAATATCGGTATTTATTCATTTCATCTTAGGTATGAAATTTTCAAAATTTTTTTCTTCAAAATAAATCTCTTTGCAAAATTTCAAGTTTCTTCGTTCAGCAGTTTCATGTCTGCGTTGATATTTGATATAAAACATTTTAAATAGATTTTATGTCAATGCATTTGGCTACTGAGAAAATTCCTCATCAATATTATAATCAACTTTGAAAATTCAGTGCCAAATTTGATTTCTCAACAATTTTGAAATGTTATTAATATTAGCATTGGAATAATGACTGCACCTACTGCAGTGGCATTAGCCGAGTCACGGCCGCGCCGTATGTTGCACCCGCTCTGGCCCGAGTTATTAATTGAAGCGTTTTATAAATAAAACTATTTTTAACTAAAAAAATGGCTAAAACGTAATTAAATAAAATTAGTAAATTTAAAGATGGTGTAAGAATTTATTATAAAATCCTTAACGCAAGATTTTTAACCAATTTAGTCACTGCTAAAACGTACAAATATACCCTTCTTGCGAGGTAGTGTTTATTCTACCCATGTACCAAGATTCATCGACATTCGTCTAGAAGATTTTGCGTGAAGTAATAAATATTTTATGTCCTCAAAACGTTCATTTTAATTTATTTTATAGCTATTAGAATTTCAGTTATTAGGTACATATTTAAACCTTTTTCTTTTAATTGGCGTTGTGTTTTATTAGCCCGACCACAACGTTTATCAAAAAATCCGAATAAAGTGAAAATATAATTTTGACGACCTCCGTGGCCTAACGGTTATCACGCCAGACTGCCACACCGGAGGTCCCGGGTTCGATCCCCGGTCAGGTCAAGATGGAAAATGATCTTTTTCTGATTGGCCTGGGTCTTGGATGTTTATCTATTATGTATTTGTCATAAAATATAGTATCGTTGAGTTAGTATCCCATAATACAAGTCCCGAACTTACTTTGGGGCTAACTCAAGCTGGGTGATTTGTCCGTATATATTTATTTATATTTTTATTTATTTATAATTTTCGCTGTCGTTTACTATTTGTCCCAAATTCTGAAACATGATAATTTTAGACTCCAATCCAAGTGAAGGTAAAAGTGTTTTATTTGTACATATCTCATTATCAATTCAGTGGAGTTCCTGTTTAGTGCTCTGCTTATTAAATAAAATCGCGTGTCTGCTTGTATGTCAAGAACGTACAAATTGAAACTAGAATTTGAGGTCAGCATAAAAACATGTAAGTACAAGGTTTAATAAATTAAATCTAAATATCGAAATTACAATAAACCGTGCACTTGTTATAATTTGTATGTCTAAAATGTCACATCTGTGATAATCGCCATAAATAATACTATTATTTGTCCAAGATCCTTCCTTCAATTACTAAACATAATTAGGAAAATCAAATGAGGCTTTGTCTTTTCCATCTTGGGGAGCCAAGGGGGGAATCTAGTCTACGAAGAGGTGTGGTTAATCTACTACATACATGGGTAGGTATGCTTTAAATTTAAATAAGACTATATCAGTTGAATGCGTTCAATATGGCTCAATTAGGATAAGTCTGTCCAGCAGGGGACTAGAACATGATTATAATTAACTACAAAAAGTATAATTGTCCTCGCTGCCTCTTATCGCTTGCGCCTGTCACCGAGACGTAATTTTGGACAACACCGAAGGTCAGGCGCGTATTTATAAACTCATGAGTCGCGTAGGTTTTGTTTTCGCTTCCTGTTTTTAGATCTTCTTGTTAATTCGCTTTTGGAAATGTTACTGTAGGATGTGCTAAATACATTTGAGAGTGATTCTTGGAAGGAGAATGTATGTCGAACTGTTCTGATATATCTACAAACGAATTTATCTAAAACATCGACTTTTGTGATATCCTGGATTTTTGGGTCTATATATAAATTAAAATCAATATAGGATATGTAAAAGATCTAAGAGAATCTGAAAAAGGGTAATTTTACATTTTGACATGGCCAGTAAACGAGCTAAATTTTATGTCAGACAATAAACTATTCAAACTTAGTATGCAATTTTATCATATGCGACTATGCTATAAAATTCATACAATCCTTCCTTTTGTCAGTCTAAATCCTTCAATTCTATGCTATATGACGTTTCTACAGCACTTTACAACAGTCAATGCACAGATTACTGGCTCGAGATCCTGAAATTCAAAACGTCATTTTTACGACGTCCACACTCGTCTATTATCGCAGCTTTGATGGCACATAAAACAGGACCAGCTGTGACGGATATGCTTTAGTCGAGGCGAACCAACAACGGAAAAATTGAAAATATACCCTGTTACAAAAACAGGGTGAAATATTAGAGTGCTTGGAAGGAAATAATTTTTTTCTATAAATCACGTGTCTGCAAGAGTAAGTAGATTACCGACTTTGACATTTAACGACTTTGACATTAAACGATGTATCGTTTTTTTGTAAATAGATATTTTTTTTGTGTTGTGTAAATTAAATATCTATCTCAAATATTTTAAATGATAAATAATTTTAAATTGTCCTGTTTTTATTTCGATATTTAATAAAAATATTATTTATATATTTAAATACTTGAAAACAATAAAAGATATATTACCTAAAAGCTACTTATAAAAATAGTAATAGTAGGTACTGGACCTAAAGTCCTAAACTTACTATTGTCAGCAGTACCAATGTTGGAGAATCTTGTGTCACTTGTACCATCAATGGTACAACTGATCCGGAAGGAATTAAATACGAGCAAGTTACCTAGTATTTCCACAGATGATATAATACCGAATCAGTTTTTCCGAGATAACTCAATTCAGACTATATCTCGCAGGCAGCCAACCAACAGTGCGCCATATTTTTAGAGCGCTCTTCCCATCTCGGATTTCTGTAAATTTTTAGTCGGTCAAAAAAAAAACAGCCTCAAGCGATTTCGATACACGTCCTCTCCAGTGTATCAATAGGAGACCGGACAACTATTTTTGATGCTTCTTGGAAATATTGCACAATAATAGAATCATCAGTAAAAGAATCACATCAATAACCAAAGTTTTACCGAAAAAATAACAACAACAACAAGAATTCTATACACACAAGAAATTACATTTTAAGATACATAAAGTAACTTACAACTAAAAAACAAGAAAGGAAGATGCGCAAAAGGCGGCCTTATCGCTGAAAGCAATTTCTTCCAGGCAACCAATTGAGAAATTGCTGAAGACGAAATTATGTTGTGCGGGTTGGGTTAAAAAAAAATAAAAAAAAGGAGAAAAATTGTACTGACTGATTTTATATATAAATACAATTAACTAAAATAATTATTTTAAAACTTCTGCGATGAATATTGTAGATTTATTTTGGGTTTTGGATTATCCGACTATTGCAAAACGGGTTATGTTAAGCAATTTTCGTCCCTCTAACATAATATGAGAGATCCTAAAATAATTTCGTTTTTCATTTGCAGTTCACCTCAAAACAAACAAATAACCCAAAAAATATTATTCCTTTACTTATATTAACGTTATAAAACATTAACAAAATTAACATATCAATCGTATTAGATTAAGTTTCCAATGGTCAGATAAGTTGCAAACTACTTGCGAACCAGACAGACCGCATCAAGTTTGAAGTCGTAATGGAGTTGCTTAATTAATGGACAACTTTATTACTTATATGTTACATAGACGTTCTTAAGCTAAGGCATAGGGCGGGCGATTCATAGAAACGGGGCGTCAAATATACCTACTACTACTACAAATGAAACTGTATATCCGTGAACACGTCAGTAACACGTCAATGTGTGCGTTTTCATAGTTATAGCGTCCCAATACACACAAGAACGGGGGAGAAGTGCGGAGGGTGCGGGGGGTACCATATTGCGGGAGGGGCAGGGAGTTTCCTTTCTGTACGTAGTACTTATATTATTTCTGTGGCTAAGGGATGTCAAAATATACATCCCAAAAGGTTTTGTATTCGAAACGACTGCCTAAAAATGAATGTTTTTTGGATTCAAAACAAACGAAGCATGTTTGCTGATTCTAAACTTAAAGAAGGTTAAATTTCACCTGACTTAGCCTTGCATATTTATAACCAGACAGACGGACAGTCTCCGAGATAAGTGAAACTAAATAAAAGCTTGTAAAAATGCAAGACGGATTAAATTACTAAACAACCAATGAGAACCACCTTTGAACCGTTTCTTCCCGTTGTGTCTTAACTTTTGTCTCCCACTGGGGAAAAAAAAGAGAAAAATCCAGTGATGGCCGAAACCCTACTAGAATTTTTCCTTACCTACGAGTAAAGCAATTTTAGAATAGTAGAAGCCAGAGAGGTCTATGTACATCGTAACAAGTTGAAATTTTCAGTCGCTGCCTCTGCCGAACTAACTGGCGAAATAATAAAATTAAAAATTATTCTAAGATGGAAAGATTATAATGTTTATATGTTAACTGGTTAAGTTTTGACCCATAATTACGGAAATAGTGTATATTATAGTTTTTAGGTGACTAAAATACTTTATTACAAATTAGATATGCCAACTTGGGAATTTCATGATAGCTAGAAAATTTCTTTTATAAGTCATGAATAACACACAAAAATATTTTTTCAAATCTGGTGGTTCTAGAGATTAGCCCACTTAAATTCAAACAAACAAACATAAACCTTTCAGCTTTATTATATCAAATGTTGGATATGATAAGGCTATTAAAAAAAAGTGATTCCCCAGTGGCTACAGAGATCGGGGTACAACGGGAATAGATGCCGCCAGTGAAACAGGCGTAGAAGCCTCTCAAGTGCGAAATAAAAGAGCAACAACTGTTTTATTACGTTCAATTGCTTCTTACGTTCTGCAGTGTGGCTGCAGTGTTTATTCTGTTGTCTACGGTTGTTACTACATACATATTATCACATTTCTTTCCCGTGGGCACAGAATTAATATTAGTACTACGTACAGAAAGGAAACTCCCTGCCCCTCCCGCAATATGGCACCCCCCCGCTCCTTCCGCACTTCTCCCCCGTTTTTGTGTAACTGTGGGACGTTCGACTATGAAAACGCACACATTGACGTGTTACTGACGTGTTCACGGATATACAGTTTCATTTGTAGTAGTAGTAGGCATATTTGACGCGCCGTTTCTATGAAGCGCCCGCCCTGTGCCGTGGGGGTAGGCAAAGCCTTTTTTAATATAACGTCGGCGGTGTCACCTGATGGTAAGTATTCACCGCTGCCCATGGACAGGACAACCACAACACCAGACTAGCGATTTCCACTGGCTACAATATTTACAGTAGCCTGATTCTCATATTCAAAGTCGTTGCGATATCGTGGCGACTTGCATTGTGTGAGCGGTGCGACAATAGTCAACAGTATGGCATAATAAACTGTCGTATTTGTAATAATACGCTCAATGGACCGTATATACTATCCTAACCGAATGTAATTTCATTACGATAGTCCAAGTCAATTGTTTTTATTTAAATAGGCCTAAAAAAATAGCACTTTTTAATCGTCATATTCTTGATTTTTAGTTAGTAGACTTGACGTCATAAAATTACTTAAAGCTAAAGTTACCATCGCCTCCAAAGCGCAAGTAGAGAAGAGGTGGCGCAACAAACTCCACTGCTGCATTTTCTCCAAAGATGTCACTTTACAACTTACAATTAAATGACTATCATACCTATGTGGACTGTGTGGACGAATATATATTAGACGATAGAGGATATTTATTTTGATCGAAGGTATGTATCCAATCAATGTATCCAATCAACACGGACTGTTTTTCGCTTAGATTTTGTATGAGACCTTTGATCTAGGTGTATTTTTGATCGAAGTTTCGACACGATGTTTTCCTTCACCGGTAGCGGTGGTCTTTGGAAACTACCACCAGATGAATCAGATTGGTATGCAAACTTATGTGGCACGAGCAGGATTTAAATCTGGCTTCTCTCGATTATAGGCGGGTGTCTAAACAACTCGACCACCACCGCTTAATTGGCCATATTCTTAGCGAAGTTTGGTTTTGGATAGCGACAACCGCAGCCATTTTGAAGAACTCCATGTTGTAGCCTCTAGGGAAAACCATGGTTTAACTAAAAATAATAATTATATTACATTTATGAAATTCAAATGAGATATAAAACATGTTATCGGAACCCACACCCCGAGGTTGTAAAATTAAATCAGTTTTTATCTTTTATTAACTTTGAGGTGCAAATTTTATGACCCCTTTTTATTGTCTCGTATAATACTTTGGTAAAGTCAAGATGCGAGTGGCTTTTTACGCCAGAAAACACTCAAAAAAATTGGAAAAAGTCTTTAAAATGTTCCAAATAATGGCGCTAAAAAATTCGACATCCTATGTGGAGTTTTTATCCCACTATTGTTATAAATCTACAAATTCAGATTATATTTGATTAAATTTAATAATTTAATTACACGAGTAAATTATAACCTAGAATAAGCTAGGTGGTAGGCTAGGTGGTGGTGGCTAGTTGGTGGTAGAATACTTTTTATCTCAAAAAAATCTGCTGTTCCATATAATTTTTTTGTATGCCTAATGGTGCAACATGTAGAACTAAACTTTATTTTAAGACCTATATGTAACTCATGTTGACAAAATAAATGAATTATGAATTATTTTTTTATATTATGTTTGCAATTTCGTAAATATTTATACAATTGTGTTTTTTCTCCATAAAGTTTCAAACAAAATGAAATCCTGCCTCCGTAACCTCATAATTACACAGAACCCCAATTAATAATACAGCGACCACTACTACTTGACTCTTAAATCGTATATGGTTTGATATAATGCATGTGTCAATATAAAGTGGACGGTTAACTCCTTAGAAGCGGTAAGAAAATTCGCGTGGTCCAATGCGTGTGTACTGTGCGTAACGGAGTGGCAACCGCATTTTGGTGCACTGTACACTCGAGCAGGAAAATGCTTTGAAGTATTATTAACATTTTTTTTTCTATTTATTCAAGCGACTTTGATTTCACAGAGTTCTATTTTTAATTATTTCTCGATAAATTGTATCATTTATTGATGTCAACATTTTTTTTTACCGGTATTTGCAATCTTGTATATTAGACTACGTACCGATTGAAGTAAAATTTTGCATGTTAATGGATGAGGGATATACTTACGTGGAAACTATAGTGCTGAATATCGAGATAGATAGATAGATAGATCAACACTTTATTGCACCATTTACAGAAAAGACATACAAAGTAGAGACAAAAGTAAATACATATATAAATGAGCGCAAAGGCGGGCTTATCGCAAATGCAATTTCTTCCAGCCAACCTTTGGGTGGAAGGAAATATACGTGAAAAAAAATGAAAAAAAAAATGTAGGGTCCTGTCGAGTCCTGTGACTTTGGAATCGACTACGAATATAACATTAGAATACAATGTCATTATGGCATCAGATCTGAAGGCATTACGAACACTGTAATTTAAATCTGAGGTCGTTTTAAACGATTATTATACTCTGACATCTACCTAAATATTCAAGCCGACTTCAATAACAAACCAGTTTAAAAAATAAATAGTTATAAAAGGTTTTACGGCAGGTTAAGTTAAGTTAAAGGTTAAGTTTTACGGCAAAATACACTAAAATGAACAATTCTCTGTCGCTAAAATAAACAAAAAAGAAAAAATAAGAAAGCACCATTGCATGCAACAGTACACGAAATTTCGGTGCAATCTCTCTGCATATCTAACAAATGCAAATTCAACACTGATTGATACACACTGACCGCGCGATTTTTATGTTTACGTCCAATTAAAATTTTTATAGCAACCCCATTGATGTAATGGACGAAATAAAATTAAATTTAAAACTCCATTTGGGGCTTAAAGTGTTTATTTGACACGGCTTTTGAGCTCTTAATATGGAATTTAACTGCTAAAGATATTGTATTAGTACGTCGTTTCGGCGAATTTATTTATTTCTTTAACTCTATAGGTGGGTTTAATGCCATAAGGCATTTATAATGAGTTTTATTATAAACACGGTGTGAGTAATCCTCGCACAAAATAGGATCCCATCCTACTAATACACCTACATACATATTATCATGCCTTTCTCCCGTGGGAGGCAGAGACTAGCGATTTCCACTTGCTACGATCCTTTCAGATCTCTCTTGCTTCCTCTACACTCATCACTCTCTACATACATGCTCTCCGGTTATGGGTGCTCCTAATATTTCCCTTTTTTAAGGAGGTCAGCAATCTGATCGCAGTCTCCGAGGTCGACCCTGACCAACTCTACTATTAAATATTGTAAATGCGAAAGTTTGGTTTGACTTGGTATATTTGTCAATCACGCAAAATCTACAGGACGGATTTCGATGGAATTTGGTACACGAGTAGAAAATACCTATAATATATGGTACTTTTTAGGGTTCCGTAGTCCGACAAGGAACCCTTATAAGATCGTTCAGTCCGTCTGTCCGTCCTAGTTTGTCACAGCAGAATATCTTCTACGTTTATGGACTGATTTGCATGGAACTTGGTTCGAGGATACTTCACATATAGAACTCATTTTTAAAAATACAAAAAATTACAATTACCCCTTTTTAAGGGTACCTCCCCATACATGTAAAGGGGGGGGGGTGAATTATTTTTTTGAGTGCACCCCCTTGTGTGGGGTATCGTTAAAAAGAACTATGAAAATAAGGTAGGGTTTCCATACAACACTTTTTTATCAGCTTTTCCATTTGCGAGATATAGCCCGCCAAAGTCGTTTACACGGTGTCCCCCCCCCCCTTGTAATTTCTAAAGTCTTGGATCTATAAACTTCAAATCACTCACGTAAAGAAACAGGCGCGGAAACTCTTATTTAAAATTGTTTCGGGTATCCTGTGATGAATACTTTTGAAATTATAAATAAAATAAAAATATATACTTTTTTCTTGCAAGAAATGTAAAACAGCGCGGTGCCAAAAATGACTTCGGAACCCTACTTTATGCGTGGTCCGACACGAACTTGGCCGGTTTTTTAAATTTCTCGTACCTACCTTTCTAATTTCACCAAATCCGTTTAGTAGATTTTGCATGATTGAGTAACAAACGTTATCTAAAACTCACACTTTAGATTAATTTTAATTTCAGTAAGATTCCTAATTTTGGTTTTATTTGTATAACCTTAGCGTGCTTAAAGGGCAAATATTTATTTCCTAGAATTCTCCCAGACCTTGTAAAGACAATAAGCGATGGGGAAGCTTGTGGTCGGCTGTGGTTATTTAGCACGTCAGTCACACTCCTCAGGAGTCAGGAGTCATCCACGTATTGGAGAAGGCATTCATTGACGATTAGATTAGGTATGGAAAACAAAAGAATACATTTTCATAAACCATTTTGAACGAGCTGCTTCCATGGGAATTTCTGGATAAAAAGTACCCTATGTGATATAACTAAAACTGAACTTTAAATGAACAACAAATACAAACACACAAGCAGTTATAAATTATCAATTTTAGTAACGTTAATTGCATTTATTTTTAAATTGAAAGGATTGGACTCTTATAAGTAAACAACTGTATAGAGTAAATTGAAAACGTAGTCCAAACTTCAGCGGTTTTTACGGAATATCTTGAAGTGAAATATGTACTCGTATATGATGTGGAGGTATTGCTTCCAATATATGCAGTACCTACGATATTTTATTTTTGATTCTCTGCTGTGAAATGTAATTTTTTGTTAAAGCATTTTCATGACAAAAATGCAATAATTATTATGTAACGTCTATCTGTTTTTGTCATTACTGCTTCCAAACTATGCGAATGTATGAGTTTTTTTTTAATCGAAAGTTTTGTATTTTAATACTTTTCAAAAAATGCTCGGGTAAGATAGATTTTAGGATGTGTTCAACCCCTTTAAATAGTGTCAGCTCGTTGAGGCCCCATTGTTTTGTAAGTTTTTAAAACGTTTTTAAACATATATAAATCAATCAACCTACTCTGTGTTAAGCATACAGAAACCATCTCAATTTTACGATCTTACTGAAATATCGTTTCATAAAGAGCTAAATTCACGAGCAGCGTTGCGTTTTATGGCAGAAGCAAACTGCTCTCACGCCAGGGACCATCGGCCATCTTTGTATTTGTTTTTAGAGTAACTAACTATAAAGATTATTAACTCAGAGATCAGAGTTAAAGCCACACAGCACGGAACTGCGGCAACAGTGTGTTTCCACACACTCCATACAACGCTTGCAAATCGTCTACTACATAGGCAAATGTCGTTTGTACACGCGCCAATATGTATGCGTTTACGCTCTACAATATTGTCGCCCTTGTTAGATATTTAAAATTTAACTGTAATATTTTTGGTAACTTTTAGTTTATTTTTATATAAATACTCTGATTTTAGTTAATTATAACTAGTGTTGGTTGCTATTATTATCGGAAGGCGTCATGGCGCCACAGATGTGCTATTTTATAACTTCCTATTTGATTCATATTGAAAAATGATAAATGTATTGAATTAAAGCTTTGATAACTTTTAATTTGTAAATACCAAATTAATAATTTAGTAAGTTTTGCATAATATAACAGTTTGATGTTAATAGTAGTTGTATTGATGATTTTGAAAAATCGATACTTTGTGGTGCGGTAGCCAGTTTATAAAGCATTGACGGTTAATTTTCCGGTTCACTTTGAATTCGGAGCTGGTGGTGTTCAGATATAAAGATAAGTATTTTGTTTAATTGAAATTTATACCTATTGTTATACTGTTGCTTTGTCATATGAATATTTCTTTGTGTTTAAATTATATTTCATGTTTTATGTTGTGTGGATTTCTGTGAAATACTAGTGGCCCTTCTGTGGTAAAGAATATAGCCCATGTCATGTTAGGGACCAATACTGTTTTAATGAGTTTCTTTCGGGATTTCTTCTCAGCAGTGGTCGTTCCGAAGTCCTAGTAGAATGTAGCTTAGAAATCTAAAGAAATTGGGGCTCAATTTTAAGAATTAAACAAACAACAACAACAAATTAAACAATTGAGTCTGATTTTATCGTTTCTTTTATTTGAACTACCTTTTAGTATACTTAATCTATCATCAGAAGCGGGATTCGATTTATCTTGTGCAGATTATAACACTGATCTATTTTCAGAATGGAAACCAAGATGCTGTCACCATCGTCACTGCCCACTGCAAGGACAGCGACTGCGGAGCTAGGATTCGGTGCGATAGCATCGACGTCCTCGCGAACGGGCTGAAATGGAGCAGCATCCAGTCCGCCGCCGATGCCAGAGGTGGTAAGGCCCTCCAGGGCTTTGTAATAACTTGGTAGGAGGTCTGAAGACCGTTTGAAGAAGATCGTGGAAATTTTGATAAATGAAGGTAGTCATTTTTCTTTAAGAAAAAATGTTAATTTTGTACATGAGCAAGCTGCACAATATTGCCCACGGCATATTTCTTCGCAATGTTCATTAGCCATTTTGATCTGTTCGATAATTTAAAGCTGAAGTTAATGCCTTAATTACGCTACTATCATAAAATATTAAATCCAACTTGTAATAGGTCGTCAGATTGGCCGAGCGGTTTGTGAAAAGTCTTGTTGCAACATATAATACTCTTAACACTTTTTAAAAATAGACTGGCTTCACTCCCTTTTGTTTACTTATAAGCTGTAATGCAGATATATCGATCGACCCGAGCATTCAAGACGTAGACGTATCAGAGTCAATAAAAAAAAAAATGTTAGGGTAGATCAATAACAATTAGCTTGTATCGGCGATTATAGTGGCAAATAAATTTAAAAATAGAATCTGACGATACAACTCATAACTTTGAAATTGGATTCACCGTTTATGTAAACCATAATTGAGGCGTTGGCTAAGTGAAGTACAGTTCATCCAGTTCATCATTATCTACAGATATTGATGAGATTTGTAGTACCTAAGAATTTTTGAAACCCAAAATGCGAATTTTAGTTCATTTCACTTAATGATGTTTAGAAACATATGTAACTTGCCAATATTTTTGTCCTTTTGTCAAGTTAAAAAAAAAGGGAGGAGAAACGATGTTAATAGTAATGATGTTATTGTCATTTTATTAGAGTGTTATTTGTTTTCTCCTAATTTTTCTGTGAAATGCTCGAATTTAACTTTGCTAATTTAAAACGAAGTGAATACATTATTTTCGTGGTAATCTATCTTAGAATGAAACAAGAATCGCAAATTTGGGTTGAAGTAAATATCTAGTGATTGTGTAATAAATATGAATATTTAAGAAAACTTACTAACCTCCCGACTGTTAAATCGAGGTAGTAAGTGCCTGGGGGCAAAGTGATTATGGAGATGATGCTGCTGCCTCTCGACTGTTAAAGCGAGGTAGTGGCGTAGTATTTAAGAAAACCTACTATCCTCCCGACTATTAAAGCGAGGAAGTGAGGGCCTGGGAGCAAAGTGATTATGGAGATGATGATGCCGCCTCCCGACTGTTAAAGCGAGGTAGTGACGTAGTATTTAAAGAAAACCTACTATCTCCCGACTGCTAAAGCGAGGTAGTGAGGGCCGTATGGCGTACTATTTAAAAGAACTTGCTACCTCCCGACTGTTAAAGCGAGGTAATGAGGGCCGTATGGCGTGGTATTTAATGTAAAATGAGATTTGTGATACAAAATGAGATGTGTCTAAATTGTACATGTTATAGCAAAGTAATGGCAATAGTGTTCTATCACTTGGAATTTAAAATTCTAATTATTTTGTTTTGTTGTGATATAAAATGAGATGTGTGTAAATTGTACATGTTTTAACAAAGTAATGGCAATTTACAGTGTTGCATCAATTGGAATATAAAATTATAATTATTTTGTTTTGTTGTGATTTAAAATGAGATTTTTGATATGAAATGAGATATGTGTAAATTGTATATGTTATGACAAAGTAATGGTAATAGTGTTCCTTCACTCAGTATATAAGATTACAATTATTTTGTTTAGTTGTAATATAAAATGAGATGTGTAAATTGCACATGTTATGATAAAGTAATGGAAATAGTGTTCCTTCATTTGGTATATAAGATTACAATTATTTTGTTTAGTTGTAATATAAAATGTGATATGTGTAAATTCTACATGTTATGACAAAGTAATGGAAATAGTGTTCCTTTATTTGGTATATAAGATAACAATTATTTTGTATTGTTGTGATATAAAATTAGATATGTGTAAATTGTACATGTTATGACAAAGTAATGGAAATAGTGTTAATTTATTTGGTATATAAGATAACAATTATTTTGTATTGTTGTGATATAAAATGAGATATGTGTAAATTGTACATGTTATGATAAAGTAATGACAATTGTGCCTTCACTTGATTTATAGATTACAATTATTTTGTTTTGTTGTGATATAAAATGAGATTTATGTAAATTGTACATGTTTAAACAAAGTAATGGCAACAGTGTTCAGTCAGTTGATATATAAGATTGTTATTAATTTGTTTTGTATTTGAGAAACACAATAGATTGATAATTAAGTATACTTCGGGACGAAGTATGTGTCAGTATGGCCGTGTTAGATATTTAAAATTTAACTGTAATATTTTTGGTAACTTTTAGTTTATTTTTATATAAATACTCTGATTTTAGTTAATTATAACTAGTGTTGGTTGCTATTATTATCGGAAGGCGTCATGGCGCCACAGATGTGCTATTTTATAACTTCCTATTTGATTCATATTGAAAAATGATAAATGTATTGAATTAAAGCTTTGATAACTTTTAATTTGTAAATACCAAATTAATAATTTAGTAAGTTTTGCATAATATAACAGTTTGATGTTAATAGTAGTTGTATTGATGATTTTGAAAAATCGATACTTTGTGGTGCGGTAGCCAGTTTATAAAGCATTGACGGTTAATTTTCCGGTTCACTTTGAATTCGGAGCTGGTGGTGTTCAGATATAAAGATAAGTATTTTGTTTAATTGAAATTTATACCTATTGTTATACTGTTGCTTTGTCATATGAATATTTCTTTGTGTTTAAATTATATTTCATGTTTTATGTTGTGTGGATTTCTGTGAAATACTAGTGGCCCTTCTGTGGTAAAGAATATAGCCCATGTCATGTTAGGGACCAATACTGTTTTAATGAGTTTCTTTCGGGATTTCTTCTCAGCAGTGGTCGTTCCGAAGTCCTAGTAGAATGTAGCTTAGAAATCTAAAGAAATTGGGGCTCAATTTTAAGAATTAAACAAACAACAACAACAAATTAAACAATTGAGTCTGATTTTATCGTTTCTTTTATTTGAACTACCTTTTAGTATACTTAATCTATCACCCTCGTTCAAATCCTAGTGATCTCTACAACGAAGTGCGGGGTGGGGTACGGTATTTGAAACGGGTGCGGGGCGGTGAGTGGCCGTTCTGGGGGCCGATTCTTAAGTAAAAGAACTTTTTCAGTGTGGTAATTTCTATTCGAAGATGTCGTTTCTACTATAAAGTTCGAACGTTTCCTATATTTCGTATTTTGGGGCACGATAGAACAATTACCACTCGAACTGTCAAATGGAACGTACCATAGACAATTTATTATGTTTCATTAAGTCGTTTTTAAAAACGCTTGGAAAAAGATTGTAATTTTTACCTAATAATTGGTGATTTTCACAAAATCCCGAAATTTACGAAACTCGTAAGATTATTTTTTAATCTTAAAAAAATATAATTTAATTAATCACGGTTTCAAAACGTTTAAAAAAGTAAAATTTGGAATATTTCCTAAGTTACTTTGAAAAATATGGAACGTATTAAAAAGTTGTCTTGTGTCAATGTCAGTGATCGAAGTTTGATTGTATTTACTATTTACCCTATTATTTTATAGTTTTGTTGCGTTGAAGTCAGAGTAAGAAAATCTCCATTTAATCCATTTGGTGGAAACCCCAAGTTAAAACGTGGGAAGTTTACATCTTCGTCAACCAAATTCCCGAAAAAGGCGACTTTGAACTCTTCTTAATTTATTTTCACATACTATTTTTTACATGACTGACCAAAAAAGGAGTGTTATGTTTTCAGCGTTCATGTATGTATGTAAGTATGTATGTAAGTTTCTTTATTCCACCATAAGTCCTGAACAGCTTAACAGATTTTGATGTGAGAGGTATTGTTGGATTCCTTGCATTCATCAGAGTGACATAGGCTATGTGACATCATCATAAAAACAAAGCGGCGGATTATATACGCGATAACGGCTGACCGAAAAAAAAATGATGAATCTTATCGAGTGTAGTATCAAATTGAAGGGCTTTGAAAGGCAATTTCAAAAATATATATAAGTTATATGTTTGTATGTACTTTTAGTTGTATAAGATAGATAGTAAGATCAACACCGTTAGGTCGTCCATATACCCAAATGGCTCGGCCGTCGGCCTCGCCCCGCTCTTTGCTCACTAGCCCGAGCTCGGCTATCGGCCTCGCTTGCGTGGCTGGCAGCCCTCGATTTAAACGCAGCTCGGGGTAGCACGGTCACCCTCCACGATAGTAGTCTGACTATCGATCGGCAACGCTACTATCGGCTATTGCAAGATCAAATGTTGCTTAAGACCAGGTCCTAGCTCAACTTCAAAACGATTAACGAGCACACAACCAAAGACACCTTAGACACACATAGACATAGTGGGCGGATCCCGCGGAACTCATTAACCAATTAGAATAGTCCGCGCGTACACTTGCACCGGCACACCGGCACAGTGTATGCATAACGCAGAGATGAGATCGTTGATGGCTCCAGTATACTTGCATTTGGGGTGCAATGGGTGAAAATCATATCTATTTTGCCATACACAACTAATAAATTTTTAAAATCCCATCCGAACTAATTTTTTAAAATATTTTACCAATAGGACATAAGCTACAATTTATGTAAGTACCTCTCGAGCGAAGACAGGGCGGAGCGCTAGTAAGAAAAAAAATGGAAATTGAAAAAATAACACAAACATGTCAGCTAAACCACGATTTTAGCGCCACCTAGTGTGCGCTGACGTCAACGCTTGCCACACTCGGTAGCGGTGGCGAGGCGTGGTGAGCAGCGGATCGCGACGGTCGCAAGGAATGTGCTTGCTTATGCGCAGCCCCAGATAGCTAATATCAAATTAATTGGGTAATTAAATTCAGATAAATATTTAAATAATAATATTATTTATTTATTTCACCTGTAGTTTACAAACATGTCACGACTATAAATCAAGACATAATAATCTAAATAAAAATAAACACTTTCAGAGTTTTTGGTTTTATTTCCCTGCATTTTATGCTATGAATTTTCATAAAGTACATATTGTATTGGATTTCATAAAGTGCCTATTGGGCTAAGTCGCAAAGGGTCTCCAAGGTCTCTTACACAAAATTTCCCCCGTAAAAATCATATTTTGTGGAATGTCACTTATGCAAAATATATATATATGAAGTAAATTTAAGTACCAACCAACATTATCACATTTAGGGTTATTGTTTACTGTATGTAAATAAGTTACTTAAAAAAATTATGTTGTTCTTATAAAAATCTAAAGTCCCTAATGCGACATTTTGCGAAAGAGACCAGTTTTTTAGCCGCTATTCGGCGATATCGTAAGGGTTAAAAAAACAATTCGTTTAAGATGGTTCATTTATTTTTATTTTTTATAAAATATACACAACAATTTTTATGGCTAGACTGTGCTAGGCTAGACTAGACAGTGCCTATACATATAAGCCATTGCTACACTATAGCTGGGGGGCGTTTAGGCGCATAATGTTAAAAGCGCAAAATGATTACCGGTCGCAAAATGGTAAAAGAGCAAAATTTACTATTTTGCTCTTTTAAGCGTACAATGTTTGAAGAGCAAAACAGTAAGAGCGTAGAATGGTAAATATTTCAGTGCTTTAGCTTTCGGCTGCAAGGACTATATAAATATCATATTGGTGAATTGTGACTCCCTAACAAGTAAAAGTAAGTAAATAGAAAAAAATGTGATAAATTTTTGAAAAAAAAAAATTTTTCAAAATTTAATAATCAACATTTTATGATAACATCATTCATAAAAATAACATAAAAATACTTTGAATGGCCCTAATGACACAGTTAAAAAAATTATTATATACTTTCAAATCACACAGATTCTAGTCCCAAAGTAAGTTCTAAATATTTATTTTAAGGGATACTGAACCAACGCAAAGGTACTATATTTCATAAAAAATACACACACACAAATATATAAACTAGCTTTTTTAAAAATAAAAAAAAATCAAAACTGTTTACGGTTTACTTATATTTTCCTTTGAGGTGTCGAGCCTCTGATGTTATTATAACTGTTGGTTCCAATGTCTGTAACTCGGTCAGTTTAGGATTAACGGTGCAATGCCTGAAATAAATATACTATCTTAAAATCGTGTACATGGAGATTCTGATCTTAAATTTTTGTGTAATATAATAATTTTGCAATCTAAAACATCATACTTTTTAACTAGTCACCACTTTTAAAAGTATGAGAAAGCAATTCTATAATAATAATAAAAAGGTACTTACTCAACAGATTCACGAGCCTTCGTTTTTTCGCTTGACGAATCATAATGATTCAATTTGTCACCACCAAAATCTTGGCATCTCTTCTTTGAGCTGAAAAATAAAATATACAACACATTGATTTACATAAACAATATGAAAATGCATGTAAGTTGCACTTCATTCAGGCTATAATGCATGCAGGCTCTGTGTACTTTCCATTACTCTACGCTTACGTAGCTGCTACAAGCAAGCTGGGTGAGACAAATTCTATAGCCTTTCCAGATAAACGCCATTTTTGAAATTGGAATGGAATATGATACTCAAACTCACCCAAACATTCCGTCGTGGTGATTTATTTTTCTTTTTTGGTCATTTCTTTCGCTATTTTCATAGATTTCTTATTTCCCATTTTCACAGCACTGCACAAAAATGCTGATCCCTCAATTTTTCTTTCACAAAAATACGAAAAAAATTTGTTTAATTCAGAAGAAAGAGCGTCCGGAGACGACGTTACATGTACGCGGGCGGCGGCCGACTGGCACGCAAGAACGAAGCGAGAGCCAAGCGTGGACGCATAGTAATAAGATTGTTTTTTGCATAGCACAATTTTGCTGTTATTTTCAGGAGATTGAAGAGGTTATAATTTTTATAGTATTTCTTAAATATCTTTTGAAATATTAGACAAGAAAAAAAAGTGTTCGATTCAGACTTTATTACAATAGATATATTTGCTATAAATTAAAAAAAATATATATGTTGTCGCTGAAAATTTTAAGAATTCTGACTTGAAAGATTTTTCATAGAGGGGACTTTATGATTTTTTTTAACCAAATATATATATATATTTAAAAAAGTATACGTTTCAGACTCTTTCACATATTGTGTATTATATGCTGTATTAATTTCAAGTTCGTAATTAAACTCTAAGTAGGTAAATTTCGTCATGAAAAATGACAATCATTAACACATTTGGACTACCATCTCGCCTTAAAATCGAAATGTTACACGGAAATGTTACACGGAAATGTTACATTAAGTATCTTTTATAGTTTCCGCGGGCGGTACTCCCTTTCTGCCTCTAAAGGTCTAAAGCTGCAAGGGATGAGGCCGCAGACCGAGCTTCGTCTAAAGTACAAAACTACCACCGGCTGTGGTCGTCGCCAGGGTTCTCTATGACATTCGGTCGAGCACCTCCCCCCCTATATATTACAGGTAGGTACTCTCCGCAGGCAGTACCTCAGGCCTACTCCCAGGTCCATTTTGTTATATTTCCCGGTGCTGCTGTAGCTGTGTTTAAATCGAAGGTTTAGCTTCTCTTCCCCCAGCCGCGCCGTCTCGTGAACAAAGTACAGGACGAGGCCTAGGCCGAGCTCTTTGTTGTATACATGGATGACTTTTATATTTTATGTCAAACCTCCAGTTAACCAGGGACTACAGGGGTTACTGGAGGTTGCGGACCCCAGCCGCGCAAGCAAGGCCCGAGCTGCGTCCAGGCTAGGCCGAAGGCCGAGTCTTTCTAATATATGGATGACCTTATGATTTCATTTCAAACGGCTATTAACGTCGCCCAGGGTCTACTATGACGGCGAGCTAGCTCCCCCCCCCCGCCAATTATAGTTATACGATTGTAGTTTCCGCGGGCAGTACCTTAGATCCACTTTGGCGCGCCGTCACTACTATATATATATTTATATTTCATTTCAAACCTCCAGTAAACTAGGTCTATCGTACACATGGACGACCTTCATTTTAAATGGCTATTAACGTCGCCCAGGGTCTTGACGTCCCCCCCTGCCGCGCCGATTATATGATTGTAGTTGTTCAGGCCAACGCCTGACTATTTAGAAGAGCAACAAGTTAATAAATTATAACAGAAATAACATTGTTCTGCACAGCACCCTAGGTGCTGTGCAGAACAATGTGCCTCGCCTCTCTGCTTCATGTACGCAGCTCGCCCCTCGGCCTTCGGCCTAGGCCCCTCTGCTGGTTACTGGGGGTTTGAGATGAAATGAGAAGGTCATTCATGTATATACGAAGGGCTAGGCCTTCGGCCTTGACACTCTCTTTGCTCACGAGACCGAGCTCGGCCTTCGGCCAAGCTCAAGTTGTCAGTCGTGTTTTTTATTTTTTAATAATTAGCTTGTTATTATTATTTCACATAGGTACTTCACATAACCTTAAACAAACTAATTTTATCAGTTGAAGTCCGAATACGAGTTATTTCGATTGGTCAGTACCACTCGTTACATTCGAGTGATGTTCGATCGAAATATTTCGATTGTGAATTTCTGAGAATACGCCTTCGAAAAAAAATCGAATTTCGACATTTTTTACGAACGTGAACTTTTTACGAATGCGTGAGAATTGGCTCCCTGGCCCTTGATTCTACAAGTTACAAACGTACTATATCGTGCCTCAGTTGTGTCTCAAAAGCCAAAGAAATCGTAAAAAGAGTCTTATTGAGATTTTGGCACTTCAGTTCAATTTATTTGGATCTTGAGACACTATTGAGACACGACATCAACGTTTGTCATTAGCAGAATCGCCCCCCTGTACGTAGTTTGTTCTGTACCGCTGCCGCAGGTCCACTCACGCCAAATAGGATCTTGTATATTTTCAATCATGGACAAAAGTTTTGTCTCAAAATTCACATCTGTATAAAATTGGACGCTGATTTCAAATAGTATGCCAATGTATATCAACGCAGAAACCAAACCGCTAAACATAAAAATATATATTTTTACAGATTCTTTATGGTATAAGTAAGCATTAACATTTTTATCAATTCCGTAAGTATAATTTTAAGAGTAGAATTAAAGGGATTCGATAAAAACTGGAAGGAAAAGACGAAGGACAGAGATGAGTGGAGGAAATTAGGGGAGGCTTTTGCCCAGCAGCGGGCCATAAATAAATAGAGATAAAAAAAGTATATTTTTTTTAATTCCACCACAAACATATGAAAATTGACATTGACACGAGCAAAGTCTTTGGAAAAATATGTATAGCGCATTAAAAAACAAACATATTTAATTTTCCTAATATTTTTATTAACTACTGGGCTATCAAAAACAATATTTGTACATCCATGTAAAGGTGTGATAAGCACCATGATGGGTTTCCAATCATAACCGATCGTCAGCTGGCTAGCCGCCAAGATATCGAAAAAAACACATTTGCGTATCGAAGACCCATTTGTATGCAATGGATGGGGGACAACGTGACTTGTGGTCTGTCTGTCCGTCTGTGCATGAAGGTTGAAGTGTCAGAGGTGTCGTTATAACCCATGGAGGTATTTTTAGGGTTCCGTACCCCAAAAGGCAAAAACGGAACCCTTATAAGATCACGTTGTTGTCCGTCTGTCGTCTGTCCGTCTGTCAAACTTTTTTTTCTCAGGAACGCTTAATGGTATTAAGTTGAAATTAATTTCGAATACTCGGATCCACGGACTCTTTCAGAAAAAAAATAATCAAAATTATACTACAATACGATCCGGAGATATTACCGTAAATGTTGCGATTTTTTGCATATTTTGCGATTTCGGACAGCAATCAAAACCTATGGGGTACTTCCCGTTGACCTAAAATTATGAAATTTGGCAAAAAGTAAGGTCTAACAGTACTTGTACAGGCATAAATCTGAAAGTTGTAAATATGTTGTTGGAAGTCTAGAAAAAAGTGTTACAAACTTATTTTTGCGCTCGATGTAGTATAAATCTCAGGGATCGAACAGCAAAGTTAAGTTTGTTTTTGAAACTAGTTGATATTTTAGTTAGAGCTATAATGTGAGATGCTTTGCGTGTACGGAACCCTCGGTGCGCGAGCTTGACTCGCACTTGGCCGGTTTTTTATAATTAGTATATCTTACTCCATTTCGTTATAAGCCCACTATTCAGCTAAGCGTGGCCTTCGTGTCTTACGACTCTTGACTCTATTTTGGGGGACAGGTCCCCTAAGTTAGAGCGGGGTGTTACAAAGCTTTAACTGGGTGAATTCAAAATATTCTGCTGATGAAAGTACTTATAAATATAAGCAACTTTTTGAATGGGACCTACTCTCATTTCTCAAAGAAAAATCAATACCTACTCGCCCACCTAATATTTTAAAATAGGTAAAATTATACTCGCCCAAAATGCAAGGAAAGGAACAGCTGATTTTTTTAGAGATATCAGAGTCGGTCCCACACTGAAACTTCCTCTTATCCATGAGTACTTTCACCAGTATGCCAATGATTTTGAATCCACCCTGTATATCCTAACTAATATTATAAATGCGAAAGTGAGTTTGTTTGTTGGTTTGTTTGTTGGTTTGTTTGTTTATTTGTTTGTTTGTTACCTCTTCACGCTTCATCTACTGTACCAATCTTCCTCAAATTTTGCATACACATAGTTAGAAGTACGGAGAAGGACATAGGGTACATTTCATCCCGGGAAAAAGCACTGTTCCCGTGGGAAATTCACGCGGGCGAAGCTGCGGGCAAAAGCTAGTAATATTATAATTACCAAAGCTACAAACTACTAGCTACCCAGTACACTAGGAGTATCAGGCAACAGTTCCGCGCCGCAGCCCCAAGACGATGGGGTGTTACAAAGCGCACTCATTAACTCCCACGACTCTCGACCGCCGCTGTGAGGCAAAGATGAGTAGGCAGAAACGTTTTGAGTTTTCTGCCTATTCTGCCCAAAAAAGGAGTTGTTAGTTATATTGGCGTTGTTTCTTTAGGCATTTATTCTCAGAAGTGGCCGTTTCTAAATGCTAGTAGTGTGTAGCTTTGAAATTTATTATACAATACTGTAATTCGTTTTTGACGAGAAAAAGTAGAGACTATGACTATTTTGATTTTGATTTTTCAGGGTTTAGTGCACCCTGTGGCTCCCGTGGGAATTTCAGGATATATCCTGGGTGTTATACCAGGTTTAACTCTACCCGTGTCGTGTAATTTTTTTTATCAAAATTCACAAAACATACTTGCAATCATCCTAATCTTACACATTTTTTATTAGTGGTTCGCCGCGAATTTAAACCTTGCGATTATTATTTTTAAAATATGAGTATCATAAAAATACGTAAGTATATCTCAAAAACGGCTGAACCGTTGTTGCGCAACGAACTTAAAATTCTATGGATAGTTGCTACTCGTATTCTTAATATCATCGAAATTAATTCAACGGTTCGAGAGTTATCGCGGAACAAACAAACATACATACAATGTGTTTTCACCCCAACTTGAGTTATAGCCCTCGCTCGCTTCGCTCGCTCGGTCAAATATTAGTGGGATAAAACTAGGGCTGCCATCACTTAATTCGCCGACGCCAAGCCGGACTAAAGTTTCTGAAAGCTTGGATCTATATTTAAATAAATTTTAATTTTATGACTGAAAAAATAAAAATTCTCCGTATGTCTTCTAAACTACGGTAGATCCGAGGAATTCCTGATAGTCCTATACAAGACTAAAAAAGGTTCTTATTGCTCAAGTACATATCCTTTCTACGAATAAAGCACTCTCTAATCTATGAACAACTTTGAACAGAACCGGGGAGATGGAAAATTTTAATAAAATATGTTTCCCGCGCAAACTGCCATCGCGCACGTCACGTCCCTAAGATCCTTAAACACTTACCATCTTACTACCCTTACAGCCGACCTTGTTACCTAAACAATAAAGTTCATTATTCATTGAACGAACCGCAAAGTTAAGTTTGCCGCATTAAACTATAGCGCGCTATAAGGAAGAGATGTGATGCGATTATGAAATTTATTATAATATTTTCTAGTTGTGAGTAAATTAATTGCAAATTATCTTATTATTTATGTAATTTTCCGCATATTACGAGGTATACTGATGCGATGACGGTGTCTGATAGCATAATTATACAATTAAACTGCAAAGAGGGCATTATTTTTGTTTTGCAGGTCTAAAAAATTTATGAGCATGTATGAAGAGAGTGATGAGTGTAGAGGAAGCAAGAGAGATCTGTAAGGATCGTAGCAAGTGGAAATCGCTAGTCTACCCCTACGGGAAAAAGGCGTCATAATATGTAATGTACATACATACATATACCTATATATATATATATATATACGTAACAAAAATAATTGATTGATTTTGTTGTTGTTGATTTGAGTATTTTGTATACTGACCGCTAAATCTAAGTATAGTTAGATGAAACAAAAGACACTTATAAAATCACTCCTTTTACGAAATACGTTTACACGCGAGTTTGAAAATAAAATATTAACAAGGACACAAAAGTTCCTGACACATCACGTCTCCGAACTGTTCACAGATTAATAAATCACAGCTACAATCAGTACACGGATACGTAAGTGGAAATAATTGAGTACAGTCGACATTTGTTTTATTTTGTACAACATCTTTACTTGAAGTATGCTTATTTTGGTTTTTTGTGCATCTCAGATGCAGTTAGTACTAAAGTACTGTCATATAGAAATTAGATACGGTGAAAAAATATGGTGATATGGTGGTGATGCGATAGCTCAGTTGGAAGAGCAAGGTCGTATAAAGACCTGGTCGCGGGTTCAAGTCCTGCTCGCATGGATTTTTTTCTATATGAGAGTATCTTGATATATGCCTAAGTATCTTATAGACATACTGAGAGTATCTTATAGCAAACTAGCTTTTGCCCGGATGAATTTCCCACGGTAATAGTACCTTTTTCTGAGATGAAAGGTACCCTATGTCCTTCTCAGTACTTCTAACTATGTGTATGCAAAATTTCAGGAAGATTGGTTCTGTAGATAAAGCGTGAAGAGGTAACAAACAAACAAACTCACTATCGCATTTATAATATTAGTTAGGATACAATGGATTAAAATTGACAGCACATCATCCTACCCCCATCATTATTATCATCAGAAAAACCCTCAAAAAAAGCATAACCTAACCTAATTACTTTGGCTATTTCAGGAATAACCAAAGTTTGACAAAATACTACTAAAGTTAACTTGATTTTAACAAAAAGTTAACTGTTATTAGCCAACTGGGTTTGGTTACATATTGCAAAAGGGTATGTAGTCACTTTTTTTGTGTTATGGGTTAACGAAAGTTTGGTTGTGTATAAGTAAGTTTTTTTTTCAGTGACGCGCACGTGGATGTCCTTATTGTTGCTCGAAGGCCGGGACCAACGGCTCTCGGACTCTTGAACGGAGTCTCATGACTCTTGGCTCTGTCTACCCTGTAAGGGATAAAGACGTGATTCTATGTATGTATGTCACGAACAAAAAAGCAATACGGATTGACCAAAAAGGATTTGCATCCTCAACCAACACTAAGCGTGCGATTTACGCCAGTATATACCTAACCTATATCATAGATTGTACAAAAAGTGTATTTTTTCTTTGTCTATGGTGCGACCTACTCTGCTTACGAGATCCTCTAATAGAGCTTGTACCGAATATGTAAAATTGGAAAATACGTATCAGATATTACCTTGACCTTAGACGAAGAAGTTTTCCAGAAAATGCTTATTCTCTCGGAGCAGGGACAAAAGCAGTAAACCTTGTCCTCCACTCCAAGGTCAGAGCTACGATGCAATAGGATTGCACACATAAACACTGATTTACAATCAGAGGTCCCTTGTTCAAAGCGTTTGGACATGTCAAGGATATTGGAATAACCCTTGAATATCACTATAATAAAACTGTATCAGGTATATATAGGAGATGTAGGTATATCCGTATGTTTGTATGCATAATGCGCAAAATAATTACGATATATATCAAATATACTTTAACCATCTTACAATATAATTGGACAGCTTATCTAAAAATAGAAAAAAATCCACATATTTTTCATCTAAGAATTTATATATTTTTCCTCTTACATAATCGTAGACATACATTTAAATAGACAACCGAATGCATCTTGGTTTATTTTCAAAACCAATTTAAAGCATTTATTGTTAGCGAATTGGTCAAGTAGTAAATATTGTGATTGAATGGTCCCAAGTTCGAATCCTAGTCGTACATCAGGAGTTTGTACCTATGCCAATCTGCCTAATTAATGGTAGTTTTTATAGACTACCACTCGATTCTGCTGAATGAAAACGTCGTGAGGAAACCTGCACACTAGTTACTACTACTACAATTAGTTGGTAGTTTAGATTACTTCTATGTATACTCAATATAAAAAAAAAACAAATGTATTGTACAGAATGAAGAAAGTATATGATTAAAACCACTCCATACTTCAACGACCAAGAGATCGCATGAGGTAGTGCGCCTATTGTGATTTTTTTAGCTAAAACGCCGTGATAGAATGATTAACCGAATCATTACCAAAGAAAGTTGTTGCGTGTGTTACATTTCACGTAATAAATAAATAAAATTTATGGAGAAGATAGATGAAGCATTGAAACAAAGCTTTGAAAATAAAAACTCACGCCTAATCATGGCATCACTTCTCTTGCGGTCTCTATCAAGCATATTTATCTGTGCGCATAAATTATTTTTATAAAAAAAAATGCTCGTTATCTCGTTAACTGTTCAGTAACTCGCATTTTATAAGTGAGTGGTTCACAAAATTATCTCCTAAGAATAGCTATCCGATCTCTCGAACTAGTGGCTTGTGGGGAATTGCTTGAGTGGAAATCCGCATTGTAGCAATTGTTACCACATTTATATTACCTAACTACAGGTAAATTATACTCGTGCACGTCAAATTTATATTTAACTAGCTTTTGCCCGCGTGAATTTCCCACAGGAAACAGTGATTTTCCCCGGGATGAAAGGTACCCTATGTCCTTCTCCGTACTTCTAACTATGTGTATGCAAAATTTCAGGAAGATTGGTTCAGTAGATGAAGTGTGAAGAGGTTACAAACAAACAAACTCACTTTCGCATTTATAAAATTAGTTAGGACCAGCTTTTGCCATCAGCTTCACCCGCGTGATTTATGTTTTTCACCAATTTTAATCAATTTGAGGTGGACTTTCCAAATTTCCCTTCTTAGTGCTCACTTCTGCTGTATAATTTCAAGTTACTACGTTCAGCGGTTTTGCCTATACAGTCACTTAGTCAGCGTCCAATTTTATACAAATAGAAGAAAATGTTTTCCCGCGGTTTTACCCATGAAATATTTGCTTTCTCGTTACAATACTCACCCCAGAACAGTAAGAACTAATTTGGATGACCTGCGATAAGATAGATGGGAGACATAGCCAAAGTTATAGGTAGCACGTGGATGAGAAGAGTACACAGGACAGAGAAGGATGGCGTAAAAAGAGGCTTATGCTCAGTAATGGGTGGGAAGATTCTGAAATTATGTTGATAAGGAACATTTGTGTTCGGGTTCCCTCCAGCAGCCGGCCGGCCCACAGGCGTTTCCCGCTTCGTCGTCCCTTATACGCTCTCTTAGCTGCGCGATCCTCTCCCATCCTCTCCACGTAGTCCTAAAAGATTAAGAGGCCCTCCAAAGAGCCGACTGGCGGGAAGTAGAGCAGAATAGGAAGGAGTGGAAGCTTCTGGTATCGGAGACCAAGATCCTATGGATATGGTTATCCTATCCTTGGGTCGTCGAGCCATCAAAGTAAGTAAGTGTTCGGGATGTGTTTGGGAAAGAAATTGACAAACCTGCATGTCGACCAAAAAAACCTAACAAAAGAATACTGCAAAATATGCAATATTTTATTAACCACATAGTAAGTAGTCTTACGTCATGATTTTCAAAGCGCGCGGTAAGTAGATGTAAGCCGCTTAGTTTGGCGAGGTAACAGGTAGCAAGCAGATTATCATATACAGACTAGCTAGGGTATTATGAGTTAACTATGTTATAGGTATAAAGTGTAAAATAACCTCTGAATCTCTCTCTCTTTAGTCGTATAATTCCTCATGACTGAGGGTCGTGGTCATTATATGGTATGAAACACACACAACGACTATCTTGGCAATCTTAATGGAGTGGTTTGCCATTGCCTTCTCCATTTCACACACTAGCTGATAATCATCAACCAGAGTGCTGGTTTCCTCACGATTTTTTCCTTCACCGGAAGCAAGTGGTGGTCGATGAAATCTAACATAGGTTCATGAGTCAGATTGGAACCTTTACAAACTCATACAGCACGGGCAGGATTCGAACCTGGGACCTTTGCGGCCCTATCACTCGGCCACCACCGCTTCATAATCTCTGAATAGAGTTGATGAATTAGCAATTCAGCGCGCTAGGCCCTTTCCATCATTTGACGGATTCATTCGATGAATTGCAAAGTATCAAAGTCAAAGTCAATTTTTTTTATTGAAACTTAGCCTTCAAAGAAGGCTCTTTTTCACGTCGATAACGAATTATTTAATCATAATATATTATGTCTCAAAGCTACAAACTACTAGCATTTCGGAACGACCACTGCTGAGAAGAAATGCCGAAAGAAACTCATGAAACATTCCACTTTATTGGAAAAGATTGGATGAACATCAGTCAACACGGATCCATGAACGGATTCAAATTGATTACAAACAAACCCCTTGGATTACTATTGGTAATTGATATTACTTCCTAAACACCGCTTGTCTAAATATATTTGCGTATGTAATGTGGCCCAAGTTACAAACGGATGTAGGTATATCTTCCATCAAATAAATATTTTTTCTTTCTTTCTTTTATCCCATTTTTCTCTTTCACTTTTGCCTTTATTTGCCTTATGTAACACTAATAATAATATTGGTCTTCCTTTCGGCCCTTTACCCTTCTTTCTTTCACTTTTCCTTCATCATCGTGTCATTTCAATTGACCTAACATTTTCCCTGTTCTACACAATATGGTAGTTTTAATAATTCTTATTTTTCTCCTATTCTTTTTAATTCTGTTCAGCTTATCCTTTGCTATTTATACCAGCACTACATTTCGAATGCTTTCAACTTCTTGCTTTCATTTAATCCTGAGTGTCCATGTCTATGTACTATGTGTATGAAATATTAAAAGTTTGCGAAAAGTCTTTTTTATTTAGATACCTTAGGGTACGCGACGTTGTCCTTATGGCGGCCTATTTGGACAACTTTTCGTAGCTTTTTTTAATAATTATGACATACGTAGTCAATTGAATTAATAAAGTTTTATTGAAATAATACTTGTTGATAATTATCAGCAATTATAAATTATTATAATATACCTACTTACATCGTTAATAACGACTTTGAAAAATTGAAATAATAAAATTTAGTTAATTTCTTATCACTTGCACCACGTCATGTCAACACAAATCCTTAATATATGTGCGAAAATGCGTATCGATGACTGTACATTGTGCAAAATGGGAGTACAGTCACGAGCAAAATTACATGGAAAGAAAATGAAACAATATATACTTACTGTTATTCATAGAATGATGAGTGTAGAGGAAGCAAGAGAGATCTGTAAGGATCGTAGCAAGTGGAAATCGCTAGTCTCTGCCTACCCCCACGGGAAAAAGGCGTGAAAATATGTATGTGTATGTATGTTATTGATCGTGACTGTACGTACACTGAACAGACAATGCGGAAGTTTTTTGTGAAACGGGCGCCGCCTAGATTAAATAGGCCTAGAAGGATAGTAAAGTTTGAGAATTTAATTAATGTGTTATTCTTTAAATTAACTTTATGCAATAAAGTGCGTACTTTTGTGGAATCGAATTCTAGAATGAAATTAATATTAAAATAAAGAATACCTTCTAAATGGAGAAACGTTTTTTACTGCGATTCGCCACTCAAAACATATAAACTGATGGATTGTAATTTTAATCTGAAATTTTCTGACGTAATTAAATATATGTTCATATTTTGAGTATCCTAACTCATAATACTTTTACGTTTGTTTATTTATTTGTTTGTTAGTTACCTCTTCACGCTTTACCTACTGAAATTTCGCATACACATAATTAGAAGTACTGAGAAGGACATAGGGTACCTTTCATCCCGGGAAAAAGCGCTGTTCCCGTGAAAAATTCACGCGGGCGAAGCCGCGGGCAAAAGCTAGTAAGTAATAAATGTAACAAATCTCTATCTAATTGTTTATTTTCAATAGATGATAATTATAATAAAAGTGGTTTGCGTTGACGGAAGGAGGCCTATACCCAACCGTGGGATGACCCACTGTTGGGTATATGCCTGTTGGGTGAAGTCTGTTGATGATTATAATTAGATTAAGATATAATTTCTTTATGATATCTGGACAGTCCTTCTACTATTTTTTTACTCTATGACACATTGTGTGTCAAGGAAAAGGCCCCAGTAAATTATTCAAATACTTTTAAAATTGTTTAACATAACAATTTGCTCAATGAGCGTTCTGTATGTTAATGAGACGTTATCGCCTGAATAGTTTGTCATTGCGTTTTTTTATTGATTTGCATTTAAATTACCTCTGTTTATTGTTATATTGAAACTATTTACTGAAAGTTTATTTACTAGGTGCAATTTATATAATTACTAGCTCTTTCCCTCGGACTCCGCTGTAGAGTGTGAGTCGCTACATCGTAGACCTCATCTCTGTCCTCGGGCAAGATTGTGGTCAAGAGCAAACCCATCTTTAATAAAATAAAAAAGAATGAATTTTGAAATAAATAATATTAAACTAAATTACACACATTGTGCTAAATTCCATCAGTGTCGGTCGAGTTGTTTTTTTATAATGCGAAAGTTTGTTACTTACACAATCTCGCAAAATTTACTGAACGGATTTTAATTTTTAGCACTCCGATAGAAAAATACCGGGAATAGAACTTCTATATATCCAGAAATTCCCATGGGAGCAAAGCCTTAGTTACTCTGGGAATTACAGGACATAGTGTAACAAACTTATCATAATACATTTCAAAGATTGAAAGATTCAAATATTTATTACCTAACCAAAATTTTAACAACAACAGTTTAAACAAATTTGGATCGAAAACAACTGCTATAGTTTAAAACTGTGTTTCAGTTGTTTGCGCCCATCACCAAAACTAATTTAGGCGTGACTGCAAACAAACAACATAAGTTTTTTCTTCCTCAATTTTAGATTAAAATCGTAATAAACAAATGAGAAATTGTAATACCTCTCCGCCACAATCCTCTTTGCCGGTAATAGCATTCGTACAGCGTTTACTGGGCTTACTACAAACATTTCCTTTTTGCATTTCCCCAACATATGACGCAGACTTGGTACATGAGTAAATAAATAGACATAGACAAATAAAGTTAAGATACAGAATTTTCACGTTTTAAGGGTTTCGTACCTTAAAGGAAAAACGGAACTCTTATAAGATCACTTTGTTGTCTGTCTGTCTATCAATCTGTCAAACATTTTTTTATCTGGAACGCATAATGGTATCAAGTCGAAATTCATGTCATATACTCGATTCCACGGTCTATTTCAGCAATAAAATATCGCGACGCGATCAAGAGATATTACCGTAAATAGCTAGTAATAATGTGCAGATGAGTATTCTTACAATATTCTCCTTCATGTGAATTTGGACATACTTTGGGTATTTAATTAAAAGATAAAAAACTTAACATTGATCTTGACAATAATTAACAGCAAGCAAGACGCGGCACTAACTACCTACGAATTTGGAATGAGTTCGTGTATTTCATTTAAATTCTTCAGGCAGAGGATCGATCCTCTGCCTGGTATTTTAACTCTCACTCAGCCACCACAAATCCTCTCAACGTACACATAGTGCCTCGTGTAAATCTGCTACGATGCTAATTTGACGTAATAAACGTAACTCAAGACTTCTCTGGTCTTAATTTAAATGAAATGTGAAATAATAAACCTTATGAGATCTTAAAAGACTGTTTCATGAGTTTCTTTCGGCATTTATTCTTAGCAGTGGTCGTTCCGAAATGCTAGTAGTTTGTAGCTTTGAGACATAATTTATTATGATTAAATAATTAGTTTTTGACGTGAAAAAGAGCCTTCTTTGAAGGCCAAGTTTCAATAAAGAATTTTTGACTTTAATTTTGACTTTAATTTCTCAGAGATCTGGGAACGGTGCAAGTTTTTTTGTTACATACAAGAGCAATTATTGCAGTGCAACAATTGACTATCAATAATTGCAAGCAACTGTTGTTTAGACCATGCAAGTAAAACGTACTTCAATTTAATTGTATGAAAAAGGCAAGAAATTCGCACCGTCTAAATGGGCCTTTATAGTTCTACTTAATTCGCAAGCGAATTTTTTTACAAATGTGATATGACTTACATACTATATGTATATTCACAAGAGAGAAAGTGACTCAGACTTTGTCTGAGAATCGAACCTGCGCTTTTCGAACTCAAGTCATGCACCAAGACGACAGCACGACGTTTTACGATAACAATTATTTAACAATATATGCAATTTCTCATGCGACCACTTCGTCGTTGAAGGATAAATAGGCTAATTTTAGGCACATCGATGAAAAATTAATGTTTGAGTACTTTCAGTGCTTAATTATTTAAAGGTCCCTCTCTCTGTTTGATTGACATTCATTAATATTTCTACAGGTTAAATTAGAAATGCTGTATTAATGTTATCTTTGATCCTTTCTGAACAGTAAATGAAAATTCATCCATGACAATATTAATAAAATAATAATTGAAGTAATAAGTATTTTTTTAACAAAAATTTTATTTTGGGCGCTTGAACTAAATAGAATAGAAAAATCATTTATTCCATAGAATATGGTAATATACTCGTAAGTAACTGTTTACAAATGGAAGTGCAACATATTCTACCGTAGTTGGCGTAGGAATGTCAAAGTATTAAATTTACATAGGTACATTTAGATTACAAAAATTTATACTATTATCAATAATTTATTGCTTAAATTATTGCTTTTCTCCACGACATTCTTCAACATCTTTATAAAAGTGTGACAATAACATCGGAACTGAAGGCATGTAACCAACATTTCAACTTATATCATGAAAACTAATGTAAGATGAAGACATTCTAGCTAAAATAAACAGTATGTGAGTGACCGTTTATTTGAATTAGAAAATTTCAATTTTATAGGATAACCAGTAGTATTGACAGAGCAGAAACATTGAGAGAATCTGAACAGAAAATTTGACCCGTACATAAATTCATACATTTCATTCATTCACCGGTTAACTGGAGGAGATACCTTCTTGGGATAAGTCCGCCTTTGTTTTCTTTCCTTTTTTATCTTTATACAATAAAACAACATACATACATACCTGCAAGTAATAAGTCAATCGAGGGAAAGGCTTTAAACTGGGGATTCCTCCACTCATAGGCGATGTGCTAGCAACCTGTCACTATACCTGAATCTCCATTCCATCTCTATTTATCTAAGCGTGGCCTCCCGAGTCGCACGACTCTTGGCTCTGTCTACCCCGTAAGGGATAAAGACGTGATTCTATGTATCTATGTATGTATACCTTGCAAGTTCAATAAAAGCTTAAAAAAAAAATATTTAATCACTCATGGTTGTCCAAAGTAATAAAATAATCAAATGAGACTGATATATGTTAGAAGTTTTTTGCTCGTCTGGCTATTTTTAGCCTGTTTAGGGCTGGCACCGACAAATTTATTATCTTTTGCAGGTTTTCACATTTATTTGAAGGTTGACTGGTGAAAATAGCAATAGAAATTGAAAATTTATTTGCTTTGTAAGAGAAAACGTTCCTGTAAATGCATTGAATTGTACTGAAATGAGATTAAATTAAATTTTGATTTGTTAGTAAACTTTATTTGCTTACTGATCAGGCTTAATATTTTTTTATATTGTTATGAATATAATGTATATAAGAATATTGTAAGAAAATAAAATATTGAAGAAGTAAATATTTTCTTTTTTTTTTTTGACAAAACGGAAATATTTAGTTACATTCCAGGCTCTACTTACATGGAATTTCTGGGATATAAATGAAATTTCAGGTTCTGCTTACGTGGATATTTCGTCATATAATTATATAACAACTACAAACAAACTAAAACGCTTAATTATTTCTTCTATCTTCTGTCAATGACAAAAACCTTGTTTACATTTTTATCAGCACTACCAACCCTAACATAATGTATTAAATTACTGTCTCCATGCGGCCACATGCCTTGATTCAGTTTTTACAACCTTGTTACTATGCTCTGTGATCTTTACCGCTTAAAACTCTATAAATCTTTAAACAATCTGTTCTAGTAGTTTCTAATTATTTTTTAAGCATCGTTATAAAGCAGTATGAGGTCTACATGTGTGGCCGTGAGGTCATAAGTTAAGTTAACACAATGCTATCCTAACTAATATTATAAATGCGGAAGTGAGTTTGTTTGTTTGTAACCTCTTCACGCTCTATCTACTGAACCAATCTTCCTGAAATTTCGCATACAGTATAGTCATCAGTACTGAGAAGGACATAGGGTATCTTTCAACCCTGGAAAAAGCACTGTTCCCGTGGGAAATTTACGCGGGCGAAGCTATGGGTAAAAGCTAGTATACCTATAACAGCAACCCGCGATTCTGCTCTCGTGAAAATTTTGGGATAAAATTACTCTTTTACGGTATTTTCTTAGCCGTGTCACAAATTTAATCAAAATCCGTAAAGTCGTATTTTGCGTAGTTGAGTAAAAATATTTATACACAATTAAAAATATGAATAATATTAAAATTACCGAAAATAGTGGAATTTGGAAGGACAAAATAATTTACGCACACCCCAGATAAAAGAAATTAAAACCATAAAGTTAGAAAAAAAAAACATTTTGATTTTTTTTTCTGTGTCTATAAAACATATAAGACGTCAGATGAAATTGGCTTTTCTGAAACCACGGGAGCGAAGCACCTAGCCACACCCATACACCCTTAGACTTACTATAGGTATACAATACACCAAACTTACTATATCTATACTGATTAATCTCTAGTCGTCATATAACTGAAATCCCAAGGGGCCAATCAGGAACGGGTTCAATCGACTAAAGAGCCAATATATGAACAGGTACGTTTGGTATTTAAAAAATATCTCACAAATAAAAAATTCCATAGAGCCAAATCAAATATTCATTTCAACATGGCGGCGCGGCGGGATCAAAGGGCGGCCGCTCAAAGCCATTGGAATCCGCTAATTAGCGGCCAGCTGCTGATGTCAACCCCTGAATTATTATGTTGCTTGTAATTAATAGTTTGGACATTGATTTAGTCCGGTATTGTTACGCAATCAGCAGTTAAGTGCTGTAAATACTCTAGATAAGATAGATAGATAGATGTATCTTGTTTTAGTCGTATTCCTCATGATTGAGGGTCGTGGTCATTATGTTGAATGAAACACACACAACGACAATCATGGCAATGTTCATGGAGTGTTTTGCCATTGCCTTCTCCATTCTTCACACAATAGCTGATAATCTATACATATAATAAAACAGTTAAAATATTTAGTCTGTACATTTAGTATTTTTGACTAAAATGGATAGAGGGACACCTAAAAAGAACAAAAGAAAGCAGAATTTTTTTTTTTAATTTCTTGTCTGTCTGTTTGTCTGTCTGTTTGTCTGTCTGTATGTATGTACGCGTTTCACGCAATAACTACTGGACGGATTTGAATGAAACTTTTTTTGTTGTATAGCTATTAAGCCTGGGCAACATATAGGCTATAATTCATTTTGAAAACTGGAACACCTGATGAAGAACCATAACAGAACTGCTAAACCATAAGAAATATGGAAATGGTGCCTTAACAAAAGTCGTTCAACCTGATGAGCATTTTCTGCTGACGTATAAAAATTGAAGATCTGGAACATCTGATGAGGAACTGCAAGAGACCAGCTACACTATAACATATATGGAAATGGCGCCTTAACAAAAATCGTTCAACCTGATGAGCATTTTCTGCTGACGTATAAAAATTGAAGATCTGGAACATCTGATGAATA